>JAQMCX010000053.1:8504821-8524783 GCA_029814765.1 Acanthurus leucopareius | reverse complement strand
TTCAAATATGCACACACACACTCACGCACTCACACACACACACACACACACACACACACACACACACACATACACACACACACACAAACAAATCAGTAAATGCAAATATGTCGATGCAGCCATTCCAGACTTACTCCTTGTGGCTATTTCTATGCTTTAGGATTTTGCAATAATCAGGAAAACAGTAGTGAAAAGACCCCAAATCTCAACAATTAAATATGCTGTGCCTTAATTTAATCCATCTATTTTTTGTGACCGTGTAGTCTATTAAGTATGAATGCTTAAGTGAAAAACTAGATTGATTTGTTAATACAGCTTAAAGAAAATAGCTATTTTCTAGCTGCCATCAGGTTTGTATTTCAGGAAAGCTTTTCACTGTTTATGGTTTGACTGCATTTCTTCTGAATTTGTGTTTTGTCTCGTCAGTCTCTGTCTCAGCCTTTTCCTCTTGTTTCCATCAGCCGATGTATTTTTACCTCTCCTCTGTAGTCATCTTGACTCGTCTCCACCTTCAGTACCATCTCAGGTCACTTAAGTTCTCCTTGTTCTTTTCTGTCTCTGCTTTTACTCTTTTAAATAGGTTCTTAATATTCTTTTTCTTTGCAACGCTGGGCACTTTTTCTCTCCCTCTTTTTTTTCTAAATCCTTTTGTCTCACTTGCTTTGCAGAACTTGTTCTTTAGGGACGCTTAGCTAAATAAGAAGAGAAAGAGATGTGGGAGCTAGCCCGTGTATGTTTGCTCTTCTTTGGTGTGGTTGAGTGTTGGAATCAATTATACCTTTAGGGTTTAAAATGTTTTCTGTGGCTGGCTGCTGGTTTGAATCCTCAGAGTGCTTTTTAAACTGCTCTGTTGACTGTAATGAATAATCATAATCAATGCCACTGAGCAAGGTTTAAGTGCCAGGGCTGAAGGAAATGCAAACAAAATTGTATTGTGGTTGTTTTAATAATTGTTTGTTTGTGACATGAGGATGATTTAAGTGGGAATAGTAATTTTGCATTTAGTAAAAACAGGATAAAAATGATAAGGACATGATGCACCAAACAAGCATGTTCCCTTAGAGAATATGATTTCTAGGCCGGGGCATCTCTGCAGCACCGTTATGCTTCTTTTATAATGTTATGTTGTGACACATTTTACCTTTATTAGAAAATTTCATCTCCTGCGATTTGGATATTGCACTTGACCGTATTACCATTTTGATATTATTTTAAGAAATTGTTCAGTCCTACTAGTGAGTGCTCTGGGGGGAATTATAATGGAAAACAAAACTGGTGAAAAAAAAGGGAGAATCTCATTTCTAAATGGCTTTCGAGTGTGTCTGTCCGCACTGGAAACATGATGATGTTTTACATATCTGTGAGGAGTGTCCCCCCTCGTGCCTAGAAATAGATTTTACACCTCCCTCATCTTACACCTCTGCTCTCTACTATCCTTTTTCACTCCGCCCCCTTCCTCTTCTCCGCTCATCTTCTTTCTTTACAGTTTGTCCTGACAACACCCACATTCACATACTATAAAGTACTATGCGAGTCATGTATGTGTGGCTTGTGTGTGTCCGTGTGTGTGTGCATGTGTGTGTATGCGTGTGTGTGTGTGTGTGTGTGTGTGTGTGCATACATGAGTAACAGGCTGGAATGATGATATTTTTAGCTCCACTATCAAATATCTCCTTGTTCCAGTTGGGGAACATCAATATCTGAATCACTGATGAGAGGAAACGCAACTAACCATATGTGTGTGCACGCACATGTGTGTGTGTGTGTGTGTGTGTGCGTGTGTTTGGTTGTCCTTGGCTGACAGTCAAGGTAAGGTTTTTTTTAAATAGGCCAGAGATTGAAGGGTTAATGTATTTCTGAGTTAACCCATAGAGAACTGACCGAGGACACTATTACCTCTCTGAGAGAGACAGAGAGAGGGAGAGAGGGAAGTGATGGGAAGGGTTAGAGAGAAGGAAGGGAATGGACAGGAAGAAGAGATGAATGGGAGGAGCAGGGGTAATGAAGAAGGTAAAGTGTGTGGGAAGTGATGGAGGTGGGGGGGGTCAATGGGGAAGAGAGGGTGAGGTGAGGGAAGTGAGATGTCCTCCTCTCCAAGGTGAATGAGTGACAGCATGGCAGAGAATTACAACAGCAGCTTAGTAATTCAATCAGCAGCGGCCGAGGTGGGGTCACGTTTACACTGAACACACACACACATGGATACACACTCATGTAATAAGATAGTCACACAAACAAGCAACAGCATGCGGTGTAGTTATCACATTTACATGCCAACTGCTGATGAAACACTGCTGGTAATAGCAGCGTTATAACATAGGCTGCCCTGCTTGCGTCACATCTTTTTTATTTTTTCTGCCATTTGTTGTTTGTTCCCTGCAAAAAAAAGGTGTTGCATAATCCCTTATGTGAACACATGACATCATAGACTGAGGCTTTTGAAAGGGGTCTATTGTCAGGGCTAAAATAATGTTCTTTCATGTGTTTGCATATTTAAGGACTTTTTGGATAACAGATCTTTGTTTTCTGAAGAATTTATTGGGTCTTTTGAATCTTGTCTGTTGTCCTGTTATATTGAAGGCTTTGACATCAGTGGCGTCTGCAGGTAAATAATTAGCAATAGTTTGAATATTAATAAGCAGCTTTTAAAAACATTTTTTAAGCGCACAGGTTACTGTCATGTCTCGAATGATATCCCTGATCACTGTGTGCACAAAAGTATACATTATTACAATGAGTAGTTTTTTGTAAAATCCCAAGGCAGAACTTGTGGAAAAAATAAAAGTCCTCGGACTTCCTGTTACACATCTGGATTCAATGGCTCTGATTAACTTGTGCTTTTTCTGGCTTCATTTTTATTTTGCGAAAAGGTCCTTTGAGAGAGATTGCTGGAGTGTTTTGGCAGGTTACTGGAATCAAGGAAACCAATAAAAGAACAGTGACGGGTTTGTGTTTTAATGTAGGCATGAGATTTCAACAGATGCGTAATGTTAATATTTAGAAAAAACATTTGCTTTATGAACAGAATGTATAGAATAAAAAAGATGATAAATAGTTTAATATTAGAGAATGTAGATAGAAAATGCAGTCGCTAATGCAATAAAGCAGGTACTGTAAATGTAGAATAATGAAGTATTTGAAGGAAAAGTTTGAGTTCAGGACAGTGAACATAGAGAGTATGTTCCTGTAAAACACTGATAAACACACTAAAGGTAATTTTACATCAGTGGCATGTAAGATATAAAATCCCATGTCACTGTGCAGGACTTTGACATCATATAATCCTTTTGTAAGCTCCGCTGATCCCACTTTGTTGTTTTACTGTTAGATTGATGTTACTTTATCTCGTCCAAACTGCTTTAGAATTAAAAAAACCCTTAATAACAACATAAAATAAACTGACCTAATAATTACAGCATAAGGTGTCTCAAGGGTGGAGAAAACACAATGAAATATACAGACTGGTGTTGTGCTAACTCATAAAACCATACCCAACACAGTGTCCAAAACAAAATTTGGTGTGATAAAACTTACGGCCTGAATAAAGGATCAGAATGACAGTTTTTTGGATAACTTTGCCGAATTAAAAATAGAAAATCATTTAAAAAAAATGTGATGCACATAAAATAAATCATATAATTTCCTTAATAAAATTTGGTCCCTAGAAGTTGTGAAAAGTGGGAACAAAACTAAACATAATAGTCATTTTGATGCTGTTCTTGATCGTGACATCATGTTAAAACAGTTGTTCCTGATCTATTTAGATCCAGGGACCCCCTGTTTATTAATCTGGTCCCAAATAGCCTACATCAAATAAAATGTAGGTTATGTGCATTCCCTGAATATCTATTTTGATAATTGTTCTGTTTATATCGTTGAAGCAATATTTCATTGAATGCCAAATGACAGATGTGACTTAACTGAACTGTTGGATTATCATTTGGCTGATCGTTATATTTCCTGGGGGCAAAAAACATTAAAACATTAAGGTTTTTCTTCACCTGCCACTGTTGCAGGTCACTCAGCATTTCTACCAGCCACATGGTTTTTAATCCACCACTTCTGATAGCTGCACCGAATGCTTTAAACTCATTAATACTGACACAATGATACCTAGTTATGCCACATCATTCATCTTGACTATTCTTAACCTTAAAACTCCTTTTAAAAAAACAACATCATCAATTTAGAAAAACCTTTCTGCCATGGTGATGTCTGTCCTGAAATTTTTACCTGCCACACGCAACATTTGGCCTTTGTTTGGCAGTTGACAGGTGCTAATTTCATTGCCTGCATATGAATATAAATTATAGTTATGAGTGTTAAAGAAACCCAATGGCTAGAAATTTGCATCCTCTCATCTTCTTTCCCTGAACGCCCCGCAAGAACACCTCAGTGCTCCTCTGTCAAATATATCGCTTCCAGTACCCCCCGACCTTCTCTTAAGGGCCCCCTGGGTGGTGGTCCCACCCCTGTTGAGACGCTGCAGTCACTCAAAACAAGGCTACAGTACAAGTATTTGCTGTCAGATCATGGAGCTGCTTTAGAAGCAAGTCCTGCAGGAACAGAATTTCTGTTTTACATGCTCATCATGTTAACGTCATCCAAGTTCATGCTCTACAGCTGATCCCACACTGTGATCAACTGAAAAGCTTTCAGTTTGTCTTTTATTTCATATATATATAAAAAAAATACTGCAAATTCTTATTTGTACTCATCAGTGTGACATCTTATTAGGTGACATTTCGAGACAAGTGCTGAGATTTCAGCACAATGGTCTTCCCCAGCCTTAATGAAGCATTGCAAATCAAATGCCACAAAACAGACATGAGAGTCTTGTGTCTTACCTGATGCTCTCCAACTGTGTTTTCGTCTCCTTTCTCAAGTCAATTGTTTGTTGTAAAAATCAGTTGATTTCACATGTAACTCAACTAGCTTTTCATCACATCATCTATTGTGTATGTAAATGCATTTATTGTGTGCTAAGCTGAAGTCAGATTTGTCTCAATGGGGCCAGTGTGACGGACTGCAGCTAAGCTATTATCCTTACTAAAGTGAAACATGATTGAGTTTCATTTGACCAGAGTCTTTTAAGGGACATAACTGTTTTTTTGTTTTTTTACCTCAGTTGGTTGACACAGTGTAAATTTTACTGCTAACAACAAAAACATTTCTAAACTAGAGCATTTACTTGTAAAATTTCAACTCCAAAGAAAAGGAAATGAGCATGAAAGTAAACAATTAAAATTGCAGGAATATACTTATTTCAGTTGAGGCCTCAAGGCATTCTGCCACTATTCTGCATGAGATCTGTGAATGTTGGATGGCCTTAAAAAATCGGAATAACATGAAATATCATATTCGATATAGTTCATTTAACGATGGAAATGAAATAAAGTTCTTCTCACACACCCATGAGTCTTGTTTTTGTGTCCTTTTGCTCAACTGTGAACTTTGCTGAGTCCCAAAAGAACTGAGAGCTGGGAGGAAACGCTGGGATGTAGGGGCACTATTGGCTGCTACAACAAATATCAGGGAGTGTTTGAGCAAAAGCTCGGATCACCACTGCACCACTACGTCACTACCAGTAATACTACAACCACACACATACACACACATGCACACACACACAGACAGATGTGAGATGATAACAACGGATGTTTTAGCTCAAATAACTGTTAGTTTTCTACTTTTTTTTGTCTTTATCTTGTATTCAGTTTTCCCTGGAAGTGGCTCTGTTTCTAGTACAAGCATGAGGAGTCATTTAACCCAGCAGCCAAACATTTAACATGTCCAAATTCAAATCAGCGAGGACTTGATGTTATTGACCTTGGTCCCTTAATACAGCAACAAGTAACCATTAGATTTTTGCCTGTTAAGTGTGGAAGGCAGATGATGGGAAAATAAAAGTAAAGAAGAGCAGACTGAACTACAGATGCTGGTAGGGGACAATAAACAAATGTTTAGATTTGCTGTGACAGTTGTGACCACCCAGTCAGACCAGCATAGAGAATACTGATATAAAGGGAGCAAAAGTACCCAAAATGGAAAGTGTAGAAGGCATAGAAACTAGTTTAAATATAGAAAATAAGAGAGTTCCCTTCAATAACAAGCTGGCATGAATGCAGAGAACAGTACTACAGTGTTCTGTGATGCAGCGATTTAATTGAAGAGTGAGGAATGGCAAGGCAGGTAAAGGTATTAAGAGAAGTATAACTCACCCAATAGCAGTACAACTGCCAGACCAGCATGAAGTAGATCCCCTGATCTCAGCCGACCAGAAACACTCAAACCGGTGCTGTCCACTGACGCCATGACACCAAGTCTGTCTGTGTGTGTTGCTGTCTGTCTGTATGTCTTCTGTCCCCGTCTGCCAGTCTGATCAGCCTGAACTGAGTCCAATCTATGTAAATATGTATGTGTGTCTGTGTGTGTGTGTTTGTCCAGTATGTCTCTGGAGCAAGGCGGGACACTGAGCTGTGCAGCTGAAGTCCTGCTCTCAGTCCCTCCCTCTTCTCTCCTCCTCTGCACTCTGTCCCAGAAATGAATAGAGGGAGGAAGTGCAAAGACAGGAGGATAAATTCCTTCAGGGAGCTCTCTCCTGACCAGTCGTTCCCGGCGCTGCACTCCTCCTGCAGCCCAGGAAAGCACAGGGAAAGACAAACTGAAGAATGCAGCAGTTGAAATAGGAGTGCAGGCTTGCTTGCTTTCTCTCTCTCTCTCTCTCTCTCTCTCTCTCTCTCTCTCTCTCTCTCTGTCTCCCCCCCTTCCTGTCCTTCTTGTCGCTGTCTCTTGCACACTCGGTGGCGATTATCCAGCAAAGGAGAGCGTGAGGCAGAAGGCAGAGAGGGGAGGCAGAAGGCAGAGCGGTAGGAGCGGCGTAGCAGCGCAGCGTCACACAAGCTCCACTGCTCCAGCAGCAGAGGCAGCAGCAGCAGCAACAGCAGCAACGGCCGGGGAATCAGGCTGGCCAACGAACCCCTCAGGGAGAGACATAGGCTGGATGGGAGGGGGGTGGAGGGGTGGTGGTTATGGGGGCGGGAGGGTAGGAGAGCACACAGGAGGCAACGAAGGGGATGCTGGAGCAGAACCAGCAGCCGAGGCAGGCAAAGCAGAAAGCGCGAGTCTCCCCAGCCGGCACAGGGAGGAATGAACAGGAGAGGTACTGCAGAGGTAGAGGTGAAGAGAGAGTGAGGGAGAGGAGGAGGAGGAGGAGGAGGGCACAGAATGAAATGGGGAGGGGGAGTTTTAACTGCTGCCACATGCACGCACATATGCACCCAGACCAGTAAGGCTGAGTCAGCCTTACTCAAGAGGGTCTCTGAGTCGGATACGGCGCTGGGCACTTCACCCACCACATAGCACTGACTTATTTGCATCGTTTACTCCTGTCTCCACTTTCATGCGTCTCTCATTTCATGCTCCGACTATACCCCCGATTTGGCAGGCTAATGCATTCGGAAGATGTGATCTTGTCCACTGGCAAGTTTTCTATCAAATGACTCATATTTTATATCTCTCTTTTCCTCTCTAGCTTTTCAGTATAGAACTATGTCTTTGGAGAGCTTGTTTGGAATAAAAAACATAACAGCTCCATAAAGGTGTTTATACACTACTGGGTTTGTTAAAGAGAAAACATAATATCAAGGCATCAGTGCACCAGATTCATGTTAATATGCCATGTTAATCATCTTTTATCTACATGTAATGGGTAAGGCACTAAAAAAGGCAGACCTTATATCAGATGTATTTTTGATTCTATCATATGTTAAAAGAAAAGACGATCACATATATATAAAAAAAAAAAAATCATTTTTGGGATGTTATTGAAATGTTAGCATGATCTGTTCGGTGCATTTGACTACAAACCAACAACCGCCAAAAACTGAAGCCGCAACCTAACTTGCTAGCAACCAGCTATTTGCAACTCAAACCAGGCATGAAGCTCAGAAACATTGTGTAAAGTCTTTGCAGCAGAGCACAGCATGTCCTTTATTGCCTGTACATAAAATAGTGACAAACAGCAAAGGTGACTACACCATAAAAGACCTTTCATACCCTCTGCTGATGACCCATGGTCCTGATCTTCGGTCTATAGCTTTTACTCAAATTGTCTCAAACTGTCATAAGAAATAAATCTTTGCTAACATGCCTTACAATTTGCCTGAAAGGGAGCAGAGAGAAGCAGTAAAGTGTTATCCACACTGTTAAATAACATGCAGCACTCATGACATTACATGATCATATCATACCAGTCATCAGTCTCGGTTCAGCCTTCAAGATAATGCAGTGGCAGTGAAGGATCACCAAAGCCCACCTCCTAAATATGCAGGCTGACCCTGTTCACAGGATTCATGGCTTCCTCGCCTATCAAGTAACACATCAACAGTGTCATCGGCAACATCTGAGCCACACAGTGCCGCACCTAAGGCTTATTACAACTTCCCATTTCACACAATGCTGTAAGGAGAAATAAAAAACTGAACATAAGCAAGAAAGGGATTAAACGTCCATTAGATTTCAAATACCCTGTTGGACATTAGCGGATGAGCAGACGTTTGATTGACACGTCGTGGGCTTGCGCAGGTGAACCAAAGGGCACTGTTCATCATCTGTAAACTGCAAGCACTCCATGTACAGACCCGCCACTGTCTACTGTACTATAGAACATTAGTGAACCTTAACCCCCGGTCCATCCACATTTCACAGAAAAATGATTCATACAAGAGAGCAGTTATACACAAAGTCACCACAGTCTCTTCAGACTCTGCACACCCACAACAATGCCACAGACTGCTCGTCTGGCTGCAGGCACAGATGCTTGAATCCTCTCCTCGCTAGCCACTAAACATAAATCTGTGCATACGTTTGTGCTGTACGGTTTTTTATTCTGTTTCTAGGGTTGTTCCTTTTTGTGCGGCTGGGGTTTTGTTGTGTTTATTTGTACTGCCTGTGAGAACTAACATTGACTCACAGAGCAAAATAATTATATTCTCCTTTATTCAGTGTAAGAAGATGTGCATTAATGCCATTGGTTCCACATGAACTATGCAATGTTTCATTACGCTGCAACACCTAATTGCCTTTTGAAATTGAGGCAACATATTTGTGATGTTATTATGTTTTGGCATCAGACAACATATTTGTATGTTTTCTTTGATGACTTGGCATTACAGATGTTATGGTATTACTTTCTGCTTCCTTGAATTCGGTATATTTTTGGTTTTAGTGTATTCTGTGATTATCTTATAGCCCAACAGCTATTATACTGCTTTTAAAATTAGCCTATGTAATGATCAGTTGTGTTTTATTTTGCATATCATTTCTTCTATTCATTTGTAATAGAGGACAAATGTAGTAGATGTAAATTGTATTTCAAAATAATTTTAAAAAAATCCCCCCTTTCCTTCTCCTGTTCTCATTTCCTGTTTTTTTTCCCCGTTTTACCTTAACTATCTATACTGACATGATGGATGCTTGACCTCGGCAACGCTCACACATACACACATGCTTGCGCACACACACACACACACACACACATTGACATGTTGTCAGGTGATCCATCTCTTGGCATTTGATGTCACTAACAGGTTCAAGTCTTGTGTCTTTTGCATATGCACACAAATACATAGTCACGTGTGAGCACATGCACACACACCTGCCTCTGGACAGGGTGACCTTGGACGGTGTGTGTAGAAGGAGGGGCGGAGCCAAATAGGGGCATTACACTGATGAGAGGAGGGGAGGATGTTGGGGATCAGGAGGGGTGAGAGGAAAGACAGGTTCAAGGAGAGAAAAGACAGAGTGAGCGGAGGAGGAAACGAGGAGAGAGCAGACAGGGGAGAAGGAGAGGATGTGGAGGGGACGACAGGAGCGAAGGGGGAGGAGAGATGACAGGAGGCACGGGGAGGGAGGTGAGAAGAGAGAGAGAGAGGGAGGGAGGGAGGGAATGGAGGATCTGTTTCTGGGACGGCCAAGGCAGTGAAATGCTGCAGTGAAGCCACACAGCTGAGCCGGTCCGAACACGGCTTCTGAGAGACACTGAGCCTCCTTTCCTTCTCTCTTTCTCTCTTTCTATACCTTCATCCTCTCCCACCCACCACTTTCACCTCCCACTCTGATTAACCTTCCTCTCACCCCACACTTCGACCTGTTCTATACCCCCTCCCACTTCCTCTCCCTCGCTCTCTCTCTCTTTGCACCAGCCGGTGAGTGAGCAGATTTCAGAAAGCTTCCTGAGTGGAGGAGGACAAGTGGGGTGGGCCTGTCTCTACCTCTCGTTCTCCTCTGTCCTCTCTCTTTTTCTTTATCTGCGGGTCAATCTGTCTTCTCCAATACCCATTCTATCTATACCTTCTCGTGGCTTTTTAACATGTTGTTGCATGCTTGTTACTCTCTGTTTATTTCTTCTTCTTTGCGTCCTTTTCCTCTCTTTTTGCTTTCTGTTTTTTTTTGTCCTCGCGGTTAGTCTTCCTCTTGTCTGTCCATCTATCCTGTCTGTCGGTGGGGAGCAGGGACCATCAGAAGGTGAGTCCTGTTTAAAGTTAAGAGCCGGTCTGCAGTACATACAGATACACACATGCACACACACACACACACCCATACACACAACCACAAATATCTGCTTTGGAAGTTAAGAGTTGTATGTGTACCAGACCTCAGTGTTAAAATGCAATGAAACCTTGCGGAACATGCAGTCGGCCTTTTTGTGGGGATTTTGTGTTGGATGCAGCTCCGGTGTGTGTTGTTGTGCAGCCTTACATGGTCTCATGGTTTGGAATTTGATGTTAGAGTTGTTTGATACTGGTGGTGATTTGCTTGATGTTGGCAGGATGTTGACTATTTGTGGAAAAGGTGTACCTCTAAAAAAATGCTAAAAAATACGGCAAGATATTTTGGCTCTGTGTGTGTATGCGCATGCGTGTGTGTGTGTGTGTGTGTGTGTGTTTGTCTGTCTGTGTGTGCAGTTGAACGACAACCAGACAATTTAAGTTCATCTATTTGATCTCTTCTGTCTCACTGGCTGTGCTTAACCTTAAAAAAGTTGAATCCAGTGTTTCTCAAACTTAGGGTCGGGACCCTGGATGGGTTGCATGCATGTTTTTATTGGGTCACCAACCGACTGAATAAAATAAGTGATAATACTGATAGGTAAATTAATTTTCCTATATTAAATAGAAAAAGCGCATTATTTTTTTGCTATGCCGGTCAGTTCAGATGCTTTATGTCCCCTCTTCTTCTCCTCTGAACCTGAAAACATCTGACTGAGTTAAAGATGAGTGTGACTTCTGTGATTTCCTCACTCTTGTCTTGATCGCTTGCATGATTTTAAAGCGAAAATGCAGGGAAGAGCTTTCAGACGTTGGCTTCACCAAAGTCATTTAAATTTGAGACGAAAGGCCAAAATCTTTTTTTAAGTGAAGAGGTATTCATTAATCTGAGCTTTAAAGTTAACAAACTGGAGCGACATCTCTGAACGGGTCATTGTTAGCATCAGGGCAAGATGAAAAAAATCGTCCCATGCAAAAAAAAACAACAAAAAAAACACTTTCAGGAGAAAACAAAGTAAAAAGAAAATTGTATTTAGATATTGTATGAAGTTGTGAGAAACTTAGCATTACATGCAGCAAATCTGATTATTGCTGTGATAAACGTTTAGAATGAAATAAAGACATTTACATACATTTGAAAATTATGATTTGTTGTGTTCTTTACCAGCAGTTAATAAATGTAGATTTTATGGGAATTTCTGATGTATTTTTTTGTAGGTTTGATTCCTGAGGCATCATAAAATTTCTTCATTGGATCTCACACACACACACACACACACAGCTGAAAAAGTTTGCAATCCCCTGGTCAAATCTGATACAGTGCTTCGCATCCAAATGCATGAGATATCATATCATATCATTTTCCTATCACAGCCATTATTTGTTTACTTTTTAATTGTGGCTTTTGAGAACAGATTTGATTGTGATTGAATGATTTTTAATATGTTGAAGACTATGAAATCTGAGGCATTGTTAACTTAAATCATGCAAATGATTTACAGATAGATTGGTTTTAAAAGGACTGTACTGAATTCATTTTTTAAAAAAATCTGAAGCCTCTGCTGAGGTTTTTTGAAGAGAGCTTTAAATGTTTGACATGACGTCACCTTCCCCAAACCCCTGCAAAAAGCTGAATTTTTCACTTTATGTTCCTATCAAGATTTTGACAGCTTAATCACTTGAAGGTTGAAGATAAATCCTTTTTTTTAATCCTAAAGAGTTAAAAAAACCCCAAAAAAACCCTGAGCTCACCTACCACTGGTAAATGGCTTAAGATCGGGCAGTGTGGTGTGACTCCAGGTGTTTATTCCTCCAGAAGCTTCGGTCTATCTCTGCAGTGCAGTCATCAGCAGTAAACTTACCCAAACCCAGGAATCCATGAAAGGCAAACAAGTGTTGATTAAGACTGATAATTCTATGAATGTCAACGTTATGGACAAAAGTTTGATCTGTTAGGTTGGTCCAGCCCTGATATTTATTTTTTCACTCTTTACCTCAGTTTGTGAGTGCGCTCAGCTTATCACGTCAGTGTTTTTTAAGTGGCCCGTGTCTGTGAATTAGTACAAATATCGATGAAACATTTCTGAGACCATGTCCAGGCAAAAGCAATGTGAGGCCACTTTGCAGACTCAGGTTTGGTGCAAAGGCAGAAAGCTCTGAAAAAAAAAGCTCTGTCATGAATGCCATGTTTCTAGCATTTTTCTTGAGATTGCTGAAATTAAAGATAAAATGATTGTTACCTTTAAACTTTTACGGGGAATAATCCTTGATTTGTTTTGGTGTCTGATTGCCCTTCAAACCAGGGTTAGGTTAAGGTTTGCTCATGTCTGCAAAAGCTGAAAATACATACTCTACATTCACAAAGTCACCTCTGGCTTATTCTCAGCGGAGCAGCTCCAGGTTGTTCTCTCTGATGGGATCACAGCATAGCTTGGCTTTCTGGGTTTCAGATGAGTTACAGCTCACATACGAACCATACCTGAGCTGCTGTGGTGTCAGAGAAAAATAGATAATACTTCATAATACAGCAGGCATGCAAGTGATATGGCCTTCTGTTACAGAAAGTCAAGTACACAGTATTGCCTGTGTTGAGGAACAAGGGCAGGGCTGATGCATCAGAGGACATTTTGTTAAAGTAAACGAAACACTGTGGGAGGTGAAAGATATGAGGGGGCTGTAATACAGTCAGGCAGCACAGTTGTGCAAGAAGGGTTCAGATCCACCAGCTGGCTGAGCCCCTGTGGGGGCTTGCTGAGGCCTTTCTGTGTGGAGATTGCATGTCTCCTCATGTCTTTGTCAGTTTCCTCTGGGTTTTCCTGTTTTCCACCAACAGTTCAAGGACATGCTACTTAGGTGATGTGGAGATCTTAAATTGCCTGTAGTTTTCAACGATTGTCTGTTTTTAAGCCTCAGCCCATTGGTGGACTCTATACAAGTGGTATTCCCTGCTCCCTGACCAGTGTGAGCCATAGATAATGGATAAAAAAAAAGACAGCACAAAAATCTAATTTTCCTAAATCATCTTTATTTAAAATACATTATGTAATGACAGCTGCTTGTTCAGGAGCAGCACAGTGCAAGCATAAGTTTGGTGTTCACTAACATTTAAAGTGATGCAAGAGCAAATATTCAAAGCAAACTCGTAGCCAGAGGTGGGAAGCCGTGATGTGCAATGGTATATCTGTCTAGTTCTCGATGCAGTGTTAATATTTCTTCAATCAATTCTAACTGAGAAATACTGTACAGTATACACAATATACAGTAATGTTTGTAACTTCATATTGGTTGAAAACTGCATTAAATTTAGCCTCAAATCTTAATCTCTCATCACTTTATGGGTCGAACATAAAAGCCTTGTGACTTGAACATGCATGACTACACACAGACAGCAGTGTCCAAGGAAGAACAGAAAAACGGCTCCCAAGACCAACCAGTCCTGCATTTCTAAACATTTTTCCAACTGTTTTGAGATATTCTTAAATTGTCATTTTATTGTTGTTCTTCATGGCATTATTTGTGTTAAATTACCTTATTAGCTTTATTGACCATTACAGAGCAACACAGGATTATATTATTGTGATGCCAAAAAAATGTGCTTATGATATTTCGGGAAATAACACAGTGCACGACACCAAATGTTAGAAAACATGTATCATTACAGGTAAGGAAAAAAAAATAGCCTGTATGCACATTTAAAAAAAAAAAAAAAACAATATCAGAAACCAGAATGGCCAGGCCACCAGATTTGAAAGCACTAATAACATTCCAATAAGTGGACATCACATAACAGGCATCATAGAGACACCACTGTGTGACACTGCAGCTGATGTAACAACAAAGTCAAAACCTCATAAGACATTCAAGAGACTGACAAAGCACACATGCTGCAACATGTAAGGCTGACATTAAATAGCGATCAGGTATCTTATTAAGAGATTTTTTAATATTTAGGATGCTCAAAAAAATATTCCTATTAGTACATAACCAATACATTTCTTATTTAATCCTACAAACACATCCTTGTGTTTCAGCCTAACATTCCATTATACCATCTTAATAAATAGGTTTTGCTCATTCCCATTTTATTAACATGCTCTCTAGTGTGATTATATTAGAATTGGCTTCAATGTGTTAATGTGCAAAACAACATCTACAGTTTTAAACACCACTGTTAAGGGAAAGGCAATACTTTGGAGACAGAGCTAGGATTTAAGTTTTAAATGTTTAGAAAATATTAATCCACGCTAAAACACACCCTTACATGTGTTTGTATTGAGGTGCAATGGCTCAAAGGGTTTATTCTAAAATCTTTATAAAACCAGTTTGACTTAGTTAGGACAGTTAGAATAAAAATAAAAACAATATACTATAAGAGTCTGTAGAGAAGCTTTTCTTTTCATTATTTGAAATATTCATAGATTAATTGCTTCTTGATTGACATTGATTGACGTATGATATATTTTACAGGAGGCAGATGAAACTCATCAAAGTGCAACAAAAAACCTCTGATGCCATATATTTAATATGCAAGCAAACCATATATGCGTGTATCAAAATAAGAGTAAAATGCAGCTATTATATCTGACAAATGACCCCGAACGCTACACAGAGGGGGAGCTTAAACATGCTTTGACTGACACAATCTGCTCTGGCTTTCTGGAAAACTTATAAAAACAGAATAATCTTTCCTCATTAGAGTATTTTTTTATATGCACGGTTTGACATGCATCCATGGCAGTATAATACACATGCTTCATTCATCAAAATAACATTCTATATTTTTGGATGGATAACAACAATTTATAATTAGAAATAAAACAAACCAAAGCTTGTCAGAAAGATATTGTTTGTTAGTTATAAAATAAGCATCTTTTCATTTTATTTAAATTATTTGGTATTATTCCCTGTATTACTGTCTTTAAATGAGACTCGGCTTACTGTGTGTTCCATGTCTGGGTCATTTTAAGGGTAATTATATAACTATGTCTGTGTGTAGTCAACCATTAACCTATATCATAAATATTAAAAATAAGTGGTACCAACATGAATTATGCGATTGCGGGTGAAATGTGAGTTTTTCACTTTAAATTATCTTTGATATGTTTTTGACTTTGACCACAATGCTGTCATAAAGTTGTTTTACTTCACTTCATCCCTAAACACACACCCTTCATGCAGTGCTAGGTTTATTTTTATTGTAGGGAAGATTTCTGAGAGAAAAAGCACTGTCACTGTTAAATTGTCATATACCGTTTGTGCAAACAATTGTGCAATGTATTGCAGTCACAGAATAATATATGTTATAAATGTTAAAATACTAAAATAAATTTTAGCGTCAAATTTTAAACTGAACTTAACTCTGCACCTGATAGTAGAGCCTTTGTAATCAGGCACACTAACGTGTCAACCCACAAGGCCAGCATGGATACATAAGTTCCTGTCATGGGGGTGGACGGTATAGCCTGTTATGACTTATGACATACAGTAGAAGTATTAAGATTTGTCTCCGCTGTTAGTATTTGTACATAACATATAATGTACTCTGAAAGCATCCCTACAACTCACTGCATGTGAAACCAGCGCAGTTATTCATTCAGGCACTGCCATGGATGGACCAGTAAAAACAAGACATTAACACATACATTTAACATACACACACATGAAAACCAAAAAGTCTGCATGACGGCAAAATGGATGAAGACATAACAGACAGAAGAACGTGGCAGGACCGAATCATAAAGAGATTACTAGAAAATAAGTTGTCGCCTGTCTTTTTTTAGAAAAAGCCCAGGTGTAAATAATTAAAAAATAAAAGATGGCTCATTTTTAATTAGCTGCTTCGCCTTATTAGCTGGTATTGTTGGTGTTGGCTCATTGTTACACAGGCTTCCTGAAATTGCTTCCTTGTCCATTTATTTACTAACCCTTCTATTGTAGAAATTCATCATTTTATAGTATTTTATAGAATTTTGTAGTTATTGTGATAAATAACCATCATTTTGTGTCTATCTTCAACATTTTTTTGCTCCATTTTGCAAATTTTTGCAGATGCTTAAAATAATACTTACATTTTACACTCAAAGAAAATGGAGGTGGACAAATATAGACTGCACTCAAAAGTGAAGAGTGATTTTGGCAACTGTGATAAGCAACACCTGTACTTTCTCCACTATGACAAATCAGAATGTCTGCTGGGAAAAAAAGGTCTAAAATAAGAAAGCCCTCCACAGGTATGAGGAATGTTTGAAATGCTGTCCAGCTCCGACACAAGCACAAATCATACAGACATAAAAACATCATTTGGCTGAGTCACAGACTATTAGTTGGCTTTCTGATAAGAGAAGCCAGCAATGGAAGAGCATTACACATGCACTAAGTTTGCATGCATATTAAGACATGGTGCCCATACAGGCAGCTAAGAGACATGGTTTTAAGGCAATGTTGAAAAAAGCTGAATTCACAGTATGTTAAACAAAACATTTTCCCCAAAACAAAACCCCAAAGTTGGACTGTGGATGTGAGACAGTGAAGCAGCAACCATCTCATACAAGGCATACGCACATCACTCTGCTCTGCACTGTAATAAGCTTTCACAGGTCCAGTCTGTAGGATTTAGGGGGAACAATTGTAGAAATATGGCAGAAATGGCAATTGATATTCATAAGTATGCTTTCATTAGCGTGTAATTGCGTGAAAATAAGAATTTTTGTGTTTTCATTTTCCTAGAATGAGCTTTTTATATCTGCAGAGGGAGCTGGCCCTCTTTTTTCACTAAGTGCGCCATTTTGTGCTGCCATATTTCTACAGTAGCCCAGAGAGGACAAACCAACGCTGACTCTAAAGAGGACCTTTCAAGTTTCTTGTGTGTTTAACAGTCACCACAGGTTCCCCTGCATGTTTGGAAGGTGAAGCGTGAGTCTGCAACTTTACCTCTAGCTGCCTCTAAATCTTACACACTGGACTTTTAGCTTCTAATGGGTATCAAGCTCTGTCACTGTTATCCTTATTTAGACTTGACTGATATTAAATTTAACCTCAGGCAGTAAAATAACATACTATGATGCTGTGAATTGTTACTGTTCAATATTCAGACTACACTGTGGCATAAATTGTAGGTCATACCGTCCAGCCCGAGCCTGTTGTATAGTATGAAATGAAAATGCCATTCCCCATCATGAGAAAAGACCTCTAATGCCACTCATATTGACTTGTAACCATGAATAATGCAATATGTGTTTAGTGGGTAAGTTGCAGAAAAGCATTCCCTGGCTTATTTTAAGGAAGAAGACAGATCTCACACAGACATATAGAAACACACACACACACGTGGACGCATTCAGTACACCCACCCACCCACACACACACGCATACACAAAAGCACACTTACGTGCACACACACACACACACACACACATGCAGAAGGGATAGAAGTATCAGTGGATGATGATTCAAGCGGTGGTTACTATAGATCTTCAGGAACGGGGTGCACATGTCTGCAGGAAAAGAGAAAAAGAGAGAATGATAAACATTATTTTGACCATAGGTAGCAATATGCTTGGTAGATGTCCATATATTTAAGCCCAAAATAATATCCACACTTTAACACACATATTGTATACACAAGTATTTTTATCCCTCTTGAGGACATGGCACATCTACAGCCCTACTTTAATGGGAAGAGGATGTCCAAGTTTGACTACTGATCAATTAGCACAGGTTTGCAACAGAATCAGTGAAAATAACTGTGGTTAATTAATTTCTCAGCATGCAACATGGAAAGAAAGCAGTTTCCTGTCAGCTTGGTCTTGCTTTAGCTTTTTCTCATATTCTTCTTAAATCCAAGACGTTCACGGCTGCTGCTTTATTGTAGTCGCCAAGTGCTCTCAAAAAAGTCGCCAACTAGTTGATTAATCGCAGGAGATATTTCATAGATTTTTCACTTCACCTGGATCTAATCTCATCAGATTGTTTTAAATTTAACCCTTGAAGGGTTTATTAAATTAGGTTGGTCCAATATGTTGCTAGGTGAGAAAGAAGAGTCCTAGCAGAGTTTTGAAAGGCTGTCTACAAAGGAGCTGCAATCTGATTGGACAAAAGCCCCATCAAGCTTGTCTGAACTGGAGATAATGTTCGACCGCATTCACAACTTCATCCATGGATACTTGGAGCCTTTCCTTTTCTAAATACCCCAACTCTATTTAATTAGTACAGTCTAACATAGAAACTGATTCTTCTAACAAATCTCTGTTTGACTTTCAACACTGTTGACTAAAGATGAGCATTGGAACATCCGGCCTTGTTTCTTTTGGCCTTTCGCTCTCGCTGTGTCTGCTGCTGTATGGCCCCACACTGCACAGTCTTAAATTCATGCATGACAACTTTGACTTAACAACAACTGCCAACAGCTTCACATTTGCTTTTCATATCTGCCACTGCTTCATTTCTGCACAGTTGGACGATTAGTCTAAAATAATGCACTGTGCTGACGAGTGGCTTTGAAAGTCGACTATTAAGTGGAAACTCTGGTCCAAGTCAAGCTCTACAGCAGAGGATGTGTTCATGACAGAAAACAATGGAGCAGATTGTCCACCTAAGTATGTTTTTACCAGAGGAGGTGATGGAGCTCCACAGGCTGCAGATCACATTTAGAGGAAGCAGCTATGGCTGTCTGTGAATATGACAGAGGAGAAGCCATTTTAGTTAATAGTGGAAGGATGTTTGATGTCTTTTAATCTAATTAGAGGTATCTACCACAGCTTAAATGATATATTGCTTATATATATGGCATACATTTGCTACAGTTCCATCTTGGTGCGGTTTCTGCCTGAGGATTGAAGATGTTATGATGAGATTTCTTACTTGGATCCCTCCTCTGCAACACCTTCAGCCTCCAGTTTCCCGTCCTCCTCCATCTTTTCCTCTGAAATCAGTTCCTGTTTCTGGTGTCGACGAAGACATTTGACTACTACCATGGAAAGGATCAGCAGAGCTAATGCTCCACCAACTGATGCCCCAATTGCAACTGCGATAGTTGAATCCCTCGGAGGAGGAACTGAGGAAAAGAAAGGGTTAAACAGTTTGTAGACAGAGGGATGGAGATGAGTGCAACACAGACTAAAAGCTCTGCTGGGCCGATTAAACACACTGGAAAGCTAGAAAGTGCTGCCAAGTTAGCCAGTGTTATATGTAAGTGTTTTTGTGTGTGTGTGTGTGTGTGTGCGCGCGCACTTGCTAAAGAGATGCTGAGGGACTCAGTTCAACCCCTTGTTGGTCATTAATAAGTAAAAAGCTGACTCATCACCAGTACGTTCTCACGCTCCAAGAAACACACACCAGCACAGAAACACACACACACACACACACACACACACACACACACACACACACACACACACACACACACACACACACA
>JAQMCX010000053.1:8489438-8504469 GCA_029814765.1 Acanthurus leucopareius | reverse complement strand
CACACACACACACACACACACACACACACACACACACACACACACACACACACACACACACACACACACAGAGTTAAATACGCAATATGTTATTTAGGATTATTGCATGTCTTTTATTCAGGACACTGCAAAACAAATAAAATGTTGGTGACTTTGACAGGTTTTTGAAAACACACCAAGTACGTCACATTTATGAGAAAAGATGCAGATTTTTTTTTCTTTTTTTTTTACATTTTTTTAAGTAATGTTTTTTGTCAAAATATGGTAATATGTTTTGTCCATCTGTGGCTTGTTAGGTAGCTGTCATTTGAACGTAATAATGTGCGTGTGCAAACCTACAGTGGAGTGTTTTTAGTCATATTTTGCTGCTATACTCTAAAAATTATTCATGAGCCACAACTGCAACCAGCTTGCAAAGTAGCTGGCTCTGCCACTCCTTTGAGGGAAAAAAATGACAGCTCTGTCTGAGGCAAGTTGTAGACATGCCTGATGTAGATTCACAATGGAAGAAGTGAGCAATGAATTTTAGTATTTTTTTGAGAACTCACAGATGACTGGCGTGTTTGGAATTTGCTTTATCATACATGCCATTTGCGAAACACAAATAAGATTAAAACAGTCAAGAGTGCTGTTTTAATGCTTTTGCAGCTTGAGTATCTCTTAGCCAGAACCTCACACACACACACAGTGAGTTTTGCTTATGACTTTGGAAGCAATATTTGAAGGTTAAAGTGATGATTTGAGGGAGTTTATCTCTGAATAAAGTGTTGCAAATTGTAGATAATCACAGCTTTGTATCTTGTAAAGACGGGGTTAGTATCTCACGTTCTGTAACAACTTTGAGCTTTATGACTCCATGGCCCTGGATGCGGTCGGGGGGGTTTCTCACATAGCAGTTGTAAACCCCCTCATCTTCCAGCTGTACATCCGACAGGGTGAATGACAGGTCGTTCTTCTCCAAGTTACCGGCAAACATGACCCTATCTCCAAACCGGTCCGAACGCAGAGGCACCATTCCTTTTTTCCTAGAGTACGTCATAAACTACGAAGAGAGCGACAGGAAGGGAGTTAATAATGAGTTTAAGTTGTAGACACCAAAGCTGCATCAAGACTTGCCATTTTACCATCTCCTCTGTGTCGTTCAGTGATTCTTGGTACGTCCAGTTCATAGCAAACTTGGAAGCCTCCATCTTATAGCAGGAAGTGAATATGCAGGGAATTTTGACCGTCGTTCCATTAA
This sequence comes from Acanthurus leucopareius, assembly GCA_029814765.1. Classification (NCBI taxonomy): domain Eukaryota; kingdom Metazoa; phylum Chordata; class Actinopteri; order Acanthuriformes; family Acanthuridae; genus Acanthurus; species Acanthurus leucopareius. The sequence goes on along the minus strand of JAQMCX010000053.1, from coordinate 8,503,229 downwards.
GTGCATTAATGTTACTGGACACAGTCACGTCCATGCTTGAGCAACCTGTAAACAAAACAGCAGTGTTAATAATGCCGTTACAAACAAAAATGAATAGGTCTAGAGGAGGAAGGAAAATGAAATAAATTTGGCAAATTTGGATATTATTTTTCAGTTGGTTTTTAACCTTTTTTGGTCAAACAATACATTTTGTTAAAGTACTTTAAGATCTCTTGTCAAAATGTGATTAAGACTTGAGTCACTGATGTTGAATTCAGTGTCCCCTAACCCCTAAAACCCAAACCTAAAACTCCGCTGAGGTAGACAATGGGGTGTGTATGTGTACAGTAAATAAGGCCCACATGGTTAGCTGTTGTAATTAATTTAATACAGTACTTTATTTCTCAGTAATAGGTTTGTGATATCACATAACTTGCATAAGCATCATGTAATCTCACCTTCATGAAGTGCACACGTTATAGAGGAATAATTCAGGACTCTGTACAACCACTGAACAAAAAGTGCAACACATCAGCAGTTTCCATGTAACTGCTGACTCTTCTGCTCTCAGTATGGTGAGTGCTGTCTTTAAGGCTGACAGCCATTTAAGGGAATTCCTCAACTCACAGAACAGACTAAAAGTGGGAAAAGCCTGTAAAGTGACTGAATATAAAGCAACATGTATGCCTGCTTCACAACACAGTATACTGCTATATTACTGTGATTCCAACCACAGACGACATGACAGAAGTGTCATTTCTGAATATCTTTAATAAAATAAGCAACTCCAGGTTTTTATTGAAAGTTTATATGTAATTTCAGTTATCTATAGCTGCTGGACAAGCACTGAAATACATCAGTATCATGTATGAAATAGTCAGTGTAATCTCAGTGGTGGAAACCATGATAAATTGTTTTTTGCATTTGTCATTGCAATCAGGTTCAGCCATTGGTCAAGAAACAGCAATATGTTTTCACTGATATATTTTCATTTATGTATCACCTATGCAAATCATGTCTGATGGAGTTCTACTGGTTGAAGAGAATCTTAAATAAAAGACTGATGGCAGTAAAATTGAATTATTTAGTTATTACTGGTATAATTTTGATGCAATTGGACAAGATGACCATGTGATATAGAACAAACTTGGGCCAACATAACCATTTAAATTAAGTGGAATTAGTCAGTGTCACTTGCAGTTAATATCTTATTTTTATATATGAGTTCTGCTTGATCTGAAGTGTAATACTGATTCATTCTATTAATGAGAATCCTGTCAGTTGTTTGAGTTATTAGGACAGATGACAGGCTGGCATGTTCTTCAATTTGTAACACTGAAAAAGATCAAAAGCCCATTTTGGATGTCATGATCATGATTTCACTTGTAATATACTGGTTAAAATGAAGTTACACTGCTCATCTGCACCACTATAGGAAACATGTTGAATTTACATTCTAAAATGAAAGTCAGGAGCATATAACTGCATGTAGTATAATTTGAAATGAAATGAAAGTATCATTTAGTTTTTCTCAAGTTTCCTCCTCCCCTTTAACATTGTGTCTCAGAATGGGCTTTCACTCCCCAGACAGAATCTGTGCCTCTCTCTCACTGGGTGTGTGTGTGTGTGAGTGTGTGTGTGTGTGATGGGACTCTGCACCATTCGCTCCTCTGCAGTCGGGTGTTTCTGGCTTTCTTCCCACTGCTGCTGCACCACTCCACAGGCCTGCCTCTCTGCACCACACACACACACACACACACACACCCATGCACTTTCTACATCTCCTCCCATCGTCCATATGTATAATTTACTCACATGCACAATTTTCCATGCACGCTGTTCACCACAGTCAGGAGCCTTGTTATGCTATGAAGCACCTGCTCTTTGCTCTGCCTCTCTGCGATACACACACGCACAAACACATGCATACACACCCTCCTACAAGGTGTGCATTGTCAGCATTGAGCTACGCGTGCTAGCTGTGCTATGTCAATGTCATTACCGCATACTGAAACGTACATACAGCAAACACCGTCACATTCGAGCAGACGCTACCATTACTGACAAACACACAAACACACACACACCCACACACCCTGCATACACACATGTGCCTTTGCTATGACAACTCATACACAGATATACAGTGTGGGAAACATTTTGATTGAGGTTCCTGCTGACTCAGCAGTCCCGTGGATAGTGAGAAAGAGAGGCAGATGCAGAGACAGAGAGGGAGAGAGACAGAGACTTGCTAACAGATGAAATACTGCAGTGAAGCAACCTCCTGCGACTCCTCCCTCTCTCTGCCCCTCCCTCTTTCCTCTTCGTCTTCGTCCACCTCTCTTCCCCTCTTCTCATGTCTTTTTTTCCCCCACTACCGACCCTTCGACTACCCTCGAAATAACTGTTTTTTTCTTTTTTTCTCCCCATCTTTACATTCCTGCGCTCTGAGCATTTCTCTCATTTTTCTCCCTTCTGTTTCCCTCCATTGTTCCTGATTCTCACAAGGTCAATGAAGGAGAAAAAGGTAAAAACGTAGGTAGGTCTGTTACATCATCTTTCTCATGCCCTCCCTAGCCCTCCTGTCCAACAGTATGTGACCATCCTTTCATTAGGTTTGACATATGCACACAATACTGTTGTCATAGAGGTCAAAATGTGTAGAAACGTTTTATATATTGTTTAAGTACTCTAATAGGTGATGAGCTAGAATGTGAAAAGCCTGTCTGCCTGCCTCATGTCGCATGCTGCATCTTCGTGGGTATTAATACCTTTTGGGGAATGTACTACTTAATTTCACAAAAATAGAAATGGCAACGACACCATGTTCCAGTTTGTTTTTTAACAAGAGTAACAGGATAAAAGTTATGGATACTTGACAGCTGGACAGGCACCACAACATATCCAAGCAACATTTTCAATAAGGTGCATTCTTCCATTAAGCGTATCCACAATATTTTTTTTTTCATTTCAACAGGGAGGATTGTTCTTAAAAATATAATCCTTGGACCATGCAGAGGGGTTTTCATATATACAACAGTGAGTTATTTATTTTTTTTCTGCAGTGGTCTGGACAAGCCTAAACTCTCCTGTTTTCAGATCTCAATTCAATTAGGCATCTGAGGGATGGCATAGACAAAGCTTTTCAGAGCAGAAATCCACTGAGGAGCAACTTGACAAATCCACAGACAACATCCTTTGAAGGTCTCTTCTAAAAGTGATTTAAAGCTGCTTTTAGGGCACGAAGGGTTGCTGCTAAGTATTCAAAGGATGCTACAAAAATGAGATTTGGAGCTCTATTTTTCACGACAATCATTCAGTAGAACTGGGCTGTGCAATCCTTAAAAAGTATCGCCACTCACTTGTCTTGGTGTTGGAGATAATTCTGTCTGTGTTAAGGGTGTAAGAAGTTCTGGTCCTGAGTGGTTTGCAGAAGTGAATGCTGGTCTTAAGTGTTCTGACACTTCAAGGTTATCAAATGAGCACCCATGTTCTTGTTATTTAAGGAGCCAACCATCTTTAGAGACTAAGCTATACAATATGGCGTCCCTCAGGTAATTACCTCGGTCGGGTCTTCTTGTCATTAGCTGAAGGACCTTGATGCTGTTTTACTTCTGGCCTCTGATCTCCACTGTCATGGAGCTCGATTCACCACAAAAGCCTCCACAACGCGCGTTAACTGGGAGCACTTGTAAATTCTTATACGTCCCCGGGGCAACATTAGCTTAATGATGATGGCAGCACAAGGAATTAAACCACAACAAGAGATCTGATCCCAGACTGGTTGCTGGTGAAAAAGATGCTTTCAGTGGGGGAAGACATTTTCTGTCTCTTAGCTGCCACTCCTGCTGCTGCTGCTTGGCATCTTAGCACTTGATTATGTGAGACAGGTGATACAACTGACAGACTACACTTTTGTGTTTTGATCACTTGCTGCAAAAAGAGGGAGGCAGTAGGCAGGTCATTATCCCTCAACCAGCACGGTGCTGTTTAACCAGATGTTACCACTGTTTATACTTCTGCCTCCTCACACTAGAGGGACAATGAAGTAAAGGTGAATACTAAGTTATTGTTGCAGCATCGCCACACAATTATGGTTAATAAAGCCTACAAAGCCTTTTATAGCATCCTGCATTGCAATTGTCATAAGTCTGATGGTGTTCAGCTGTGATTCAGTTGCAGACTGCACTGCTGGGCTTTGCTCTAGTGCCCCCTGCTTTGGAGAAAGTCACACTGCATCCTGCCACTGCAGCACTCAACACTCAGGCACCATAGGGGGGTGCTAGTCAGCAGCCAGTACAGTTCACAGGAAAAAAAATATGACATCTGTCAGTGGTTCCTGCAGGAGGAGTTGCAGGAATCTTGTGAGCTCCTGTGCAGCTTTTTCTGATTATGTAATTGCATTAGACTTGGATGGCATCAGTTTAAGAAATAAATGAAGAGAGCACTCTGTGAGCAGCACCTCTATGTGACATGTTATTGTTAGAGTAGCCTTATCTTAACACTAAAAGCAGCAGCACAGACAGAGGTATTACCCAACAAACTGACATTATTTCCCTGCAGTGCTGTAGGCAACATAACTTCACAAGCCTCTACTGTTTCATGACAACAGTTAAACACCATAAAACCAGGAAATTATTGACTGGATTGAGTAACAGTTGAAGGGCATTTTTCTTTCCTTGTCCTTCTCTCCCCTCCACTCTATCACTGTTATGCATTATTGACGGATGTGTCTACTTATAGTAGAGTCAGAAAGTCTGGCTGCTTTAGAACACTTTAACTTTTAAAAAGGCACTCAGAGGGTTCGAGGGGAATCTGCAGCAGATATGCACCTACACCCACATAACAGCACAGAGGGATGCATATGTACACTGATGTCACGTTTTAGATGGTGGTTGTGCTAAACACTGTTCTAATAATCTGATGAAGTCCTCCACCGTCCACTTGGTTGACTCTGATAACAATGTTCCAGCTTAAGTTCTTGTGTACAGGAATCTGAAGAGAAACAGTGGCTGAATTTTAACGTTGAAAATAAAGAAACATCGGCAGCTTTCTTACAGTTTCAAACAATTATCATAACAATAATGATTTCTATTTCTGTTAAGATACGATGGGAAACATTCTTATACAAAAAGGCTTTACAGGGACAATACTGAAAGTTCAATATTGAAATGCTGATAAAATGAATCGTCTGTAACTTTCTTTTATCAGCAACCAGTAATTAGCGTCACTGTCAGGTCCTTTTGCAAAACTTGATGGATAATGTCACAATTTTGACATTTTCTTTGGTTAAACAGTGTCTCAGTATGTAATGATGCCAGTTGCTTTGTTGTTGGTGAAGGTATCTTAAGAATGTCACTTCATATCTAATTAGCTTGATTATTTAAACTGAATAAGAAATATTTTTTTAATTAATAAAGACAGTTTGACTGAAAGACAGAGATGTGATATAAACTCACTGATGTCATAATGGCTGCCACAAACACTGTGTCATAAAATGATCTGAAAAATGCACATAAGCACTTTTAATGCACAAATAAAGATAGCTTAATATTCATTAACATGGGACTGAAAAGGTTTAGCACTTATTACTAGAAAAAAATCATTTCTCATTTCAACTGAAACCGAGCTGTTGTTAGTATGATATTTCTGTATTTTGTGATGCCACAGAGAGGCTGCTCTCGCCTCCTTATCTGAGTCCATGCAAGTGTGTGCTTCAAGTACATGCCTTTTTCAGTACGGTGCTGCCCTCTGGTGCCTCTCTGCAGGAACTGAACCTATGGGGTTACTGAGTAAACCTGAACCACTGATGAGCAGAAAGCCTCAGCCTGTGTTACTGTAAAAAGCACTCCACAACAAATGCAATTGTGGTTGCATTTGTGTGTAATTGTGTAATAGTGCATTACTGAGTGTTTCACTATCGGCATTAATGCCAAGGAATGCAAGGAATGGCAGTGTGCAGTTATGGGAACAGAGCATAGTATTGCTTGAACTATAAACGTGGGTAAAACTTCTTTATTCTTTTTTCCAAGTTTGTTTCCAACACTAAATATTACTGATTATTGAGGAGGAGGGTACACATTAGTATGTGAACTGGGAAGATTTCATGTTTATTGAATTAAAGAATTTGAGCTTTACTTTAACATCTTGCAACTACAAAAGGTCAAAACAGCAGGAAAAAGGCGGACACACCTACAACACTGGCTTGTTTATTTCAGGAAGAAGTTGGCTTTATTTGTGAATCTCCTGAAGAGCACAGGCTAAAATCTGAGGCCTATTTTAACACTGACACTGATCCTGTGGAGCAGATGTGGGTAACACCTTGTTTGGATCTCTTGGCTATTTTCTTCTTCTGATTATTAATATTTCAATTTTCTAAATTCATGGAATATTATTTTGAGTCGAATATGTTCATTTCTGTTCCTCGTTTCACGCACTGTAACCACTGAAATTCAAAGAGCTATCACTTGGACGACACCATATTTAGTTTTATGTGTGTGCTACCTAATACAGGGCCTATAATTATCAACGGCACATTGTTAGCGCCTTATTATAGGCCTATTCCTATCCGTTACTCACAACACTGAGTCACAGAGACTACTGTACGCTATCAGTTAGCAAATATTTATTTTTATATAATGCATCATAATCCTGTTTAGAGGCTGTGATGGACCAGAACACTAATTTAGCTGTCAACCGAGGCTAAACAGAGACGCAGGAGGGGGGAGATGAGTCTTTAAACAAAAACCACGACTGATCAGAAATCAGTGCAGCTAAAAGCAGACGAGGGAAAACCACAACAATCTGCTTTTAATTGATCCGTCAAACCAGAGGGGAAACAAACAAACAATGCAGGAACAACAAATCTCACGTTACACCTATTGCTCCCCCTCACGCCCTCCAACCCCCCCTCCCTCTGTGACACATACACACGACCAGATATGAGTGGGGGGAAAAAGGGTTATAAAGATGGAGCAATGTGTGTGTGTGCGAAGGGCTATGATCCCATCGAACTGTTCATCGGCGTATCAATGCATGAGAGCACCGATCGGTTTGGCTGTTCGGTGTCTTACCGGAGAGGCAGAGCAGCAGCAGCGGCAGCGCCGCGCTCAGCAGCTGAACGCCAGACCTCCTTTTCTCCTGCGCGCGGGGGGAAGACATCTTCTCTCCTTCCTATTTAAAAAAAAAATAAAAAAATGATGCTTTTATCTTTTAGGAAAAAAAAATCGCAGTAGCAAAACAAGAGCAGCGAGACTACTCTTGGCGTTTGCGTTTAAATGCTAAAAACAGTATTCTTGTTTTAGAGGCAGGACATGGCTGGCAGTGGCTGTAGCCTTGTGATGGTTGATCTCGTGGTTGACGGTTTTTTTTGGCGATTGAGGCGGGAGGGCGAGACAGGAAGCATGCAGAAATAAAATGGGGGGGTATGTTCCTCGCAGATTAATTGCACTGGGGCTGGTTTGAACGGGGCAGAAAAGCCAAAAGGGCAACTTCGTTTCCTCTAAATTTCTGTGTTATTTACAAACTACTGCTAGTTCTCATTTGCCTGCTCATTAGCAGACATATTAACAGATACAAATACCTGTAATTATTAAACATTGATCATCTCTATGTCACACTGTCTGATTTATAATTCAAGTTAAGTGTGCATTTGGATGCATTTGATCTTCGTGCATTGACTGGGTCCAGAACCATGAATCCACCCAATCCACTTAATACTAAGAGTTGACAAGTCTGTGTGGTGTCAGGTTATTTCCATCATCCACTAAAGCTGCAGAAACTTGTACAATCAATGTTGAAGACAATTAAAGCTTATCTAGAGGCTTGTGGTTTCTCAGGAAGGACTCATTATATAAACTTCTCCTTTAATTTGTTATGCATGTACATGTGGATCAATGGCAGATATTACTTTAAGTGAAAGTAGAAGCTATCGGAAATCAGACTTTTATTAGGTACCAGCACCACACCAGGCCAGTACAAATAAGGATGAGGGGTCTGGAGAAACAAGACTGCCGTGCAGACAAACAGTAAATTAAATAGAGACCATTCCTCCTTAAATTCATTGCTCTATCCATCTTACCTGGGTGGGAGGAAAGAAGAGGGGATACTGGGAAATAACAGAGGCAAACATTAACTGCTAGTCACATGTATAATCCTTACCTCTGATTATTCACCTGTTTGGCCACTTGCTGGAATCAGAGAGAGAAGATGCTATAAAACAAGAGAGACATAAGATCAGTGGGAAGGATGGAGGCAGAGGAGAATACTGACGATTCCTCTGAGCTGACTATTCAAAAAAACCCGGTGTTGTAAGGATGAAGGAAAGAAGAGGGGAACATTAGAGGAAATGAGGACTGAAGGGTGGGAGGTGTTATGCTAAGACAGGAAGTGGGGTAAAGTAAGAGGCAAGAGGGAGCTGAATGAGTGGTTTGAAGACATTAAACCTTCTGGAGTGAAAAGGAAGCAGAGGAGGAGGGTGGGCTGGCTGCCAGTTTGTGGTTAGCATAACAGCACCAGGGACAACAATGAGACAGAGCTTCTCAATTTAATGTCAGAGCAGGAGAGGCTTTCCATTTAAAGGAGCCGTAAACATAATCTTGCTATAAACATCAACGAGGAGACGCTAGCACTCAGTACCTTCATATGTATAAAGGGAGGACACAGCCTAAATACAATTTTTGTATTTGCTAATTAAACACAGGTTAATACATGGCTAATTATATTATTTCAATTTGAAAACCTTAGTGTTTTAAATCACAACTTCCATAACAATGTTTAAGTTGTTGATATACCGAGTAATTTATATCTATAAGTTGTATTAGTGCAAAGACAGCTTGCATACTGCTCCACTATTTTGCTGAGTGCAAAGGTCGCTAAATAATACAGTAACTCCACAATAACAGCATGGCCTTATGCAATAACACCACATATAACAGGACATTTTTAAAAACTTTTAATAACTTCGCAAGAAAAACAATCAAATGCATGTTGTATATGTAAAAAATTTGATATGGGCTATTAGATACGTATAGAAGTAGTAAGCTTACCATCTCATAGTACCTTTATGATGCGGAGGTTAGTCACTGATTGTGCTGCAGGGGCTAAAAAGATGCGTCAAACTGGAGGAGCAATCTGATGGTAACAAGCTGTCAGATTGTTTATTCGGTTAGCACCAGCTGCCCGACTGATTCCACCACTGTATGTCAAACACATGACACAGAGTGGGTGTGTCTGTGTGTGTGAGTGCATTTTAAGTCTTTTCACCTGTCATTGTCCTGAGTGAGTCATGAGAGGCTGACACCTGCTGGAGGTTGACACCTCTACATGTTAGGCCCAGTTATTTCTGTGCTTGTCAGTGTGTTTGCTTACTCAACAGCTTTGTCACTCTAAGAGGCCCTGACAGCCTCTTTTCCTCTGTCAGCTTCTATGCAGTGGGACGCTACATGAACATGCATATCTTCAGCCAAAGTTAAATCAGGTTTGGTTATTTCACGTGAGGGTTATTTGTGTTTTTCTCTGTCCTGTGTTTTTTCTCACAGTGCTGTGAGTTGGCCAGGGCTTAAATCAGAAGAGGTGATACGTCTTCACACCAATCACTGTTTGGAGACATATGATTTCAAAAAATTAGCTATTCTATCTGCATAGTTAATGACAAAACTACATCCACCGATTCCTGATTACATAGTAAGCTGTGTGAACTTGACATGTGGTTTATTTAGTCATTAATACTGAGAGTTGTAGAAAAATATTCAAGATCTGAAGCAAGTTTGCAGAGGCTTTAAAGAGCTTTGCAGGAATCTATAAAGGAAAATCATGATAACTTTGGACAATAGTTACAGTAATTGGAAAGCTAAAAAGTTGTGCTGAATCTCTCTTTGCACTCTTCTTGGTGCTGAACTTAACCAGTTAAGTTACTTTTCTAGCTGCAGTCTCCAAAACCAAGCTCAGCACTGAATATTATTCAATGTGAAAAAACTCCAAGTAAACATACAAGCATTCAGTAGTTGGTATCGAACACACGTTTGCTTACTGAGCTACACAATGCAATCAGTAAAGTTTTTTTTTCATATTAAACAAACTACAACTAACAATCATTACAGTAAAGCAAATCAATAGAATAACAGAATCATTGTTCTCTCTCTCTCTCTCTCTTTCTCTGTGTCTGTTTCTCTCTTATCTTTCTGCAGAGAGAAGAAGTGTTGCTATAGAGAGGGCTCCCTTTGTTGCTAAGCAGCTGCAGTATGTACACGAGTGCATCACTGACTGTTGCTGATTTAATACAGACATCAGAGGTAAGAGGTCTGTTAAGGTAATAGACTCTAAATGTGTCAGATATAATTGTATGATAAAAGTTTTCCAGTTGTACAAAAAAATATTTAAAAGATCTTGAAAAAAATCTTGATTTACTCAACTGTTCTTTCATCTGCTCATTGTTTTCATTGTTATTAATAGTTTTTTCTCCTTTTAAGGATCCAGATATTTTCCCAGCTCCAAATTTATCAGCTCAGTTTTTCATTGCAGTGGAAAAAAATATATATATAATTTGGTAATTGACTCTTCATGGCAAATATATCTAGCAGCAACCAAGAGCTGGGATAACTAACTGACTCACAGTCGTCTTATAATAACCTCCATAACACTTTGAAACACTGATGACAGCACAAAAGTTCAGTGAAGGTTCGAGTAATGAGGCAGTTAAAAAGGCGTCTGCAGACCCTTATTAAGTTATACACACCAACTTATGAATGTAAGGCGATCCAAAAATATGCAGATCATCATTGCATGCGAGCATATCCAAGTCATGGCCAATCAAGTAAGTCCACTTATTAGTTTAGTTTAACTTAAAAAAAAAACAAAAAACAAAAAACTCTTTGGCTCTAGCTGACATAATCAGGCCAATCAAAAGTCAACTTTTCTAGACTTTTAATGAAAGACACAGCCAGTGTTTTCTGTGCAGCCGTCTCTATTTAAAATGACCTGCCACTCAACTTTAAAAAGGGCTTTTAGTCAATGCTTGTCAATCAGTGAAATCTGGAAAATTGTTAGCACCACATTTTGGTGTTAAGCTGTCAGTTATACATAAATTACCATGACTATGACATTGAAAACCTACTGCAAAATTTAGATAATGGAAGCAGACATTAACTTCACTATATGTTAACGGTAGCAGCCTGTCTGGACATGTGGAGCCTTGCAGTCAAAATGAATGTAATATGCAGTATATGATATAGTTATTGTTAACCTGGTGCACATGAAATAATTAAATGAAATTTATGAGGTGAGCAATGACGCACTGAAAAGTCTCTTTAGTTAAAGCACAGCTCTCTGCAAAGGCACATAAAAGACAAACCCATTTACTATCAGTCAGTCATCCTGTAACACAGACAAGCTATCATTCGTCGTAATGTTTTGTTATAATCATTTTTTTTTGTCCAGCTAAGTTTCACAAACAAACACAAAGTGAATATTACATTGGAAAACAGGTCTTCTGTAGAAATCAGTGTCAGTGGGGCTGCAGACAGGGAAGAGCTCTCGTCTGGCTGAGGGGTTTCCTGTTGAATCAGGGCAGGTAGACAGTGGAATTGGTCAACCTCACAAATATGAAGATTTCATTACTATTGAGAAAGATTTTGTTGAAAAAGAGTATCAAGGTCGAAGATGGTTAGTTGTCAATAGTTTAAAGAAACTGGCAGGAAGGGCATTTTCTTTTAGCAATGGATGCAAATGGATATTAAAAAAAGACATTTCTTCAGTAGTTTTCTTTATTGTGTGCCTTAGAAACTGTACAAGTAAATGGAACTATGGCATCTTGTTAGGAATAAGTCTGTTTTAATTATTCACAAGTCTGTCATGATCTTTTAAACTGAACTGTCAAGTAAATAGGAAATGATTCTTTCTGTTTTTTTCAAATTTTCTGCAAGCATCCAGATATGCAGAAAACAAACACGTACAAAACATAAAAAATCTTAACCAAGCTAACTAAATGTGGATGTACTTCTCTTGGTATCCAGAGGAGGGTGCTGTGACTCCATGACACGACAGCATCATTTTAAACTAGAACCGCCATCATTTAATCATTCTTAATTTGGCTTCTTTCTGAACAAACTTGCTGTACAAGTTTTCTCGGGCTTATTAATCATCAGTGTCTGCATTCAAGCCAAAGATAAAATTCTCTTCAAAAAAAAGGAAAAAAAAGGTTTTATAGAGTGTGTTAGTTAATGGTAGAGTTAAATTTAGTCTGGGGAAGCGTTACTAATTAAGTTTTTGTTTTTCTAATGAAGTACTTTTTTAAGTATCAGTGCAATATTTTTTAAAAGTTTTTCAGATTATTTAAATTGGCTAAAATGTATTTTATCTTAATGGCACAGCAGATCAAAGTACATTAGTTTTTATATTAATTGCAACTGTCCATTCAATTTCTTTTGACTACGAGGTGGAAAATTAAAACATTCCTGTCAACCTGCCTCTGATGTTCACTTAATTTAACATTTATTACAACTTATCAGCTTCACTTTTTACCAAACAGTTTGAATCTCCTTTTATTTTCTAAATCACTTCAGTTTGTTTGGCTTTATAGAAACGAAGCTCTGCCATGTGGCCTTCTCCCACGAGTCATGATTATTTTTTCATATAATTCACAAGAAAGCCCTCTGAATAAAGATATAATAAAGCCCATTGATAACGATGAAGCAGTACCCATGATAGCACACTGATGGTCTTTCAGGTAAACTCACAAGTTCACTGCTATGCCACTGGGACACGAGCTCCACTGAGTTGGATGGAGTGTTTTTGATTGACGGGGCTGTTCTCCTGCCGCTCTTTCTCATACTGTCTTCCACACACGTCCGTCTTGTCCCCTACTTCTGACACCCCAGACTCTTTGATCACTCTGCATGTTTGTACTGCACTGCAGAGAAGTACCGAAGACTACAGCGAGAGGAGGGGAGAAAGCGGAGGAAAGGGGAGGATGGAGAGAAAACATTCCATCTCTTTGTTTTTCTCTCTGTGGCTTCTCGTCTTGTGGGAGTGAAGCTCTTTGTGGGGAATTTGAGAGCTTAACACTGTTGTGTGTGTCAGTGAATTTGTGTGTGTGTGTGTGTGTGTGCAGGAACCCGGGAGACCGTGTCAGTCTCTCACTTGTTGACTTCTAAAAGTCCTCCATTGGCCTGAGACATGATGCTATTCCACGTCCTCGAATAACCAAAAGGATGAGAAGACAAATATGGAGAAGAAAGGCTAGACCGAAAGAGGAATGGAGGGGAAGGAAGTGAAGGAAAGAAAAAACAGTTGGAGGAAAAAAAAAGTTACAAAAAGTACAAGAAGAAAGAATTCATTAGATCTAGACAAAGAGTCCAAGTGCAATGTGGTAACAGAAATAAAGACAAATGAGAACAGAGGCCAGAGGGATGAGACAGAGGTAGATAAATGATAAAAGTGTAGATGTTCGCTGAGATAACAAGGAGACGTGTCATCCATCTGTCAAGGTGACAAGAAGTACAGCTGCCAGTCTCCTTCACAGAAGATGCCACAGCTGATTTATTGGCTTTGTGTCTTCCTGAGTTCAAACTGAGGCTAACTGATGAGCTCGGAGACACATTGTCCTACCTGGGGAAGAGGCTGTTTGTGGTGAGGGTAACTTATCAAAACCACCACAAACCCAACAAGTTGCACATTTATTAAAAAAACAAACAAAAAAAACTGCTGGACCCGTCTTTGGTGCTTATTCTGTCTTGAATTGTCAAGCTGCTGTAAATGTGAATTTCTCTTGGAGATCAATAAAGTATCTATCTATCTATCTATCTATCTATCTAT
>JAQMCX010000053.1:8336239-8489338 GCA_029814765.1 Acanthurus leucopareius | reverse complement strand
ATCTATCTATCTATCTATCTATCTATCTATCTATCTATCTATCTATCTATCTATCTATCTATCTATCTATCTAATTGCCATGGCTAATTTTCTAGCATGGCTGTAATGTAACACTTCCACAGGTAAACTGAGGGCAGATATTCATCATGCATGCACTCAATATAACCTGCAACAAGAAACAGTAGTGACAAACACACTCGTAGCACTGAGAGAAGCAGTTTGACTCATGCTTGTTTCAGAGAAAGATCATCCTGTCCTCCATGAAGGTGAAGTGGCATTACATCAATAAGCACAATAGTATGTAACGACATGCTAATTGTCGTTACATACTATTGTGCTTATTGATGTAATGCTGATTAATGCTTTGTTTTTCTATCCAAACCTCTCTGTCCTCCACTGTTGACGGCTGAATGGTTTTGCAAAAAAAAACAAAGTGACAGAAATCAACATTGGAATTCTAGTTAATTTATACAAACATTTGTCCTCTTGAATGTCATTTTTAATTTGCTGTGGTTTGGTGAAAATGTGGCAGCTTGTGATCCACAACGGTTCTGACATGTTCGTGTCCCATTTTCACTCATTCAAGTGTCACAGGAGGATAACATTTGATTTTGTTAACCTTTGTTTGCATTAGCCACACTGATATATCCAACCACAAATTGGATTGTTTCTGTCATAATTTTCTGCTCAAGTTGCAAAGTCATGCAAGTCAGATTATGTCAGAAAAATAACTTTTTACCAAACAGCAACAACAGTTTGGTTAGCTGGCTATAAATGCATCACATCCAATCAAATTCAAGTCGTTCTCATTAGCATTGTTTTAAAGTTTGTTTTGTGGCCTTGAGACCATTAAGACCCCTCAACTTGTATGTTGTCAGCTTTAATTACTGTGATCAGACCCGGGCCACCGTTACTGTCACACTACCTGCCACTTCAACAGCCTATGTCTTTACAGTAAGCCTAGATAATCCTAGTCTGTTTATTCTTATTAAGTCTTTGCTATGTGCAGTGCCATCACAAGGCTTTAATTCTGTGACTTTTTGTGCGTGTGTGTGACAGATTTATAGACCTAAACCCTGTTAAACAAGTGGGATTTACCGTGGCAATAGGGCCATTTTAAAGGAAAGCCTGAGCTGTCTTGGTATTTCCTGCTGTAATAATGTGAATTTAATTATTATTAGCTGGAGTTTGGTTACATTACTTGTAGATTTTACCTCGGTTTTCTCTTTGCGTTAGTCTTTATTTTGTGTGCAGGAGATTTCGAGGTAACTCTGTTGATGTTAAGAGCCTTTTTTTTACTCCAGTTGGGCTTAGATAATGTTTCCAGTGGCAAATTTGTGAAAACAATTAAGTTACAGGAAAATGAGCAAGGAGAGTACCACTGATTAAAAGTGAGGCTGCACACATCAGATCCTGTGCAGGTGTGAAAACAAAGATAATGGATAATAACAGCTGCCCACGCCGTTTAAGACATGAAACCATCCAAACACTCCATTCTTACACCAAAGTCTGCTGCAGAACAAGTACAGTGTTCATATTCTCATGTTACACCTGTCTTTCTTTCCTAATTCCATAAGTCATCACATGGCTGAGTTTCATGTCTAATTAACTGCATTGGTTCTCTTCTCTTCTCTTCTCTTCTCTTCTCTTCTCTTCTCTTCTCTTCTCTTCTCTTCTCTTCTCTTCTCTTCTCTGTGATGCTGGTTATGGTGGTGGTGGTGGTGGTGGAGGAGGATAGAGGCTGCAATCAACTATGCAGTTCACCCCATTTGTGCTCCGTTCTCTTAAATCTGGCCCCACAGTGGAGGGATCTAATTACTTCTCTCTCATGCAGGGAGGGTAAAGCCAGGACTCCCCCAGCTTTGTCAGTTTAGCAGAGAAACTGGACAATCTCACATTTTCGGCACTTTTTTTTTTTTTTTTTTTTAACTGTGGAAAGGAGGGCTTAATCTTATTAGTGGTGGGATTCCAGTAAGCCTAATTTGCTGCATTGTAAAACATCAAGGTAATCTAATGGTGCTTTAAAGGATACGACCAGATTACACAATAAAGACTCCAGCATTCGGAGAAAGAACAAAGCGTTATCTCTTACAGAGTTGCATGCAGGAAAGCTCTGCAGCGGCCTGATGTGTGCATGTACTGTATGCATACAGCATGCACAATGACTGAAAAAACAGACTCGCACACATGCAGTCACATACAAATAGATTCACAATGCCAATGCAGGGAGATCTGCAAATGAACTAAACTCGCTCTTTGCAGAACTCTGCATCTATCAAAGAGGTTTCAGCAGGAGTTGGCCAGCGCTCTTCTCTTCATCTCCCTCTTTACTTACATTCTCCTTCTTTACTCTTCTCCTGGGATTTTTTTTTTTTGCAACGAAATTCAAAAGTGAAAGGATTTTAGAGGCTAACATTCACAGCTTTGTTTGGAGATTAGTCAAGGAGAAGAAAGACGATGAGTGTGGTTGTGTGCGTGTGTGTGTGTGTTTGTGAGTACAAGTATGCGCACACTGTGGCCCTTTGTTGACAGCTGATGCAGAGTTAATGTGATAATGACAAGCAGAGATGCAATTTGTTTCCTAGGGAGCCGCGTCGTTCAGCTGTTGTTGAGGGTTAAAAAGGTCCACAGCAAAGCAACATCAGCAAACTGTTCAAGCGTTTTATATTTACGGCAGATCAGGCCGACATGTCATGGATTTTATACTCAAGCAGTATCACTCATATCTGCAATGGGAAATCAGTCTCCCCATTTTACAACTCTATTTTGGCCTATCAATCATTACATTTATTGACTCTTAAGATCTGGCTTTCTTCTAAAGGACTGCACCTCCAAAATCCTTTCAGTAACAGTACAAATTGCCTGCAGGCTCGGAAAGGGCTCCGAAAATAGATTGCTATTCTGTGGTGGAAAACAGCTATTGTGTAGTCAGCTACATGGATTCAAAAAATAAATCAGAGTCCAAAAAAAACAAAAAAACCAAAAAAAACCACCTGCCAAAAAATGTTAAAGTGACCGCAAAGTCTTTTCAGACCTGTCCTGCAACATAATCACTCACTCCAACATTCATCACTCCTCACATCTCAGTGGTTAAAAGTGCTACTTCAGGTGGAGTTTCAAAGTCACTAGTGTGACAAAAATGCTTTACAGATGAGAATGTCTATTGTTTGATGGAACCAAGCTAAAATTTACTTGAAGGATGGATGGGACCTGTTTAATCCAGTAAATGTGCACCATAAGTTAGTCCAAATGAATCAAAGTGATGGGATTTTACAGTAAAAAACTCCAAATGTATGAGATATAATGTGTAACGTAACCTTATAATGAGCCACATTTCTGACAATGAAGTTTTAGTAATAAACTTTTTCTTTTCTAGGTTCTCTCACACTTTTTCCTCCTCTAACATGAAAGTATAAGCAGAAGACTTAATCATCTGGATAATGATGACTTTTGGTTTACTTTGGCTGGATAACTTTGTTAATTAAAACTTGAAGACAAGTCTAATGAATATTTAAAGATGTGTGTACTTGCACATAAACACATGTTTTAGATGCAAAGGCAGATGTGCAAACATTGATGAAAGCACATTTAAATACCAGACCCAGAATCAGCTTATTGGCAAATGAGGAACACATTCTAGAAATGTGACTCCTGTTCTTATGAGCTCTTAATAAACTGTGAGATGGTGCAGGAGACAAATGTACTGGACGATACTGAGAGGTGTAGTCACATGATGTTTAGGAAAAAAAAAAGTGCAGTGGTGCACACACACACATACACATACACACACACAAACACACACATACACACACACACAATATGCAGGCAAGAGTCAGGCAGTAATTAAAAAAGTGCTCGTTTCTTGGAGTCACAAGGTTGAACTCGTCCGCAACCCTGAGAAATGCATAATGAGACAAAGATAGTCAAAGAGCAGCGCTCTAACCTTCACTTGTCTCCTGAATTTTAAAATTCTGCAAAACACCTCATCACCCTTCATAATACTTACAAATTTAACCAAAAATTGCATCTCACCAACGCTCATTGATCCATGTTGATCTTTTCATTTTCTGCTTTTTCTTTTCCAAGTGACACCAGCTGAAAGCTAGATCTTGAATTTCCTCACATTTAAACTTAACATTTATTACTCTTTACTTCATGTCTTTTTAAAAAGATAAATTTGGATGCTCCAGACAACAATAAACATCATGTCTTCAGTGGTGGGGGGGGGCAGCATATCACCAGATTAACCCCTTAACTGCTGCTCAGTCTGTTTTTTGCTGTAGCTATAACTACCATTAGTTTGTTAGCTCATTTAGCTGTGCAGCTAATGGACCTATTATTTATTCAAACCAACTGGAATGTGATATTCTGTTGACAATGTTTGTTAATTTTTTGAAGATATGAATATAAACATCACTTCCGGCCAATGTTACACACTGCTCCTATGAAAAGAACAGGTTGCATTCTCCAGCACTGATGGAGGTTTGATCATCCCTGTTGACCAAAACTGCAGTTTGTGACCACATGTCCCCATTGCCAGACATGCTAAAAGCATCTAACCCACAGATATCAATGCTGTGTTTCCTCCGCATAAAAAAAAATGAATACAAGATGTTTTAAATTCCATATTATTTGACATCTTTATTTTTTTGTCAGTAGGAAAGACTTTTATATAATGGAGCCCACATAAGCTCATGTTACTTTAGACAAAAAAAGCACGGTGAATCAAAATGGCTTTTGGTTAGGTTATTTTTCTCACACTGCAAAAAGACCTTGTAACTATTAGCTCCTGCTATTCATTCTTTTTTTCATTTTTTATAGCTGGAAAAGCACAGATGCACCTAATGAAGATGCAACAAAAGCGAGGCTCAGACACGTGTGGCTTAAACCTTCCATGTTTTCTATAAGCTTAATAGAGTCATTTTGATTTGCATGGCTCTGTCACTGGTCAACCCCATCCAAGCTGCAGTAATGGGCAGGGCACCAAGCCAATGACTGATAGACCCTGAATTTCTAATGAGAAAGAATAGATTGTGTTTCTCTCAGTCCATTTTCAGAACAGTTTTTCTACTTTTTTTATGTGGAAAAACTATTAATCATAGCAGAGTATTTTTGCATGATTTAAAGCAAGTCTTAAGAGGAGCTAAAATTAGAGCTCTTACACTGTGATAATGTTCATATTGCCACAGCTTCTTTTACTTTTACTGAACTTCTCTCTTACCTTGCACACGCTTCTCTCTTTTTCTCCAGCTTTCTGTTTTTTTTCTGTTTTTTTTTTTTTTCTCACCAACTTAACAAGAACAGTGCTTCTTACTGGATCTTTGGCTGAAGATCTGATAAACTGAGATCCTTCAGCATGTTTTTGTTCTCGCCTTTTTTTTTTTTTTTTTTTTTTTTTTAATCTAACAGCGGCGATAACACGGTCCAGGGTGGCAAGTAGGAAGGGACACACTGCAAACACTCTTGGGAGCGGTACTGGGCAACTGTGCTCCACTTAGTGTTCTGCCAGAACAACTCTGACAGCATGTTAATGCTAGCGAGGCGACGGGTGCCAATACTCTACCCTGTATTAAGGTTTTCCACTAGAGCAGATGCCATATGTTCTTTTCTGCCACAGCCACATGTCCCCTTCCCTTTCAGCTTTGCCTTAAAGGGACCCAGTGCGAATGAGGGAAAAAGCAACAGATTTTTCCTTAGCTTTCTGTTGCTAAAGTGTGTTTGTGTTCAAAAGCCAGCACAGTTGGGAAAAGAACAGTCTTGACAGAAAATATATAAATAATAAGAAACATCCTCATTCTCATTTGCACCTCACAGTAAAGGCAGACCCTGTTTTTGCATTTATACCAGCTTCTTAGCTTCATATTTTTCTTAAGAATCAGATTTCCATATGGTAGATGATCTTTGTCATATATCGCCTATCCTGACTTATACTGAAGGGATAAAAGTTTTTGTTTTTGAATGTTTTTTTTTGTTTTTTTTTTACCGGATTAAGGGCAAGTTACAAGCGTGTATGTGTGTTAAATAGAAAGATGGATAGGAACAAATGAAACAAAAAATAAGTTAAAAATAGTTTGCAGTGAAATAAAAATAAAAAAAAAATGCATACATCAAATCAGTGTCTGTCTTCCTCCGTCACTTGTCTTCTCTTGCTGTTGTCTGCTTTTCTTTTAAAGAAAGTGAGTTTGTGTGAGTGCAACAGAGTTAGCGGGTGTAGTTTCTCAACAGTGAAGCTACTGACTTCTGCTGCAGTTGTTGTTGTTTTTCTGGTTTCTATTTTTTTCTCTCTAAAGAGACAAACTTTATCACACATCATCCACTTACATCATCGTGTCAGTGACAGTTAGTGAGCACATGTCTATTTCCCCGCTTTGCGGTCGGACAGTTGGTTATCATTTTCTCACATATGTTCCTCTGTGATCTGGTCACATTGCATTTATTGTCACCTGTTATCATGCAGTGGATATTCTGTCTGTGGGGAATGATAAAATGTTTTGCCTGAAGTGAAAACAGTGATCCAACATTTCCGCAGACTGTGCCAGTCCGCTCTGCTTCTCTTCTCTGCTGCCTCTGCTGCTTCCTGCTGGAGGCCGGGGCAGCCAGCACTGGACTTGTGGAAATGTTGGATTTAAATGTCCATTTTTTTGTCCAAATCACCTCTTTCACCCCAAAGTTTCTTCATTTTTACCATTAAAGCATTTTTTTTTGGAAATGTTTTAACCCGATTTATGGATCTAAAGATAGAGGTCGTTTTGTGCTGTACAGACTGTAAAGCCACAAATTGATTATTTGTCATATTGAGCTGTATATTAATAAAACTTTAATGCAATATGTAATACCATGTTCTCCTTGATGTAGTCAGTTCAATTTTTTATTTAACAGTGAAACATTGGATGCCAATGTTATAAACTGTTAAATACAAAACAACTTATGACTAATCAATAAACCCCTTTTGTAAATGATAAAACTGATGATGACTTAATTTATGTCAATCATCTCATTGTCACAGTGTCACGACTTACTGGGACACTTCAATACAATGTAATAGTAACACTTCTGCAAATCCTCTGCTTGAAGGCATGTTGCTCTCCTCACCTTTCCCAGGTGTCTTACATCAGTAGTTAATACGTCAAAACCTTACGCCCACGTGTGACATCAGCTTTGACTCACCAGTCTCTTCCTCCTATAAAGGTAACGACAGGTCATTGCACAATCTTCTCACAATAATAACAGTCTCATGACTGGTATCTATCTCTCTGTTACCTTCCGTCTCCCGGTTATTGGTCTCAGTTTATTCTCATTCTCCGTTTTTTCTTTATTTTTCTTCTCTTCACATCTCTTTCCCTTTCTGGTGCATTATTTTGAATAAGCAAAACACTTCAGGTTTGTTTTTGGTACAAACTTGTCTGCAAGTCTGTCAAACTGAATTGGGATCATCATTTATTGGGTAGATTTTTTTTTTTATTGTGTTATTTTTTTTCCTTTTTCCTTTTCTACTCGCTCCTTCTCTCCGTAGCTTATATTTATCCGACATCATCCCCATCTGAACCGAACATAATGAAGAGAGGGATGAGTTTGTTTACTCAATTTACCAACTTATCCATCAGACTCAGTTTGAATTAGTCTTTACTTCTTGGATGGGTTTGGCTTTCCTATCAATCTCTTTTGCTCTGGGTCTCACACTCTGTCTCAATCTCTTTCTTTGTGTCTCACTAGCTGGGTTCCCATTCACCTGTTTTTAATGCACTTTTCTAGTATGTGCATAAAAAAAACGGAGAACACAGAGGATTTGAAAGAAATCTCAAGCTATCTGAAAAACTTTCTCACTTGAAAAAAAAAAATCTTTAAAAGCTAAATGTGACAAAAGGCGAAATGGAAACAGATTCAGTGAATAAATCATGACCCACATGAAGCATGTGACTAAAACCTCCACTGAAGCTTCTGTTTCAGCTGACAAAAACATCAGATTTGTGTGAAGAAATGAGGAAAACTCTCTAAAAGTAGTACATTACACAAACAAAGCTGCTTTTTTCATTATTCTGTCATTTCACAGGCTTGCACTTGTTTAATTATGTCATCCTGTTTCACCCTCTTCTTCTGCAGTGCCTTAACAGCACCTGACTGAAAGGCAGTGCCACCTGCTGTTAATTTCAATGATCCAGCTCTTAGTATTTGCTAATTAACAGTAGTGGATTGAAATATGCTCTAATTTAGCATTTTTTCTCTCAAAATCCTCTAAAAATGATGAACATTGAGATGCTGTGCTCTAGATTTTGGTAAATGGAATATTACATTGTGTTCAGTGTTTATATGAGGAAGAATGTTCACAAATAATTTAGCCAAAACATGCAGGTAAGCAGTATTTGTAATTATCTAACCTCTCCCTCATGTATTTGTGTCACAGTACTTGTGTATCTGTCTGTCTGTAAGTGAGAAAGGGACTCTGTTATGTCTGTCAGCTGAACATTTAGCCATTCTTCATCCACTTGTATCATATGACAAAGTCTCTGTCAGCTGTTGCATGTATTAACATTGAGCTGTTACTACAAACAGCAGTGCGTCCTTATGATTCTCTCAGCCTTCTGTGAGTGCGTATTGCTTTTTGTCATTTTGATCATTAAGGTGAGACTTCTTTGGAGAGTATTTAAGCTACAACACAGCACTGAATTCAATATTTACAGTCTGTAGTTTAGAGAATATTATAGATCCAAGAAAAAGCTGGCGGGGAGGCGGGCCTGAGAGAAAAATGTGTCTGCTGCTTCATGGACAGCACCATGGATTTATCAATACACAGCTGCAGTTAGGCTGGAGATATTTCACAGCCGTGGTCGTGGCCATAGATTCTAACTAACACAAACCTGAGTCAGATAAAGGATCAATGACTCCGACAGACTCGGCTAACATATTAAACTTAACAACCCCTTTAACCTCTACGCTCTCTCTGCTACAAGGGGATGGAGAGGGAGGAGTGCAGGTTAACAAGGGTGATGCACTTGGGTCACTTGACTAACAATAAGAGTGGGCATTTTCCCCCATTAACCCTAATGAATTGCCTGCTGACTGTCTGTATTTATGTAAGTTTAGATTGAAAAATCATTCCTAATGAGATACTTTCCAGAGATTGTTGGAGGATCAAAAAAACGGAGAATTAGCTACAGCGGCACGTTCATTTCAAATATTTGTTTGGCACACTTCATCAGCACACTGGTTTTAATCATTTATTCAGGTTTTTTAAGGATCTAAAGTACATTTTTTTTCTTCTCTCAAACAAAGTCCTCAAAGTTTTCTAAAATCCATTTTAGTCTAAAAAGACCTCCAAGAGCCCAAACTGTGATTAACTTGCCTCTCTCACTCGCAGCTCGGCGTCTCACTTTTTTTCAACTGTATCATTACATTGACTATGCCTCCTACATCATCCACTGGGTATTACCATGTATATATTTATGACTGTTTATTTTTGTTGTCTCCCACTCTGCCTGGGTAAGCCCAGACTGTAAACCTTATCAAACATTCTGTCTGATCAAAACCTATGAATTATGAATAGAGGAACAAACAAATGTATGTGTAACTGTGTGTGAGAGAGAGAAAGATAGAGAAAGAGAGAGAGAGAGGAGCAGAAAGAGAGAAGAAGGGAAGAAAAGTAGACTGTGAAAGAGATAGTGGGATTGAGTCTGATCAGGATTAATGAGTTATGATAATGTGAACAAACAATTGTTTGATAGTGAAGAAGGAAGCCCTGCAGATATTTTCAGTGGGGTGTATGAGAGAGAGAGAGAGAGAGAGAGAGAGAGAGAAAGAGAGAGAGAGAGAGGGAGGGGAAATGTTTTGTGCACTTTCTTTGCTCTGAGCAAGTTGCATGATTCTTTGTCTGTGAATGTGTGTGTGTTTACATCTATTTTGAAAAATACATGAACTGTAAGTCTGCATACATGTGGATTTACATTTGCCTTTGTTTGTGAGTGATAAAGTCTCAGTTTTTAACTTTTCAAATTCTGTCTAATTAGCAAATAAATGATGTGTATGTGTGTGTGTGCATGTAGTGCTCATTGAACAATAACTGCATTGTTTCATAACAACATTTGTACAATGGAAAAGGAGGGTTTTATCATCCTAACTGTTGGTCTGAGGATAGGGAACGACTAGGCAATATAAATAAAGTGACTTAAATAAAGTGCTACTTTATTTATTTGTGAACAGATGTGTAGCAAACTCAACCTGCCTTGTATTGGGCAACACAATGTTCTCTGTTTGCGGTCGTTAACTATCTGTATATGTAAAAATACTTTGAAAATCTGTTAGATAGATATATAGATACTTTATTGATCTCCAAGAGAAATTTACATGTATGTATTCCTTTCTCAAGTTTCTTTTAAGTTAAGCCCCGATCACTCACGCAGATCTGTTGACTACATGTTAGCATTGTATTTGATGAAGTTGTTTGACTGTAAAAGTTGTTCTGGCTGATCTGGAGTCTTACTGCTCACATTATTTGGATATAGTGATATTTGTTATATAAGGATATGATTAAACGTTATGTCCTAGAAACCTAATGTTTACAGTGAATCTTACATAGAATACATTAATAAAATAAATATTTTTGATGATTTGGAAAAAGCTATTTTCTTGGAATTACTAATTTAGACAACAACATAATTTGACCTCCAGAGTCTGCAGAGCTGCTTCAATCCTCTGTATCTTTTCTGAGAATGTGGGGGTATTTTACTTCTGTCTTGCAGCTGTGTGCTAAAATGATAATATAGAACTATTTACTTCCCCTAATGCACAAAACAGGGATTTGTTATTTCAGTTTTTCTTACATCTTTTCATGTCTTATTTTATCATTAAAATCTTATTTTTTTTTGCTGATGGTGAAGGACAATAGAGCAGAGAAAAGACAAGCCTCCAAAAAGGCGCACAAGTCATCTTTAATTGTAACCTTTTAGTTCATAAATCTTTCACTTAAGAAAATAAAGGAGCATGTGAACCAAATGCAAACCAACAAGGACATGGTTCTTTTGAGAGTTTTCTCTTTTCACACAGCTGGTGGGCCCACTGGGATTTGGCTCCCCATGGCTATCCTCCCTCTGTCTTTCATCCTCCAAAAAGTAGTCAAATTCATTTGCCACACAAAACTATGACTGTTCTGATGTTCAGATGACCCTTATTTTTTAAGGCTCTGTCGGTAAACTGGCAGCGGTTAGCCAAGTTGCACTCCTCATAAGCAGAAGGCTGCGATATATATTGTGTGCATATGTGTGTGTTTGTGTCGTCGGTGCGCTCTCTTTGAAAACTGTGCCCATCGTATGTGTCTGCCAAGGCTCACTTCCTCCCACACACCTGGACGGCCACCTGGTCCATCCACCAGGAGCATTACAGAGCATCACACACACACACATACTTACACACACACACACACTCACACGCATTAGCTCAAAACTCTCCTTGACGGTTTGATGTGTGTGTAACATCATGAGCTGTGCTGTTCACTTAGAAGAGAAACAGGCCAGCCTTCTGTTCAGCCTCTGGGTGAAGTATTGATCCCTTTTCCTCTTTCTCTGCTTCTCTTTCTGCATCTCTCTCTCTCTTTCATGTACAGAAATGTCTTTTTTTTCCCACTACAAAACAAATAATGGGCGTACATCAAAAACACTGACGGGGTAAAGTTTATGGTTTTTGTATGAAGTATCTGGATGTAACAACATGTTGCTCAATGGTAAGGAGGCCTCTAAGGAGTGGTGTCCTTCTCTTTGACAGCAGACTTAAAAAGCTACCCCTGAGTTAACAGCGTGAGCAAACGTACAGGTACAAGTATTACAGTCTTTCTGGGCTTCCAGCTCAGCCATGCAAAGACTAACAAGCACTACAACAAAAACAAAAGGTTGGGGTCCAGAAATGAAGCCCTGAGATAGACAGCCAGCAAAATAGCTCCATGGGAGAATATATGAAAGGAAAGAAAGGAACAGGAGAGTGAAAATCAAAGTCTTCAGTGAAAATCTGCTAAAAATAAGTGTCAGAAACTAGGAAAAAAGGCTTTGGAGATTAAAAAGAACACAAACAAGACTAATTTAACATCAAGCACAGGTAGAAGGAGGAGATAAAGAGGAAATCTCCTCTCTTGGGTTTAACTCTTCTTCTGCAGGGAGAAAAATAAATGACTCTGCTTTAAGCTGCCTCAGAAAGAGCAGAACTGCAACTGAAAGCAACCCGGACAGATTTCAAGAAGGACTACAAGAGCCGGTGGATCATTAGAGAGGAGGCAAAAGTCACAGTCCTGACACCAATGGAAGAAAAGTTGAGGAGAAGGTAAGCTAGATGGAGAGAAATAATGAAAGTCAGGACCTCGACAGAGTGGTGAGTTAAACATGATGCTATGGAGAAGTAAGAAAACGTGAGGCTGGTAGGAATGATGTGACTTACAAAAAGGAAAGACAAAACAAAAAGGCAACAAATACTGAAGACAGAAAAGTGTATAGCTGGTACATTGATTTATATTCTTAATGCCTAGTTTACACACCTGTGCCCAGATTCAACAGGGTCAAGTTTAAAGATAAAAATGAAAGAAGTCCATTCAGTCTTTTTGGTGGAAATGTGAGCAAATACTAAACATACTGACCTTCAAATTTAGAGTCTTCTCGACTGTTTTGAACTCAATTAATGGAATTAGGCAGCCAAAAAGTAAAACAACAAACACACTTGTGAACATAACTGCCTTCAATTAACCCAGTGGCTTACTGGTTTGTTTACTGCTTTTGGGCTCAAAACATATTAAGTTTTATTGAGAGAAAACACGTAGTTAGTTCTTTTGTTGACTTGTTGAGATAGGAATAATCTTTTAATGAGCTTTTTTAAGTAATTAGAATAAAACGAATACCACAAATCGTGTAACCATTTTGTCACAGCCGAAATCTGTTGGTTACCTTCTCAACTACAAAAGCAAAGTGCTTCCTCATGGTGTTGTTGGCTCTGCCGTCTTAAATATTGATGATGCACGCTGCATGGCAGAGGGAGAGCAGAGCTGGGTTTTCCAAAGAGAGACATGATGACAGAACTGGCAACCTCAAGTTTCCCGATCCTTCTGTTTGCATAAATGATGTTAATCGCTGGTAGCCGATCATGCAAACTTTTATTAAAACTCTTTAACAAAACTGCATAATGGAGCAGAAGTTGCCTAAATCGAAACATTATTAATCCTTGAAATATTGATTTGAGGTGGGATCACAGAAGAAGGTGTATATGATTCACATTCTTGTTTGCCTACACAAGTGAACACACACACAAACACTTTGCACAATAAACTCTTTTAAACATTGTGTTATCTCAAGGTAACAGGTCATTCTCCTGTTTTTTAAATTTCGTCATGTGTATTAATGTTTGCCTAATGGAAGTATGAAAGATTTAAACTTTTGTATCTCAAGGATGGTATGAATGCATTCTAATGGCACTTCTACCAACAGAATCAGAAGTTTGGAAAAAAAAAAAAGCTTAGATTTTTTATTTTAGGCACTGAAACATCATTCAGCGCGGCTTAACCTTGCCATCTCTGGTGATCCTTGATGACTAAGAAAGTTGAATAAATTGTTCACCAAGCAAGATGAGTCATGGAGCCAGTCGTGCTTAATCACACCAAGTTGGGCGCCAAGAGTACCAGTGTGTCATCAAAGTGTTGCTGGAGTGTGTTTTTATGTATAGTAGAGATGGTGCAGTGCTGATACTCCAACAACTGTTTTTAGCAATAATTACCCATGAAGTTACGTTCTGAACTCTGTGCCATCAAATTGCAGCCCCCCCCCCCCCATTGCCTGCTCTGATATGCTCATATATGAAACCCACACACCACCAATGATGGAGAAGCCAGCGTTCAAACTTCCCTGAATCACAGAGACCTGGAAGCTCATAACTGTTCCAGTGTGAGCAGACACAAGGTGTCACGATCCATTATCAGAGCAGTTTCAGTTCTCTTAATTTTTAAGTTGAGTGGCAAGTTTCCTTGGTTTTTATATCTGTATTCTAAGTTCATTGTTCCCTCTTTTATTTTGGTAAACCCTGTTCTGTGTCGTGTCTACCCACGTCCTGTCAAGTGTCCTTCCTTTTGTGATTACCTGCCCTGCCCTGATGTGTTTCACCTGTGGTGATTGCCCCACCTGTGTCTCATTATCTTAGCGTGTACATGGTCTCTGTGTTTTCCCTTTGTCTCTGTCAGATCGTCTGTTGTCGCTTCACTGTGCTTTTGTCATCCCCTGATCCAGTCATTGTTCCTGTTCTCCATGTGTCTTCCTGGTTTGAAGCATTTTTTTTTTGTCTTCTTTGATTTTTCTATTAAGTTGAACTTTGCATTTTTAGTGTTTTGAAAATATCAGCTTTTCTTTCAATAAAGCTCGTTTTTGGTTAAGTCCCTGAATTTTGTCTGCATTTGGGTCCTTAGTTTTGTAATTCCTGACACAAGGAGAAGATGTCACCTACCAATAACACATTCTTTTTTTGATCACAGTTGAAGATGCAGTAGCTATTTATCTAAAGATACATGTAAGTTAAACCCAGATTTTTGGCCCGCCTTGTGTGCGGGGGAGGCACGGTTGACTGTGACATGTGGCCACTGCCATTGTCTGTTTCATAATTCATGGCCACCTGAAGAGACATATTCCGAGTCAAGCCAAGTATGGCAACAAAATAAAGAGAATTTTGGCTTTTTCTTTCAGCAGTTGTTTGGATCTTTTGTTGCAAGCCTGATGCAATATGTTTTAGTTGCTAAAGAACAAACTCGGCTGTGGTGGTCTCATCCTCTTGCACTCAGGCTCTCCCATCTGTGTGGTAAGTGCAGAGCAGGTGTTCCCCTCCTGCTTACAAAGGTTGGCTATATCTTCTTTTGGGTCTTCCAAAATTATGTGCACCTTTTTACTAAAACATTTTTGCCAGTCCTCCTAATGTCTGTTGCAAAGGTGCAACACAAAATATTATGCTTTACTCTATTTTTTGCTGTGTGTTTTTGACAGTCTTATGAAGCTCATCCACTTGTTTTTTTAATAAAAACAATATAAAATGGGGCTTTGTATGTCTGTGTCTTTTGTAAAAAAAAAAAAATTACTCATAATAATTAGTCATATTATACTTATAATTACACAGGAACACTTTCATACAGCCTGCAATTAAAATATTACAATAATTTTTAATCAACTAGAGGCACTAAAGCAAAGCAGAAATATGTCACACGCAGGAGTTGTGGGTTAAATCACACTTGTGGTGACCCTGAATGGTATCTCAAACATTTGTGCCAGTTTCAACAGAATCACATAGCTGAGCTCAGGCATTACAGTGTTTTGAGTTGGTTTATCAAACCAGTAATGCAAGAACAGTGGAGCAAGCAAGTTTTTGAGAGGATTGAAGCAGAGACGTGTTGGGACTATGGGAGATGAGAAGAAAAAGAGTAAGAGAAAGCACTTTAGACAGAGAGCATTGGGGGCTGCACAAGCTAAAAGAAAGATATTTTTTGAGGCAGGAAAAATATGGGAGTGTGAGTCAAATTCGAGCGGTCTGTTTTGTAGTACTGCAAAGGCTCATGCTGATGCAAGGCCGTGTAACGCGGGCACACACACACACACAAACACACACGTACATGTACACGCACGCAAATCTACACACAAACATACTTTATTTATTTATGTCCAGATCTTCAGCAAAACATCAAGCTTAAAGATCACAGGAGGAAATGTCTACAAAACTTGGCAGCTTTGCATAGACCACTGACACATGTGTCAATATCAGTTCAATGCGTCTAAGTACAACACACCACACTGGCACTGCCTCAGGAGTTTCACAATCTGTCTTCTCCCCATTCTACACAAATGCCGATAATAATTGATGACAAACAATGCGTTCCCAGGTGTTTGGGTCTGTGTGTCAGCAGACTCGCCGCCTGGAGGCTCCGTGTCGTTTAGGAGGGAATGTGGTTGAGTCGCTGCGGGTTCGTGACCCAACAGCTGGTTCTTTCTTCTTGATGTACCGACTGAACTTTCTATCTGTTTGTCTTCTGAAAGAGGACAAAAATACCTTCAGAAGTGCAGGAGGAGCTGGTTTTCTCTCTCAAGCTGTACTTTCTTGATCTTCTTTTAACGGTTGAGCATACCAAAGCTTGTCTGTCTGTTTCAGCTTAATGACACCTAGTGTGGCAGACATTTTTTTAAGCAGAGATGCAGAACCATACCTTTATTCAACACATTTAAAAAGATCTCTTCAATCATGTACATTCACTTAATCTGACCCTTAAAAATCCTTGCATTTTCAGACTTTGAGACATAAAAAGACTGCACTTAAAAAGCAGCAAACAACACAGTCAACAGCACATTCTTCCTAAAGCTTGAAAACGTCCCTGTTTTGTAGACAAAAGGAGAGGTTGTTCAAGTTGTATGATGGGTATAAAATAACTGATCAAAGTTCTGAAGCACAACAGCAAACAAATGAGGGGAGAAAAAAAAGTTAGACTGTGGGTGTAGTCTGTTTACTAAAAACTCCAATTAAGAAACGTCTTCATGAGGTGAATAGATCAAAACGGAGGAGAAACCATGAAGGCAAATGTCATGCACGGTCTAGGAAAATGTACTCAAGCTAGAGATGTGGTGTAATAAACTCCAAAAAAGATATCCAAATACCATGCTCTAATTATGTTATCAACATATGCGTCTAACATCAAAGCAAGTTTTTCATAAAAAAAAAAAAAAAGGCACAGTCATGCCCTTTTCTCAGTCTCTTATTCAAGTGCAGTCTAATCAAAGAACTGTTATGAATAAATTGCTCCTTTGGGGTAAGCCTGGAAAACTTTGTGCTCACTTGTGTTGTTCCTGAACATTTGTACACAAAACAAGAGTAACAGCTTGCTTGTAGACAATAGTGAAGATGTTTATTAGGCATCACAATTCCAGAACGTTTGACACCCTAATAACTCGATATTCCCCCCGGATGGCCTGGATGGGATTGGCAGTTTTACGGAAATTGGTGATAAATAGAAAAAAAAGAGCTGCAACAGTTCTGTGAGTTGAGAAGCTTCTCAGTCTCACAGACCTCTGCAGCCAACGCAGCAGACAACCTCAGCTACAATGCCCATGGAAATCAAGGTCAGGTGATATGTTTAATTTTCCCTCTGCTCTTATTTTGTCATTACATTTTGTTTTTTGTCATATTGTATTGAAATGATGCAGCTGTTGCCTAGAAGAAAATGTTCAAAATATCCCAAAGCCACCATTAACAAAAAGAAAAAATACCTTTGGAAAGCAGGCTTTGTGAAAAGGCATCCAGTTCGACTGAAGCAGGGATGCATTGATGAGGATAATGTTATGTTTCCAAAGCAACAGAAATACCAGGAAAACGAGCTCCAGCTCATGTTGCATTTGCAGTAAAGTCATGTGAAACAACCCTACACTGAATCTCTAGCTGAATCTGGTTTCAACTTTCAATCTTTCACCCAAAGATACGGGCTGTTACCCCTTTCCCAGGTAATGCTCATCTTGAAGAAGTAATGAACATTGATTTGCATGTTTCCCCCAATTTTAGAACATATGGGGATGCTACAAAGTATCCACGGTTTGCTGTTATGTGCTATTATTTATTTTCACCTCTTAAACTAGCTAAGCCTGCCCTAGAACTCTGCAAAATCAACTAATTTTACAAGTTTCTCACTGAATATTACTATGAAAAGCAGTTTGTAGTACATACTGCAGACTGTGTTCATTAGCAGCATGTTTTTTCAATACAGCCTTCTTCTAAAAAAGGATATTATGCACTGTCAATTAGTGAACAGTCGGTAGTTACATTCCACCTTCTCTTTGTAGCCCTGCAGATACCTGATCACCTCCTCACCTGTGCCCACCGGT
The DNA here is from genome assembly GCA_029814765.1 of Acanthurus leucopareius. Taxonomy (NCBI): domain Eukaryota; kingdom Metazoa; phylum Chordata; class Actinopteri; order Acanthuriformes; family Acanthuridae; genus Acanthurus; species Acanthurus leucopareius. The sequence goes on along the minus strand of JAQMCX010000053.1, from coordinate 8,471,480 downwards.
CCATTTTCATCCACCTCTCGCTAGTCAAACGCCTGCCTGCGTTCCTGCGTTCCTGTATCTGAACCTGTCTGTTTGTAAGCCGTCACATCTCCCCACATCAGAAAGAAATCATTGAACTGCACCTGCTCCGTCGTATTTAGCTGCTTTCTGGTCCAACCCCCTTTTTCCCTGTATTCAGCGCACCGTGACAGATGTAGAGTTATAAATATAATCTCTTTATCGTCACCACCATTTGTCAAAGCCAGCTGAGTTTAAGTACATGCTAACTGCATCAGTAATGATGCTTGCTCAAAACACCTTGGAAAAAGTCGCTTGTCACAGTTGCTTATGAGCAGCTCAACCAAAGAGTAATTTCCCTCCTAAGTTTGTTTCATTTGAATATTTAAAGGCCTGAAGAGACAAATTACCTGCAAAAATGCCTGAAAAATAATGCATAATTTTAAGAAGCAAAAATATGTTTTTCTCCTCCTTATTCCATTAATTATTTCACCACCTCTCAACATTATCTAGCAACCTGTGGGGGTGTCCTAACCTGAGGCATTGGGAACAACTGCTTTATTGAAGTGAAGGAACACGCAGGTGAAAAATACTGACCAATTAAAAAAGGCCTATTTTTACATTTATTCCATTGCTGTGAGTTAAAAACAAGTTTCCAATCGATCATAATGTGGCTCAGAGGTGTTTTTTTTCCAAGTACTTTGACTTTGGTGTTGAAGTACAATTTATCTGTTCTGTTTCAAATTAATAAGTCATTGATTGATCTTGGACGAAACAAACAAAACTCACAAAAATGTCCAGAGACAGCAGTCCTTGATTGATTTCCCTTCTCCTCAAGGTTAGACCTTTGATATTTAATGTGGCAACCTCACACCCCCTCATGCATCCATATGTGGTTACTCATTTGTGTTTGGATTGTGTGCAGAAGTAAACTGTATGTTTGTGTGTTGAGGTGTGTGTCGGTGTGTGTTGGTGCTTGTGGTCGGGTGTTTGCAGGAGGTCACGGGACGGTGATGAGCTGCCTGACCAACACAGAGAGGTTGTGACAGTGACTGAGTGAGACGCCTTAAAGCATCCACCTTTCAATATAATGTCAGCATCGGAGAGGATCTGTTCCACATGTGGCCTGTAGAGGTCCCTGTTGTACCATGGCAGTGGTCAGATGTGTGAGGCAGTGGGTGGGTGCATTGTTTAGGGCTGTCACTCTGTGTGTGTGACATCTTGCTTCTCTGGCTAAAGGTCATATTTACGAATTTGGCGTGCAAGTTGATTGTGTGTGTGTGTGTGTGTGTGTGTGTGTGTGTGAATATGCCCGCTCTCCTGCTCTCCTGCTCTCTGCTCTCAGAATACTGGGCTCCTATGTGTCCCTGGTTAAAAAGGAGTCAGCTGGATAGTCTCTAAGTTTTGTCCCTATTTTTACCAGAACAACCCCCCCTGCTGGCATTAGTCTGACTCTGTTTAGGCCTTTAAATCGAAGCTAAAAAAATGCATTGATTTGCTTTAACTCTCAATAAGTACTGATCCTTTTATACTACAGGCTTCATACCTCTTACCACTTTACTTCCAGTGATTCAGTTTCACACTGAATCTATTGACATGGATACTTTAAGGCCACAATGACAATTTAGCCAACAGAGTGCAAACCTTTCAATATCAACTTGCACTACACTTCTCTTCCTAAGTCTCCACTATTTTTGTTTATGTGTCCTAAAAGCAGCCAAGCTCCCTCTTCTTCCTCCCCTTCTCTCTCCCTCTCCTCCTCTCTTGCTGGACCGTTGGCCATCCTGGGATCTTTCTGTCCTGACTCTCTGTGCCTCATCCAGTCGTTGATCTAGTTCTCAGCCTCCCCCTGCTCTCCCTCTTCCCCCAAGTTTGCATGTTATCATGGCTCTCTCCATCTGTTTGTTTGTTTGTGCTCTCTGTGTGAATGGTGTGCTGCCTCTTCTCCTCCTCTTCTAGTTACAGTGCAGAGGAGTTTGAGTGGTGCAATTCTATTTGGTGGGCGACCACCTGAAGCTGCTCCTGGATCCATACTCTTCATTTCTGTTTGAGTATCTACATATTTTTTCATTATACAGCATGATTTTATGCTGCATCCCAGAGATGGGATCCTCCCTCTTTTGCTTTGCCTGAAGTTTTTTCTTCAGTTTTTTCACCTGTTAATTTTTTTTTCAATCTAACTGTGATTTGTGATATTGGGCTGGAGAAAAAAAAAAATTGGATTCACTCGACAGTATTTTGATATTAGAAAACTTTTCAAACCACGGACTTCATTCAAAGCCAAAAATTGTTTTTTTTTTTTGAGCGATTTTATTTCAACAATACATGTGCAGTAACTTACGATTAAGGACATGGTCATGGTTAACAAAAACAGCATTAATTCAGTCAGCCACCTCAGGTGAAATGGATTAGTTTGTGACCGTTTCATATGAACAGCTTCGAGGCTTTTTACATCATCGCTCCCCACATGGAAGCACCGAGCTCAGCACAGCAGGGAGTGTGGAGAGATGATAGTAACTTTGACCATAGGGAGAGGACACTGGGGCTTATGAAATGCTATATTAACAAGCGCAGCGGCGGCGGCTGCAGCAGGTATCAGCTTAAAAGCCCTCAGGTGAGTGGATGGTATTGTGCATCCATCATCCCTCTCTTTCTCTCCCCATATTACTTCCTGCAATGACCTTAAACATTGGCACTGGGCATGGATCGTCTCTTGCAGAATTACCTTTAATAAACCTAATTCCTTGTGTATGATGATGGTCTCTGCGGCATTTTTGATAAAAGGTGCACGATGACTAAGAACTGAAAGTGGCGTCACATTGAATGAGGCTAAAGGTGAATAACTCGAATAAGAAGCGTCAGAATATGAAGTCTGTCCTTGTTTCTGCATGTATATGTGTGTGTTTGAGACCCTGTCTATGGGGGAAATGTTAAAACCCATGCTGACCTAAGTTACAGTTCAACTTAAGCAGCAAAAAGGACAGGCAGGAGAGCAGAGAGACTTTAGACAGACAGTGAGTGACAGAGAGATGGAGTTAGATTAGAGTGAGGAACAGATAAATGTGTTGGAAGCAGCTAAAGCAGGGCGGAGAGAGAGAGAGAGAGAGAGATGGAGGACGAAATGACGGGTGGGAGTGGATGCTTGAGATGGTCATGGAAATGTCATCCCGGTGACATGTGCATTAGCATCTCGTCAGAGGGAGGAGGTCGTGACATTGAGTAGAGGTGACACAGTGAGATGTGGAATAGCCGAGTAAACCTCGATCAGTGCCTCTCTAGTCCCTCTCCACTTCTGTATTTCCTATATAGTCTGTCAGTCTTGCTCTCCTTTCAACCCCTCATTCCATCCCCCATCTCTCGTCTTTCTTTATTTATCTGTCATCACTATATTTAATTTCTCTCTCTCTCTGTCAGAGGAATAAGACCCAGTCCATTAGGCTGAAGCTGCTTGCTCTTGTGCAGATGTTTCCATTTGTGGTCTGCTTCTTTTGCTTAGCCTCAAACCAAGAATCTTTTCTCTATGATTGTTTTTATATGGTTACTTAGTACAACTTTGTTCTCCTTAATGTATGTGTAATAAAACCATTATATTATCCACACCAACCACAGCCTGTTTACCCAGCTGCAATCTGACAAGGGATACAGAAGTATCGGCTGCCGTACTACGAGATTGTCTTGTGCAGCATGAACTAAAACTAACACATGTAAATAGGCATTGTCTATCCAAAGTGTGTTAATGTGATTACATATATATATTTGCTCCTGGAAATCAATAAGATTGTTATAAAAGTCCTAATCTGTCTTCGGACATGCTGCTTAGATGATGTGCTGTGTTGGGTTCTGATGAGTCTTTATGGAAATACTGTTTGTATTAAAACATTATAATAGGAAGAATGAAATTTGAATTAAATACCTGTTTTTTTTTTCAAACTTATACTTTTAAAGTCATGTAAAGAAACAGCAATCACATCAACATCATATTCCACATGTTGTGCTCTAAGTTCCATAAAATTACAGTTGTAAATCATAAACAAAGCTATAGTTATTCTTATTTTCTCTTTGATTGACATATTTGGAATTGAGGTTTGGTCACAGATTGTCTGATCAATATGAGTTGCCTCAGATCTTATCAGTTCCTCTTACTGGCAAAATGTGTTTCAGACAGTTGAAAAATGCTAAACAATGATGTTAAACTCCTGAAGCTATGCTGCAAAAACTCGTGAAGGTCTCGTGGCAGCTAGAAAAGAAACAGCTTAAAGTGTGACTTCATTTTACAAAAAAAGACGAGTCATGGCTCATTATGTCTGTGATATGAAAATTTCAAGTTCAATAGAAATACCAGAAATATGTTAGAAAATCTTTGTTCTTCTGTTTAACACTTTGCACACAAGAATCACTGCTTCCAAACCAAGCAGAACGTCCTTCACCAAGAGTTAATATCCATGTGACAACATTGTTGACGTGCAGGCCGACCTGGCAGTTTTTTTCTTTTCTTAACTAAGAATACTTGAAAGAAAATGACTGTTGAACAAACACAAGCTCATTTTATTGATTTTAGATGAAGATAGATGCAGCTTCCTTATTTAGGATTGATCAGGAATCTTTAATTGAAATGATAAAAAAAATCAGGGCGACACATGGGATCAATAACGGCACTGCTATCAATAAAATCTCATGAATTTCCATCCTTTTTTAAGGATGATTGAACCTGCCTTTAAACACATGAGTCCCTTCCTAATCTCCGTGCTCTCACATCTCTCTCGCCCTCTGTGTGTTTGCCTGCCTCTCCTCTCTGTGTGAATGCTGTACTTGACTTTTGTGTGTTTATCTGGCCTGTCCTCTTTCCAGGTCTACATGGTGAAAAAGAGGTCATGCTGTCATCAGAATGTGTAAATACTGTGATTTTTTTTGCTGATCTATTTTGTAGACATGACATCTATTACACATTTATCCATCCCAGGAGAGGGATCCCATTTCTGCTGCTCTTCTTGAGGTTTATCCTTTTTTTCTCCCAATAGAGTTTCCTTTTTTTTGAGCATTTTTCTTTATATAAATTATGGGTCTAAAAACAGATGGTATTGCTCGTTTTGTATTGATTGTCAAGATTTGTAGTTCTGGGCTAAATAAATGAGAAGTGACTTGACTTTACTTGATCAAGGTTAAAGGAGGAATTGTTGGTTTTTCTCAGCTGGATTGGCAGCAAAAACATTTTTTTAATGATGTCGAATCCTGCACTCACTTTGTCTTACACAGCAATCACCCGCATTGATTTTCTCCTTCTAACAGCAGCAAAGAAAAAGAGAAAAAACACATTCAAAAGCTGACTGATGCAAAAGAAAGACGGAGGAGACCTGATCTGAAGTGGCTGGATGAGAGCTGTCACACTGCTGAACCGCCTTCTGTGGACTTCATGGGTAAATGTGTGTTTGTGGATAGTTGGATGTGTGTCTCAAGTGTTATTTTGGAGGGTGGAGAAGGCTTCAGCACAGACAGAGCAGCAGATGCCTGGGCAGCCTGGCTTAGCCTCACTGCTCGCCCACAAACAGACACCATATTGACTATCTAAATTCAACACGATAACAGTCATTGAGAGTGATTTTATAAACGGCACTTCACAAATAAAAAAAACAAAAAACAAAAAACAGTATCTTTATTAGCACAGACTGGTGCGAAAGAGAGAGAGAATACTGTTATTTTCTGCTTAGCATAAAGTGAACTTTAATTGACTTCTGCTGAGCACTATATTCTTTAAACACACAAGATGAAACATAAAAGGTCATTTACAGCTCGGAGAGAAATTAACACACATACACACACACACATTCAGAGAGAGAGAGAGATAAATAAACTGAGGAAGCGGGTTGGGTGCAGGGATCGTGGATGGATTGCATTCATTTCTTTTCCTCCCGTTCCCCTCACCCCCTCCACCACAGCTGGAGAAGCAAATGTCAGTGAGGTGTTAATTGCTGCCGCCTCATCTCTCAAGCCCTGGTGCACCAAGAGCATGGGAGCATGGTTATGTGATGTGATGTGTTGTGTGTGTGTGTGTATGTGTGTGTGTGTGTGTGTGTTTATGCTGTAGTGTGTGTTTGTTTGTGGGTAAGTGAGAGACACAGATGAATAATTGTGTCTTTTGTAAAGTTAAGTAAAGGCAGTATGAGTCAGTGGGATAATGGTCCTTAATGAGAAGTGATGCACACGGTTTGTGTAAAAAAAAACATGGTATCCACTCTCATGTTCAGCTCTTTCCCTTTGGAATTCTCTTCTTCCCAGTTTCCTTCCCATCTCTTACTTTGAACTCTCCATCTCTCTGTGTCTCCTTTACATCTACAAACAGCTCTTTTTCCTTCTGACCCTCTGCGGCATCACTATAACACTGTTAGGTGATTACTCGCCGAGGGAGCAAGATGTAACCGGCTTCAGAATATCATGCAGCACTGCCTGATTAACAATCTGTCTGAGATGTGTTGTGCGGTGGCGGCGGTGGCGGCTCTCCTCCAGCGATTTTGGCTGCTGCCTCAGAGGACAGCAGAGGGACAATGACTGAGGTCCAAGAGCACTAATGGAATAAGGTGCAGTCACTAGTGTATGTGTTTGTGTGTATGTGAATGTTATAGGAGGGGCACATCATTCACTGTGGAGCTCCAGGAATGACAATGAATGAGGAAGAAGCTGGAACATTCAAGTCAATAAACAAGATATTCAAATAGATATTCATTTTTTTCCCTCCAACTCTGCGTGTTCATCCTACGACTCAAACACTCCCCCTCTCTTTGCTCTCTCTGTGCTCTTTGCTCTCTCTTAACATCCTCCACAGATCACCTCCATGTGCAGACATGATACACATGATGGCGAGCTGGGCCTGATGTGCTTCAGTCACACCTATGTTAAAAGGCAAACAAGATCCAGCCCAGTTTAAATTCTTATACACAAAAAACTTCCCAAAGGTTTATGAGTCTGAGAGAGGAAAGTGTTCGAAGGAAGGATCTGTTTTGGGAAAGTATTGCTGTGCCACTAACTCAGAGTGGAGGACCGGGAGAGAGATAGAAAGAAAGAAAAAAAAACAAAAGAGGCAGAGAAAGACAGAGACAAAAAGCAGACAAATAGAGACAAACGCAGAGAGACAAGGTAGAGGCAGGGAATGAGCATGACAGAGCGTTTACGTCTGAACACACCCCCACAAGTGAGAGCGATAACGAAACACAGCGAGATGCAGAGAAAGAAACAGAAAGAGGCCAAGCAAGGATGACTTTTTTTTTTTTTTTTGCCTCTCAATTAAGTGGCATACTTTATCTATGGTTACTTCTCACCGCCTACATTCTCAGGCTCTCAGTCTGCTGAGGGTGTGTTTTTACCAACTCATCCTGATGGCTGGATGAAACAGAGGAAACCAATCCTGTTTGTTGTTCAAGTGCTATTTTAGAGATGGAGAACTTTGCCCCCTGCGGAACTGTTCCAATTCCACGTTCCCAGTTCGCTCATCAGTGGGCTTTCGTGTGTGTGTGTGTGTGTGTGTTGGTGTGTGCGTGTGTGTTATGTGTCTGTGAGCTATGTATTTCAAAATGGACAAGTGAAAACAAAAAGAGGCAAAACAGAGAAGCAAAAAGAAGGAAAACAGAGAAACAAAAAGAAGGAAAACAGAGAAACAAAAAGCAAGAAATCTTTGCCCTTGTGTCTTTTACACTCAGACTCTCACACATACACACATACACGTGTGCATACATATAAAATGCATTAACCTGCTGTAAGCTTGGTTACACACATATGAGAGAACATGCATTTACTCATTTACTGCTCCAAGACATTGTTCACAGGCTGGATATTTATATACGCTGTATACCACCGCCTGTGTTGAAATATATAGTACTTGATCTCGTGTTTGATCAGTGGATGATCAAAGTTCACAGCTGTATTAAAGATCTGCTCTCCTGATGCTCTCCTGCACAAATAAATCACAGCTTTGCTTCCTGAAAGCTTCTACACATGTGGGTCAACCAGGGGCCTTTTTTGCATGCAACAACATAAACTGGCTTGTTGCTGTTTGACTGCAGGAAATAAAAATCCTTGAAGAATTGTTTTTGTTTTTGTTTTTTTCTACTGTAATGGTTTAAAAAGAGCTCTTTAATTTTATAACATCAAACAGAGAAAAAAAATAGTCCTAACATCTCTATTCATCCTCCAGATTTAGCCTCAGTCTGGATTGTGTCTGGTGTCATGAACACGTGTATAACAGAGTCATGCTTCTGTGCAAAACACTGAGACAGCGAGGCAGAAGTTTTAAAAAGAGACAAGTTTAGAGATACACACACACACACACACACAAATAAATGTAGTTATCCTTGTTATGTAAAAACACAACAAACATGATGTAATGACAACAAAAAAAGTGGTAAGGTAAACAGTGTGAAGGCAGAGAGAAAGTTATGAGTATGACTGATGCAACCCGCTGCATTATAATAAAGATCAAACTGACGGTGGCTTCAGTGCAGCCAAAACAGTGACACTGATAAATGCATTATATTTCATTACTGGCAAAAGCCAGTAATTTTCTGTTTTCTTTTTCTGAGGCCAATCCACCCTCCTACAAAAACCATGACCTATGACTTGATTTAGAGGTAGTCATTGTCCTTGCTAACTCGAGACGGTGGCCTTTAGGTTCACACTTACAGCCATTTTAAGGTACAAAACATCATGAAACACCTTCACCCATTTTGTTGCCAACTGGGTTCAGAAGGGATTTAAGCTAATGCCGACACCAGCTGGGGTTTGAATGAGCTGTGACTGCCTGAAAAAAATGAGAAGCACCTGGTAAGATTTTGAGAGCTATTGTGGTTTAAAATGTTTCGGTTAGCTCAGTGTTTGCAGCTGTTTGCTTTTAAGAGGCAAGCCACTTCCAGGCTGGAGGCTCTGATTTGCAGTATTTGTGGCCTCAGTTAGTGGCTCTGAATGCATGAACCCTCCATACAAACAAAGGCACAGAAAGTTTGTCATGTAAAGATGGAATAAACAATGATTTTGGCATTGTGAAGTATCTTTTTTCTGACTCATTTGCGCTTTTTCAATCAACAAAACTAAAAACAGTGTAATCAGTTACCTGGAATCTGACATCTCAGTAGCTGTAATTGATGTGCACTCCTACAACCTTCCCAGCAATGCAATTATCACCATGAAACCAGCAATGCCCCCGTCATGTACGTCAGACTAACTGTTTTGAGTGGGTGTGTGTACTTGCCTGTTTGTGTTTGTGTGAGTGTGTGTTTTATTTACATCGTTAAGGTGCACATGTTTATATGTGTGTGTGTGCGTGTGTGATAGTGTGTGCAGGGTTAGGGTAGTGGAAGGTAGAGAGTCTGTCTGCAGATACTCGTGTTTATTGTCTCCGTTGACCCTGACTCGTTGTTAGTGAGTTCAGATCGATTGCACCACTCTTCACACACAAGGCTAACCTCCGCTTTTGTTTGTGTGCGCTTTGGAGTGTATGCGTGTGTGTTTGTGTGTGTGTGTTAGTGTATTCAGGGTCAAACCTCTCATTAAGAAAACCAGCTCTATCGCTTGGGAAGGCACAATACCTGGTCTTAAAAATCTACCCTTTCGTAGAAATAAATGATTCCACACTGTCACTTTTTCCCAGTTTGACAAACTCGAGCTGTGCAGTCGCAGCAAATCTGATTTTTCTCTAACAGACAAGATACTTCTCTCTCTTTTTTGAAAATAACTCATGGAGACACCTCTCAAATATTTAAGCCATTGACTGGTCAAAAATAGCCTTGATACCTTGAGATTTTATCAATTGTTGTTCATTTATTCATTTTAAAGGTAGTTTAACATGTGAAATGCAGCTACAGATTGTCCTGCATGAATGCACTAAAATAACATGTTAATTCGACTGCTCATGTTTACGTTTAACCATTTACAAAACACACCAGTTTGCAACCATGTGATGTGAACTTGAGCCTCATAACTACAGCGAGACAAGGCTAATGCATCGTTTTGTGATATAACAGCAGAGCGAACAAGCATTGTTGATCACAGGCCCGATAAAAAAATGCTTCATTCACCTTAATCATGCACTTATTTGATGCAGCATCTCACATTACTTATGAACTTCTTCTTTCAGTGAGGTGTTCGAGGCCTTTCTGCTGTTTCTGTTTCTGTCTGTCACATTTGGAATTAATCAACTTGTTTGAAACTGTTAGGTGGGCAGTGGGATGGAGAGACTAAGTGGACTGGTTGATATGCACTCAGAGTAATGAAGCAAAGAATTTGAACCGAATGGGCAGATTTTTGAGGAGTTTTCAGTGTAAATGACTCACAGAATAAAGTTCTAACAGGTGAGTAATTTGAGTTAAGTTCAATAACTTCAGCAAGAGATGTCAAAGACTGCATCGCCTGACATCGCATATAATTATGCATGTGATTATTAATGCATGCAAGTATGTATTAAGATAAAAAGGTATGCTAATGTTAGCAGAGGTGCTTTGTGAGCTGCAGCACTCTTTACTTTACTGCTGTGAAAAAAAAAGATGAAAAGATGAAAGGGGGAGCAAAAAAAAAGAACATTATTTTTTAAACTGGTGCCTTTGCCCTTGTGTGCAAACATCCAGACAAAAATATTCAGGTTCAAAACAAAAAATTTATATCACTGCAGGGCACAAAAGAGAGGGAAAAGGAGAGGGGTCTGAGCACTGCTGGGCTCCAAATAAATAGTTTAATTCCATTTTTATATGTTATTTTATGGCAAGATTCTACGTGGTCCCTCTAAAGCAAATGTTGAAGAGAAAACATTTCTTTGAGCATTTTTTTTTGTATAGGCAGTAATTAGCTTAGATCTGTTGGTCAGCAGACATTAGAGAAAAGCAATCATACAAGATGGAGACCCCATTAAATCATAAGACAACAACATGAAATCTAGAAAAAATATGTTGACCTGCACCTGAAAAAATATTTTTTATTTTTTTTTAAAAATGAGAAAAAAAGAGACAAATGTCTGTTTTCAGGTAAGTTCTGAACATCTGCTACAGAAGATTAGATAAAAACACAGTCAAAAAAGCCAATACACTTATCACAAAGCTCAAATGTGAAATCAGGTCTCTGCACACATCATTAGATAACAGTCTGTGAAAGAAAACACACATACATATATTTGACAAATACTCTAAGACCAGTAGATTGGCCATTATGGACATGATCAAGGCAAATATTTGAGACCCCTCTGCGACCCAGCCATTCCAGCCCCTCGGGGCTGCAGTGTCCAAGTGCCTGTTATCAAATCCAAATATTACCTTTGAGTCTGACAGTGAAAATGTTAAAAGCGGCAAAAGTCCCTTTGAAACAGAAAAGGTTCTATTGCAGCATGTCTGCCCATTTTGCACTTGTCTGCTATGTATTCAGACATAAATTTCAGGGTTGAGATATTTAATAACTGTATTTGAGCTACTTGAGAGTGTGCTTCCATTTTGTTGTTTTAAGAAAATGTTCATCATTATGAGAAAAGTAGAATTTGCAATGATGGGTCAAAATCACAAGACAGAGACATTCAGAACATTAATAACATTCAGAAAACAAAGTAAAAGTATTTAAGAGACCTAAAGAATCATGCCTGAGCCGTTTTTCTGGTGAGGGCCTTGTTCATGGTAAACAGACAAATATGTGCAATATATAAGAAGAGTATAATTACTTCAATTCCTCTTATGTATATACATCCCAATATGAACAAAGTTGTTTCTGGTCCCAGTTTATCCCAAATATTTTGAAAGCTAAGTTAGTGAATAATGATTCATCACTTTAATTTTGTGTTTTGGAAAAGTTAAGAAGATATTTTTAGCGACATGGCTCATGCTCAGTGTCCTCAGAGTGATAATCTGCACGCCTATTTGCTTCAGGACAGCGTGACAGCAGCACTGACCCAGGCAATGCATGTCTGGCCTGGAGAGCTGAAGCCAACTGTGGTGCCGCTTGTTTTGGCTGACATGTCCAAGGCTTTTAGTTGAGTGAATCGTGCTAAATTAATGCAACATATCCTGGACAATGAACTGTGCCCGATGACTGACTGACTGGCTGCACGGCTAGTTTTATCATATCAGGGTGATGGAAATGGCTAATGTGTCCCTTGGACTGATGTGGCATCAGGTTTACCTCAAGGAGATGTAGTTTCCTGCCATTTGTTTCCTTTGACCGTCTCAAGATGAAATGTCACCGGACAAGAAATGTGACCACAGTACAGGGTTGACATAAACAATCCCTGTTTAAAATATCTTGAAGGATACATTATCTACTGGTCAGGAGTCAAAGAGACCAAGTGAACATGAACAATCAGTGCCATGGACGTCTGTCTCAGCTTTGTCTTTTACTAGAGAAGAAGAGCACATGCAGATTTATTTCTATTTTACATTTATGCAATTTCATTTTTTTCATTTTCTCATTCCTCTTTATGGTTTATGCACCACAGACCAAAACAAAATCCTTGTTTGTTGAAAACTTGAAAACGAAAAAAAAAAAAAAAGGATGATGGTTTTGAACTAAGCAAAATCTTAAGGAACTAATGTTTATTTGCACAGGGATAAGTATGTAACATCTACTGAAGCTACACACCACAGTGATTATAGCATGAGCCAATTATCATTGCCGTCTCCAGACCAGCAAACAAACTAAGATTTGTTCTTGCACAAATCTTAACACTTAATTTGGTTTAAGAGAGAAATTTCTCTGTTCTCTGGATTCTGAAAACATTTTAAATAAAGTATGCTCATTTTAAAGTTATTGCACATTCTTTCAAACTGGAGATGAAGATCATGAATTTGAGCATTCCATTTTAAAAAATGATCAATATAATGTTTGATTCGGTACATCTCACAGTTCTGCTCTACTCACTGTTTGTTGAAATAGTAAATATAGATGCATGTACAAAAAACAAAAACCTTCCCTTTTGCCAATGGAGTAACAGTAGTAAATGCTAGGACACACTAGCTGCATGGCTTCATGCTGGTTGGTCAACCAATCAATCGATCCATCACTTTGGTCCGACCTGAGTTTCTAAAAAACCTATTGTGCCTTTGTTAAACAAATGAAGAGTTACCTCAGCATTTTCTCTGAATAAAGATCACTGAGCTAAATGAGGACAACAGCGGTTGTATTCCATCTCATATGTAGCAACACAATCTCAATTACCCGCACTAATGGGCATAATATGAATGGAGAATTTATGCAAACATTTTAATGCACTATTACCATCACTTCCACCACTGCCGCTGCTCCTCTTTTCAGTCAATATGTGTGTATGTGTGTGCATTATGCATGTATTTATACTTAAAAGTTTGGGGAAAATTCCTCTTCTTCTGCATCAAGGTTGAATTACAATGAGATCTGCTATGAGGAGAAATTGTTTTGTAGCGCAACTTGTCGCCCTTGATGTGCAACTAAGCAGACCACTGAATCTTCTGAGGAGAAATTCAATGTCAGAGCAAAACAAAAGACAACAAGACTCTTACGTCAGAGCAAACGAGGACCCACAAGGAATGAGAAAATCACAGAGGAGAGAGAAGAGGAGAGAGAAGAGGAGAGATAAAGAGAGAATATAAACAGAAGAAGAGGATGGACACCCATTCTCTTGAGTCCTTTAATCCTTCTGGTTCTCTGTAGAACAAAAAGAAAACCAGGGTGAAAAGTTTGCCTTAACTGTCTCTCTGAAGATTAGTCAATCTAAGAAGAAAAATAAATGTGGAAAAAAATGACACAGCTGCAGGCAGCTTCTTGAATGATGACCCTCTTATGTCTTCTCTGGAGATGTGGAAGGAAGCTCTAGTCTTACTCCAGCACTATCTGAACCGCTGTTTTGTCAAAAGATGGCACTAGAACAACACCTCTACACCTTTGCCTTTCATCCTACAGCCAGAGAGAGGTGGATAAAACAGAAGTGAGAGAGGGAGAGACGATGGAAAAACTGATACATGGAACACACCGAGAAAAGGTATAAAAGGAAGAAATAAAGAAAGATTGTGAGAATAAGACAATGAAACGTGTGTGCTGTTGTGCAAGAGCCTGATTTAGAAGGTAGTATAATTGATTTAGAATAGCAGAATGAGCTAAACCTGAGCCCATTGCTCAGGCAGGGGGTAGGAACCAATCTTCCATTGCCGGTGGGGAATGAGGGATCATTTTACACTGCCGCTCCCCCTGGACTCCTCCCTAAAAATCTGAAGTGACTCAAACTCATCATCAACAATAAAGCCAAAGCAGTGGAGCGGGAAAGCATATTCCTACTGGGCATAAGTGCTGTCATGATCACTTAGTATGTTTGCTGGTGTTTGAAGACAGTCGGAGGAGTTAGAGAGAAGGAGGAGGAGAATATGTTACGTCTGGCAGATGGGGCCTTTTATTGTTTTATCTGTTGTCATCCAGTTCACTTTACATATTGGGTATCAAATCCTATATCCCATAAATAGGACTCATGTTTTACCAAATAACTGAACTGCATGTTTGCCCAATAATTCAGTGTTCCTTTTTAGTAATGTTTTGAGTAAAAATATTCTTAAGTTAATGTAAAAGTGCTTTGATTATTGTTTGCTACATTATGAAATGTTTAATGTTTTGGTGGTTTTGGTTCCTCTTAACTTAAAAAATATCCTTATCAAATTCCATTTTTTCAGATAAAAATAGATTTTGAAAAAGAACAGCCTTTCAAAAACTCTCATGATCTTCCATATTCATTTAGTCACTGTTCCATTATACAGGTGAACTTTATACTTTGTGATATCCCCCATTTTTACACTTTCCTTTTGTTGCTTTGAGGTTGGAAAAGTAATTGTTCTGCATTTTATCTGTGTGGATAAAAAATTATTTAATGTATTTGGCTGTTTTTTTATTGAAGCTATAGATATAACAAAGGTAACTAAATTGTAACCCTAGTTCTATAAGTACAGATGGAACCTTCTCTCTCTTTTTGCTGAAAGCAACATGCCACCTATTGCACTCTCGAAGAAGTCTCTCTAACCTCTGTACAGTAGGGTACTGAGAGGGGTCACCCAGGAAAAAAAATACAATCCAAAGAGAAGAGGCATGTGGTGGAATTAAAGCAGCAGCCAAACCCCCTAGCACATTCAGGTTGTTGCCTGTCACAACCAGCTGTGTGTCCAGCTTGAAAATATTTACCAAATAATCAAGACTTTCCTTCTGCCCCATGTGAGGAAATCACATTTTCAGTGGCTCCTTGCTGATTCTTCAACAAATTGCCAAAATTCTGGAGGAGGGAAGGAAGGAGAAAAAACAGGACTGAATACACCAGGCAAGTCATCACCCAGCATTCAGTCATCAGCCAGAGTCTTCTATGGGGAATGAACGGTGAGCTCTGACTCATTCTTCTAACATCTAAGCAGCTAGTCATCATAACATCAGTGGTCCCACCGCTGCTGTTGGTGATGGCATCCACATATAAGGAGCACCTCGCAGCTAGAACCGGGCAAAAACTGCTCATTTTTGTGCTGCCATCTGCATCTAATTGCGTAAAATTTCAGTAGGAAAACTTTGTGTGCTATTGGAGAGCAATGCCCATAGAGTCCAGTGGAAGGTGGAGCATGTCTGAATGAAAATTAAGTAAATAAAACCCAAGATTTAATGTTGTAATATCTGCACCATTTTATCTACCCCTAAAAATGTGTTGAGTGACATTTAAAGAAAATTTCAGCAATTTCAACCTGGTGTATTTGGTATTATAACTTTGTGGACTCTAGTTAGAATTAAGTTGTGTGTCCTTCAACAATTAAAGTATTTAAGGGGTTTAGGAGCATTTGCCTTTTCATTACTAATGAGTTTAAATCACTCCTGTGACTCCCATCTGCCTGCTTATTTCCTTATTTACCTTTCACAGAGTATAAGTCTGACAATCCAATATTAAACTACAACTTCTTTTGACCCATCAGTGTCACAATACAAACTAGCAGCCATGCATCTTATGGAAATGTCTCAGTTTTTTTTCCCGTCTGGCCAGACCATGCGGACACAGGAGACTCTGCATTATCATGGAGAGTGTGCACAAGGTTTCCAGTATTTCTAAGAAGCTTCACATTAATATTTAAGCGCTGTCTGGCAAGGACCAGTGAGAGGTGGTTCTTTCCATTGGGCTACAGCTAACTGCATCGAAACCCAGGCTGTAAACTGGGTCATGGTATTCCATTGCGTCACCTTTCACTTCGGTGGACTATCCATTTTCACTTCCATTGTATAAAGGTTTCCTAAAGAAAAGGAGTAAAACTCTTTAAAGCCCATCATTGTGGTCAACAACCTGAACCGAGATATGGCTGTCTGACCCCTTGGTATGGTCCTCTATTGCCGTTTTGTCACCATTCAGAATTGTCATAGATCCCTGGAGTCTCCTTTTAGTGGGTACTAAGCTGACAATCTTTGGGGATCTAGTCAACTGGATCCAAACAGTCTCTCCCTCTGGTACTAAACTCAAGGTCTGGGGGATCCTATTTATCCACTTGCAGACTCAGATGATCATCTCTTCTTCCAGTCAACTTACCTGTATGCCACTCAATTCTGTGTTTAAGCCAAACATCTGATCCTTGCTTTGCAGCAGTTTGCCTCTTCTGGTTCCTGTACATAATTTCTCTCCGTTTGTTTCGTATCAAGTGATTGTGGTGGATGTTTCTCCTGATTCTGCCCTTCTTGTCTCTTTCATGAGCCTCTGCTCAAGACTGTGTCTCTGAGTTCTCCACCCAAGTGTATTTCTCTGAGTTGTCTGCTTGAGCCTGTTAGTCTCAGCTCTTAACCCAAACCTCTTACTTTCAGTTCAGTGGTCAGACAGACATCTCTCTCTGACCAAAGGCTGCTTCCACTGACTTGTTTTCTACTTTTTTAGCCTGGAGTAATGTAATTCTTCCACTGAAGTTAGTGTTCCAGCATAGAGTTTCTCTGAAACACTCTCCAGTATGTCTGAGCTTTCCAAGTT
The DNA here is from genome assembly GCA_029814765.1 of Acanthurus leucopareius. Lineage (NCBI taxonomy): Eukaryota > Metazoa > Chordata > Actinopteri > Acanthuriformes > Acanthuridae > Acanthurus > Acanthurus leucopareius. Next base: position 8,454,538 of record JAQMCX010000053.1, on the reverse strand, counting down.
GCTGGTACAGCTTTCTTGTTGTTGACGGGACTGTGGCGTTTGGTTATTTTGTGATCCTGTTTGTTGCCTCTACTGACCCCTTACATTGCCCATAGTGCTTGCGAGTCAAAATAACTTCTGCTAGACTCTTACCTGACTCTTCTTTAGTATCGAATTTTTACCTGGTGCCCATGTCTTGTTGTGTACTTCAGGGTCCATCTTTTGAGACTTTCTGCCATATTTTGACTCGTCATTGCAGTATTTGTTGTCTACAAGTCAACAGATAGCGACGTGCCATGAAAGTTTTTTAAGTTTTTTAAGGAATTTGGCGTTTGGAGGTCATCTCAAAGGATTTCTTCCAGAAATCAGGAGACAATTTGGTAGAAAGAGAAGTTGAGTGAGACAAATAAAGTGGCATCTGTGTTTGTGAGGTTAGTAATGACAGTTTAATGAGTGTGATAATCATAATCTAATTTGACAGCGTGTTCATTTGTGACTACAGGGACATGTTCTCCTCTTTTCTCTTCTCCTTTGCCCCTGTTTCTTTGCCATGTTGTAGCATTTTCAACTGCTGCTCCTAACACTGAAACTATTTAACATTTTGTTTTCTCTCAAAACTTTTTCTCCTTTAAAGCACCCAACTCGACTTTGCCTCAGTTTACTTCTCCACATTTACAGCCAATCTGTTCTCCTTCACCATTTGATTCATTCTCCCCTTCCCCATGCACCCTTATACATTTCTCCAACTATTGGCCATTGAACCTCGTGAACCCACTTGATTTCTTTTCCTCACCCCACTCTCTCTTTCCTCTAGTTGCTCACTACTTCTCTGAAACTCCCCTCTTCTCAAGACTCACTGCTCTCTCCCATTTCCTCAATACCTGCTGACAACTTCAAAGTCCAATATCTATGTCACAAAACGTTAACAAATTGGTCTTTTAGTACACGTTTTGTCTGGAAACAAGAAACCGTCTGGAAGCTAGGAAATGTTTTTAACACCACTTACACAGGTGGCAGCTCAGTTGTCCCCAAATTTTAACTTTGGAAACACCTACTCTTTGAAGGGGCCATGTGTTCTCCCCTGCACGCTTTATTCATTTTCCTTTTTGCCCTGAGCTTAAATACTCCAGTTCCAGACACAAATCCGGCGAAACCAACTGATTTTTTTTTCTCAGCTCTTTTTTTCACTCAAGTTTTTCTTTTTCTTCCACTGCACTTGCATTCTCTCCTCTCTCTCTCTCTCTCTTCAGTGTTTCCAACAGCTAACATTGTTATATTTTCCTCTACTATTCATCCCTCTTCCTTTTGTCTCTTAATGTAGTCTTCCCACCCACATTCTTTCATTCATCCCCACTGTTTATTTTTGATTAAACACTCAGTCATGCCAATGTGACCTAAAGGCAGAGAATCATTGTGCAATGTAGGTCAGTGCTACAGTATGCTTTACAAAATTACAAAAAAAATAATAAGTCTTACAACACTTCACTTTATAAATAGAAAAGGGATGTTGGAAACAATTATTTTGAAGCTGAGGCTAATTATCATTATAGTTTTTTTTTACTTGGGCATGAGTTAGAAGTACAATGACAGCCAGAGGTTACATTAAAAATGTCTTTTTAAAAATTGCCTTATGAACATGCAGGAGGTCAAAAATACAGAACATTTCATCAGTATTGTGTAAACCTCTCCTTTCTTCCCTTCTTTCTTTCTGCTCTCCGCTTCTTTCCTTCCCATCCTCATTGTCTTTATGGGGGACAGTGATCGATGTGCTGCTCTAGCAGACTGTGACGCGGTTAGGAACTCTGGCCTCTGGTGGTGTGTGTGTGTGTGTTTCTGATAGCATGTGTGTGTGTGTGTGATGACTCGACTGTTGAATGCATGGATGTGTATTTATTTGTGTGTGTATGTGCACAGAATATACATATGCCCCACTGCAAGTAACTCTTCTTATGTGTTTTTTGTCTGTGATTTCTATACAAAGTATGCTATTCTTAAGAGTATTTCATGTTACTTTGTTAGTGTATGGTCTGCGTTTAGTGCTTGTATGCGTGTGCATGTGTGTGTGATATCAAGTGTGTGTGAAGAGCGTTTGTAACTGTCAAAATAATGATTCCACTTCTCAGTTTTTTGTTGCTTTTGCAGCGAACTAAGTCAATAACTATGATATATCAACAGTCCGGTTTTGTCTCACTGTGTGCATGCGCGTAAACACACACACACACACACACACACACACACACAAAGCTGTTTTACTTCTGCTCTCTCTGTTTGAACCAGCCGTATTGATTGCTCTGCTATCGAAACTCCTCTCAGGAGTTTGTCATGGTTTCTTGCTCATTGCTTCCACCTCTGACAGCTTAAAAAGCTGTTGAGGTTTTGTTTCTCTGGGTAAGGTTAACATGTGCACACAAGGACACATGCACAAAAACACACGTGCACAATTGGATAAGCAACTTTTGGGCCTGTAAAAACGTGATTTGATGCACGAAAGCACATTTGTGTTATAGATATGTTTTACAAGTCTGACCTCAATCATACCCAACATTAACTCAACATCACCCAAACAGAAACGTTTAACAGTTACTGTACATGTATTTTCATTGTGTTGAATTGTTGCTGAAAACCAGCCTGCATCCAAACAAAGGTAGCAGTGATGTCTGAAAGAATTGACTGCAAAACTGAATGCTGTTTGTCAGCCTTTTTTTTTGTTCATTTCCGCACCAGCTGAGTTGCCTCAGAACGAGGATAAACCTGTTTCATCCTGCCACTCTCACCCTCCATGAAGCACATTTCTGTCTCTATCATTGCAAATCTTTACCTGTTTACCAGGACAGTAGGACTTTTCCATCTGTTTCAGTCACCTGACTTATCCACCTGAACCACATCCACCTCCTCACCTACTTATTTTTTTCTTTTTATCATCCCTGCAGTCAATAACTGTCCTTATTTTTTCCATCTTTGCCAGACTGTCAGTGTTGCTTTTGCCTTTGCTGTTCAAGTAATGTTATTTCTTTACAAGTAATAACAATAATCCTTGCCAGGGTAAGTGTGCAGTGTGTTACATCTCATAATGATTAAGTTTAGAGAGATTAAGTTTGGTGTTTTTTACCAACCTGTTTTGTGTATGTTATTTCAGTAGTGGTTGCAGCTACATGAGACTTATCCCAGATTTAAGTAAAATGGTCATATGAAAGGTTTTATAGCCAGGACACACAGTCAACATGCACAAACACGTGATACCAGCATGTGTATAAACATTTTAAAAAGAAACTTTCCATAAGTGATTGCAGATGTTTTCAGTGGCATGGTGTCATAGTCAGTTCATGGTATAAATAGGATGAGTGCAGATAATCACAAAACATTTGCAACCAATAGTAAAAATGGTTGTTGCATTGTGGGATATAAAATCATGAGGTTAGGAGAAACAAAAGCACTCATGATGTGTGATAGAGATATTATGAGCTCTGAAAAAAACACCCCATGATGTCTGACACTCTGCATCTTGGCAACTAGTGGTTACCATGGTGACAAAATTGGCACCAGTGATAACGATGACATCAGCTCATTATGCTGATGAAGATAAATATGAGGATAAAAATGGAGAAGATGGTGATGGCAATGACATTGTAATGATAATTTCTTCTTAATGTTGATGATAATTACTCTATATGTGATATGTTTTATTGATCTCTGCCTTTAAGCTTACCTCCCGTGTGTGTTAAAAGTCTTGAATTGCAATGCAAAGCGCTTTCCCCAGGGTTAGCAGTTATTTAAAACAGTGTTCAAGGGTGCTTCGGCAGTGTAGATGCCTGGTGGCACAACAGGACAGAAGAGCAACACAACAACACAACTGTTATTGATACTTTTAGGTAAATTTAAACTCGTAAATGCACAAGTTGTAAAAAATAAAAGACTTAAAAGTGCTGTTAACTTCGAATGTATCTGCCTTTTACTGACAATTGAGTCAAAAAAGAGTTTGTATTGGGTTAGTTTAGGTATATAAAGAGGAAAGTACATGAAACCCCATCATGAGAAACCACAATTTTTCTGCAAGGAGATAAGTTACCCTCATTCTCAACGATATGAGTCATGGAGAATAACACCACTATCAACAAAGGTGATCATGTTCAAAAACAACAAAGACTCAGTGTAGCACAAAGATTAAATAACAGAGTTAATAAAAATATTACAAGAACGCTATGTCATGCTACACATTTAGATTTTAGCAATGATTAAATGTTGCAGTTGCTCAAATTCAGTTTGAATTACAGGTGGGGTTGTGCTGGGTCAGCATGGAAACACAGCAGGCTTTTACAGTCAGAGATGATAAATGTGACATGTGCTCCTGGTCCTGACTGGACTGATGAGATGTGTTTGTGAGGAATTATGTTTCTTTGCATGTGCACATGTTGTTAGTGTCTCCTGCAACATAGTAGAGAGCAAAACATCAGATCTGTGTTGACTGATAAAGGCAACGCAACCAACTGTTTATCTCAGTGATGCTACTGTAAATGTTCAGATAACAGCAGTCAATGGAAAATCCAATTAATTCTTACACAACACATTCTCTATTTCTGCAGCATTCGGATAAACATATTCACATGTTAAGCAATATATCAAAATAGGCCTGGTAGCACATACACACAAACATACACAAACAAATTCATGTATGCATACTAGCAACTTATGTAGAAGAAGCAGAAATTAAAACATTATGAATATGACGTCAAATTGCTTTTGACACTTAAGTTATATGTCTTTTTAAAACAAGTCTGTGCCAATCTTTATGAAAATAGTGAGAAAAATGCAGCATATAGAAAAATTGAGAGAGATTGAGCTGTGGAGGTACCACTGTATTACTGTACAGAGAAACACATTTGAGGTGACAAAAGTTGTGCAGAGAGATGAAATAAAAAGACCAGACCTTGAAAAATACAAAAAAATAAATGACAATAACATTTGTTTTCCACTTGAGTGCCATCAGAGTTGCAATTAAATCACACTGTCAAAATCCCTAGCACAAAAAAAAAAAAAAAATCCCCCTTGTTTTTCTCATTCCCTCGTGCGTTTTCCGATGTATGACTTCTCTTTCGGCGGGAAAAGTATTCTTCTCTGGCAGACTAGAGGCTGTATGGCACAAAAGAAATAATGAATAATCTTTGAGTGGAGAATGGTTTTCCTATCGCTCTTAAATAGAGTGTTGGCTTTCCACTGTCCTTATGTAATTCCATTAGTTCTTTGATATAGACTATAAAGTGACTATGAACAGGAGTGTGTGCGGGGAGATGACTTTGACAGAATGTTACGAGATGACATCCATATCAGAGGACAAAAGGGACCCACACACTGCTGCTGCTGCTGCTGCAAAAGTCTCTGTAGAGGCATATGAGGCAGAAAATTAGGAAAAGTAAGTACAGCTCGCGCACAGCCTCATAGCATGTTTGATGATGCATAGCTGGTAACATTTTAGTTAAATCTAGACAGCATGCTGGATTGAATCATGACAAGAGGGCCTCGTGTTTTGATTCAATACAGCTTTGTAAATGCTTTTGTATCTCTGTCCATGTTCAACATTCAGTCCCACTGAAATGGTAACTGTAAATTATAGGTTTGAGTGTGTTACCTGTCTGCGCCTTAACCCTGTGGCACTTTGAGGGTGTAACCTGCCTTTCACACATTGCATGCTGGGAAAGATTCCAACCCCCTGCGACCCTGGATGGATAGTTGGATTCATTTGGATGTGACCTCAACTCTTTTATGTTGCTTAGATATGTTTTCTGCCATTATTGCCTTTTTTTTTCTTTTTTTGTTTGTGAAAGAATGTGAGGATTATGGGTAAAGTCGGTTGATTAGGGAGGTGACACCATAAATCTGAAATAAACTGATGGTCATCATTGTCCTCTTTACAGTGCAGTTAATAGCTGCTGTGAGACTGTTGGCTTAGTTAGCTGGGCAGCTAGTTTTCTCTTTGTTCTAGTTTAACTTTATTGGTTATCTCTGCATCACATATGCAATATATTCATATATGCTTTTAACATAACTTCACTTACCATTTACTTCTTTTCATTCTCTTGATAATTTTGCTAGCTTCTTGAATATTTTCAACTTAAATCTCTTGACCTACGTTAACATTTCTACTTTAAAGGAGGAGAACATATGCATCTATAGCCCAAGTAGATTCATCACATTTGTTCAGGGACACACAGTTAAATTGCTAGCACAAGATCCCAATTAACCTTTAACTTTAAAGGTAAAAAAAACAAAACAAAACCCAGATTTATACCTAACAAAGTTCCTGTAACCAAAAAGCAAGGTACACAAGCAAGGATGGGGTCAAATGAACACTCATTTATGCCAGCTGTTGTCTTTTTAATAAGGCCTTACCCCTATATTTGCAATTTTTACTCATAATAAAAGAATAGTGGCTTACAAATCATACTGATGACTGTATCTCCTCAGGGCTTCTTAGAAACAAAAGGCACATACCTAATTGCCTCTCATGCTATTCAATAGTTATGGATAATAACCTCAGTTAATGGATGATTTGTTTGGTGTTTTTCGTCAGGATTCACATTTCATAAATGGCTGTGTTTTCTCTAGTCGAAGAGAAGTCTTCAGTTAGATAGTACTTCAAGCTGGCACACTTTATTGAACACTTCTAATTGCTTCAGTTCGTACAAATTACGCTCTCCTTCTACTTTCCAAAGATATATTAAACTATTGTTTGAAATAGGTTATAATTCAAATTAACAATGTCTTGTTCATGAATGTCCTGCTGATGCGTTCATGTTTTAAAGCAACATAAAAATGTAATTGATCCCACCCATGGCTAGCTCAACGGTGTGGAACTTTGGAAAGTGGTTCCTCACAATTAGCCTCATTTTCACAGGAACTAAGACTCTTTTTTTTGTAATAATACTTGTGAGGGTTTAAATGATCATTTTAACATCTGCAGGATTTTAGCAAAACTTCATTAAGTCACCTAAAGCTGCAGTAGTGACAAGGAAGGTTGTGTTCATGGAGAATTATAAATATTAATGTGGTAAGGTACCATATTGCATGCATGTCATTGTGTGTCAGTCAGGTTTTACTTATGTTTTGCTTGCTTGTTTGTGTGTATTACAGTGATATAGAGAATACACACACTGATGTTTCACACAAATCAAGTTGCACTGACAATGAAGTTTCCTCTTTTAAAAAAACAGCTCAAGTCAAAATCTGTTGGCTCCTTAAAGAGTGAAAGACTTAATTCTTGCTTTATGAGCTCACCATGTTTTTCTAAGCTTACAATTGATTCTTCTTTGCATCTCACTCTGTTGTGCATCTGCTCCTTCTGAAGCATTACATGAGTGGTTTGTAAGATCATGAAATGAATCTTACATTTTACAGTGTCTAAAGTAGCACATCCTTTTCCTCAATAGACAGGAGACATGTTTGCTAATGGGAGGAATCTTTTGATTTTACTATTCATCAGACTCTAACATTGATGAGGGTGCTCCTCACTGAAGCATTCTAGGCCTTTTTTCTTTTATACCTATATGGGAGGAAGATACAGAGAGAAGAAGGGAGAAAGAGCTGGATAGAGTGGAGCCATAATCAAGTTTACCACTTACCCACATTTATTACAATGGTTTCTGCAATGATTTTCACATAATGAAGCTCTAAATTAATAAACTGGTTGCTTGTCATAGTGGCAAAACAGTAACTGTTCAGCTGAGAGAAAAAACACTCAATTTACAGTAGAATTTTACATATAATGAGGGCTCAGTCCCACTAAACTACTCATCCTAAATGTGCAGAAAACCAAGATTGTACTTGTTGGATCAAAAGCAGAAACCTGGAGTTTGCAGTCAGTGTTTGGTTGGTCCGTCCGAACCAATTAAGACACAACTTACAGATCTGAGAGTACTTTCAGACGCTGATATGCATTTTTTTTGCCATTTTAATAAGGTCACAAAAACAAGATTTCTTCATCTCAGGAACACTGCCAAAACTCCACCATTATAAACTTTATGTTGAAAGACTTTTTAATATACATTTATATATAGACTGCCGGAAAGATGAGCACTTTACCATAATTTAAATGCAAAAAAGGGCTGCAGTCATCAGTGCAGGAAGACAAAACCTTTGTAATAAAACGCTGCCACTTGACTAGCGTACATTACTCAGATAAAGGAGGATTAATACATGATATGTTACTTTGCATCAAAGCCAACTCCAACCTTCCACGGCCCACTCTCTCTGCTGTTATGCATCCTGCTGACTGGGTTGTAGAAAGTGAGCGGCAGTGGACCGCTCACGGTGAAGCACTGGCTGTGAGGTGAGTCAAGTGGCAGGAGGCTAACAAGGTCCTGTTAGAAACAAGAGGGCTGTCTGTTGAACTCTGATAGCCCTCATGAGAGTGGAGTGAGTTGTGTGTGTGCGCGCCGTGCATACAAACTCGACTGCATGAGAGCGGCTCCTCAGAATGTGCTATAAAAAAAAAAAAAGAAAAGTGTTACCGTTTCTGCCGTATGATTGACAGGCGGGGAAGCAGGGTGCAATTTGGCATCTGATTTCACAGCAGCTCGTACATCACATGGGCCTGTGTGTGTGTGTGTGTGCGCATTTGTGTGTGAGTGTGTGTACCTCATTAATGATTGACTCTGAATAGAGAGTTCTTCGGATCAAACATTTAGCTGAATCAACAACTGCCGAGCTCATCCTATACACACACACACTTGTGCACACGCACACACACACACACACACACAAACCCACACACACACACAAATTATATAAAATATTACAGCTATATTCCACATCTTGATCCCTAAATCAAGGAGGCTTGTCAATGCCAAACAGAGCTGATGAAAATAGTTTTTTAAAGAAGTGCATCAGGTCACATCTGTGTGTATTTATGCTTTTGTGTGTGTTTGTGTGTATGGAGCAAAGACATGAGCTAATTTTGTTTCTGTCTGTTGTTACTAAAACTGCACCAAAATTAAATATGTTTAGTTTTACTGTAAGCTTCCCGGTGTGTCATTTTCACATTACCAGCCTAACAAGCCTGAAATCAGGTCTGTCACATAGCAAACTGGCAAAACAACGCTCATAATTAAAAGCTGGCAAGTTCACGCAGGTAAAATGTTGACTTAATGAGCATAACTTCATTCTGCATGTTTGTATGCATCACTGCTAACCTCACTTTTTAAAAATGTTTGCGTACCACTGCAACATCTTCTCGGTGAAAGTGTCATTATACAATTCTATTCATACTGACAGAGTTTGAGTGTATTTTTCCTCATGTATTGTGTTGAATATTTAACTGTATGTGTAAGAAATATTTGGCTCTGGACCTGTTTCATCCAAACAACTGTTCACTGACTGCTTTATTCAGTGTGACACTTATTTGTAAATGCAGGTTCCTGCTGATTTGTTTTAACTTAGAGTCAGCGTCAAACCAAACTTGGAATACACAGTTCAAGGCTGCAGGTCAAAGTATAGTTGCAATTTCATCATTTGCTTAATGGCTTATTTTGTTTTGTACAATCATCCAGCTATGATGCAGCCAATTTAATGTGCTTGAAGATGAAACCGCAAAGAAAGGACTTCTATTCAAATTTATACATGAAAGTGAAACTTCTCGATTCAATAACTGTTTCAAAAACAGTGAAGATCATAAGTAATTAGTGTTGTGTTTCCTGAAAGGAAACAAAGAGTGCTATTAGTCGTATGATGCGAGATCATTAGACTAATGGACTTTAATGTGGTCTTCACAAAGGTAAACCTGAGAGCCTGAAAAGCACGAGCAGAGAAATGTTTTAATGATTAAACAAACCTTCAGAGGCAATCTGGATGATGACTCTTTTTCAAGCAGTTATCATCGCTGCTGTACTGCCAACTGCAGGACTCATACAACCATGAAAGCAGCATTAACTCTCGGTCTCATGTGTCCGATGTCCTGTTATTCTTGGCAAGTCGTGTTTGCTTCAGTAACTTGAAGGTTTCTCCATTTGGCATCGGAACAGAACAGAATAGAACAGAACAGAACAGAATGGATCAGAAGTCACAGAGTTTTTCATTGTAAAAGCAGCAGTTTGACAGCCTTTTGCAAACACACCACATATACAAGGTTCCACTGACAATATACACATGCTCCACTAAAGAGAAGCTATGTGTTAAAGTCCCTTTGGTAAAATTTAGGAGGATCTATTGGTATTATTAGAGAACAATAATGTTTTTCTTTTGTTATTTGTATAATTACCTGAAAATAAGACTAAAAATGGTCTTGTTACCATAAAATGAGCCTTTACATCTACAAAGAAGAGGCAGGTCTTCCTCACAGGAGTCCACCATGATGCTCAGTCATGTTTCTGCAGTAGTCCCCAACAGACAAATGAAACACTGGCCTTAGAGGGGGACAGGTAATGATTTTTGTGAGTTTTGCAGCCACTGTAGGCTCACCTGCACATTTGTGAGGATGGTGGAGTTGAAGTTTTAGGAGGAGCAAATTCTGGTTCAACCTGTTGAACCAAGGTAGTCAAAACAGTAGTCAGTAGTCAAAACCGATCAAATGCTGGTAACTCACAGCCTTAAGCTCATGTACCTTTTTTTTGGTTTGTACATTTACAAATAAAAAAATTGCTAATGAAAAAAAAAATGATGATATCTGCAAGAAATTGATCTCCCTATAACATCTCTCTGTGTTTGCAAGCCATCTAGTAATGTGGCATTGTAGACACACACACACACACACACACACACACACACAGAAAAACTCTGGAAATAGTTGGTCTTTGTGTGTTTTATGTCCTGAAGATAAAAGGCCTCCTGCCTCAGAAACTTTGTCTGTCATATATCTGTTGTGGTGTTTTGTTGCCACACTGGACTGTAAAAACTTAAAGTAAAAGCATTTATGGCCTTTGTAAGTCAGCAGTTTCCCAACAGCAAAAAAAGGTTTATATGAGTACAAACTTCTAGCCATGCATGTGTGCACACACACGCTTACACACACACTCACACATACTGACCCATAACTAATGACATGTGCATTCCATATGTATCACATACGGTGTGTGTTTATGGATTTGTATTGATCTGCCGGGATACTGACAGCAGTGGAGTCACAGATGGGGTGATAAATTGGTCACACTTCACAAAATGTGTCACAAACTGGATAACCTGCCCCTTAGTTGCCATAGAAACAGCTTTGAGTGACATTTAAGGTGGCGGTGAGGAGTGAAAGCCATTTTTCTCTCCACATCTCTCTGTTTCCACTCACTTGTTTCTTTCTCTTTGGCTTTTTCGTTCACATTTCAACTAAATTCTTTAAATACTGTTGATAAAAAAAGATGTTTTTTTGCAGAATTCCACATTATGGCATTGTTACATTCAGAGTCTCTTGTAACACCTAAACCTCCCTGTTCACTTTGAAAGCCCTACATAAACATTCTGCAAATGGTTTATTGCACATTATAATGTAGTTCTGTGCAGAAATAAGGAACTCGTAAGTTTATATTCATGTGCAATATCAGTCAACAAGTTTAACCTGTCTGTATGATTTCAACTGTGTTTTATTATATTGCTCCACCACAAGGATTCATAATAGTTGTAAAATACGTTTAAAACGCTTGCATTGCTTATAGCGGACCCAGCAGCAGGGAACACACACCCACAGCAGAGAGCAGTGACCTCACCGCTGAGCTTCTTGGTCCACTCAGACTAAAATCCTAAAAGATAAGTTTATAATTGCTATTTGCCTTGTGTTTATATGATTGTGGTATTAAATAAAATTGTTTTTTTTTATGCTTTTTCCTCAAAACAACTCAACATTAATCCTCTCTTCTCTCTCTTTCATGATTAGCCAATCCATGTTTGCTAGTTTTGGGTGAGAGGTTTGCGTCGGGTGCGTTTGTTGGAAAGCTCTGAGATCTAGCTCACACTTGGTTGTTTCTCAACTGTTACCAGCCTCACATTTAAATATTTTATTACTTATGAAATTTAATACAATCAGTGATTCACTAAATCCCCCACTGTGTCTCTTTATCTGTTTGATATTCATTCTTCCACATTATTGTGTTTTCTTACCTTAACCTCTTCTATTCCCCTAAATCTACCATTAAATCTCTTTTTTAACCCTCCCTTTAGCCTTTTTCCCTTCTTTTCTTAGTTCTTCCTTCTTTCCTCCATCTCCATCTTCCTCTCTTCCTCACTGTCTACCCCAGTTCTTCCCTTTTCCTCCCTCTCACTCTCTCTCTCCCTCTCTCACACTGGGCAGTCTTCCAGGCAGATTGTATGTGGTGCTGTCTCGGGCTCTAATTCACCCTGACAGGACATTCATCATTAGTCACAGGCCTTAATGCTGCACCACTGTAAAGGATTCTGTTAACCATCCGGAGCTGTGATGTAGGCCTTATATACAGTATAACCATTAAGAGATAAAAAATATATCCACAGTTCCTTGAAAATCCCTTCACGTACAGCCCCCCCGCCCCCCGCCCCCGCCCGAAAGTGCAGCACCTCTCAGCACTCGCACACCTGCGAGACTCTTTCCTTTTCCTGGTACAAAACCCTCATTCTGAAAAAGGGGGAAAAAAGGAAACAATGACTTATTAATGAGGAGCTAAAGAAGTTTGACACTGGAGCAAAAGTCCCTCTGCAGAAAATAATTGAACTTTTAAACACAAACAGACATAGTCAGTCTTCTGTTACTTGAAATTAAAAAAAAAATAAAAATCTGGCATAGGCAGTTAAACTTAATTATGCTGATTTTTTAAAACGAGCAATTTTCTTTCGAGTCCATCAGTAGGAATTAAATCCATCAACGTAGGTCTGACAAAGCTTCGTCTTCGCTCCCTCCAATGTGGATCGTTGGCTGTCAGGCTCGTTTTTTCATTCATCCTCCCCACTTTGTGATGCTAGCGCCTCCATGCCTAATTAATTCATACAGCATATTCTGCTGCCAGTTTAAAAATTTTTTTTTGCACCCACAAAGACGCACGTAAAAATGAAAACAGACGGAGAACATGTGCTTTATACACATAGATAAATCTGGCTTGCACTTATATTGAACATGCACCCGCATAGACACACACACACACATACACTTAAACTCCAACTCATCCACATACAGATAGGGCCAAGTATTAACCTTAAACTACGACACACACACACTCACTCACCAGCTCACACAAAGTGAATACTTGAGCGTACCCCTGTAGTGTGAGTACAGAGTTTGAGTAATTATTTAACCCAGGAGTGTCCGGGGTCACTCGCTGCCATCCTCAGTCCTCCTCTGCTATATTAATCTCAAATAAGAAGTCATTTTTTTCCCATTGTGCCTCTCACGACTCCCCCACTGAGCAGACAGATGAGCTGTTTGACAATTTTTCAGCCTTTGTGAGAATAAATTGAGGATAATCCTATTTTTTTTTACAGTTTTAGAGCATCCACAGGGGTACTGCTGCCAATTAATTTAGATCATCAGCTTGCTTTGGCCTCCAAGTTTCTTTTTGTTGTGTCTCATTACCTTTTTGCTGGCTACTTTTCTATTCTCTCAGTGTTTGTCTCTTTTGCTGGAAACTGTGGTGCAACTGGCTGTCAACTCCAGCTTTGTAGTTTTCATTTACCTTTGGTTCATACCTTTCTCTCTGTCCCTCTCATCACTTTAACCGCTCCGTCTCATTTGTAGGGGGAGAAGGTGGGACAGACAATCAAAGTCTTTTTCTGTCCCTCTCTCTCTCTCTCTAACACACACACACTCTCTCTCTCGCTCCAATCAGGCTCTCTTCATAATTTTCCTTAATGATTCTCTGCAATCTATGCTCTGATCCCATGACAGTTAATTAGATTAACCTTGGGATGCACAGAGATGGAGCAGACTGTAAAAAACCTCTCTTGCTCTAAGTCACACATGTTTACATAAACCTGTAAATAAAAAAATACTACTTTTTAATTATTTTAACCATCATATATCACACACAGTGCATTTGCAAATTCATACATGGGACTGATGTTGGATGTTTTGATTAATTATACATTTGACAAGTAAAAAACTGTTTTAAAGAAAACATTGTTGGCACATTACACCAGCAGCTCTTCAAATAGAAAATGCTTTGCTAAATAATATCTGACTATGTGATTATTAAAGAGCAACTTTCTGTTTCTTTTCTCAGTCTGATTTAATTTTCCTTCTATTTATCAGTCCCAGTTATTCACTGTTTTTAGTGGAATTGCTGTAATTTTTGAGCTGTATGAAGTGTTTTACTGACTACTTGATATAGTGAGTATCTGTTTTCATTGTTATTACAATTTTCTTGTAGCTTTATTGTACAAGCACTCAGTCATTTATTTGTTATTGCTCTTTGTGAATCCTTTGCATATATTTCTAATTATACTTTTGACATTTATTATGATGTAAAGTTCACTTTTGTGGAAAACAGGAAGAGTAAGGGGGGCTAAGCTTAAGGGGGTCCTAATCTATAAATAGATTATAAAATCAAAGAATGATTGTAAAACTAAGTTAGGTCTAGGTTAGGTTTAAGCACCAAAACAACTTGGCTAAGTTAAGGAAAATACCATAAATATGACTGAGCTAAAGAGATTTAAGTAAGTTTAGTCATGTACGTAAGTAAAATACTGTTTGATTTTCGTTTAAAGAAGTCATTGTTGACTTTTGGTTCCTTGTTTGACATAAAAAGCAGTCACGTGGCTCTTGAGTTTGGCCCATTAATCTACACCTTCATTTGTGGAATTCATTTTATTATGAGTGTTATGAGTTACCGGGACAAAACAGCCTCTCAATAAAACATTTTTATGAGAAAAATGAAGAAAGTGGACATGTATTTTCATGATTAAATTACCTCAAATGGACATGCAGTCAGAAATTGAATTCTTGGAAATGAACACAATAATTAAACATGCTATTTAATGAAAGGAAATATTGCTTTTAGGTTGCAGTTAAAAAGAAAGATTTCAAAGAGAAACATTCACTTTGAAATGCGGTTGCACTTGGCTAAAGTACCTCGAACGAGTGTCTCCTGCCATTTTCTCTCTTTATTTGATTTTATACTTAATAACCTGAAAGGTGATTAAAACTAAGTTATGACTGCTATCAAATCCAGATCAAGGTGACTTAAGGAAAAAGGGAGAGAAAAGACAAAATGACAGAATAGAGTGGGAAAATGAGAGTGAGGAAGGGCTTATAAAGAAGCACCCTGGTGGTTGAAAGGGGGAACAGGATTACGCCGATGCCTCCTGTGGTCATGTTGGAGTCACATACGGTGCAGCAACAGGATGCAGCTTTTAAGGATGCGCCGTGGTTACCTGAAAACTGTCTCACAGGCAGAGATGGTCGCTTGATGGTTATTTGATCTCTGAAAAAGACACGGGAAGTAAGGTTGATGGTGTATAAGCAGAACCAAGACGAGCATGTGTGATGAAAGACTACGTGGATCAAGAGTTCATGGAGGATTCTCTACTTCATGTAATCTTCATAGAGTTTAAGAAGAAGCCTTATTGCACTTCCTTTTTGAGAAAATAAAAAGGACAACAGATGATAAGAAAGGGTGTAAGAAGAGGGAGGGAAGACAGCAGCCTGAAATCTAATCAAACCAAGGACTCTTTGCTGATTGCCTCTTCAAAACACAAGAGGGCGAAAATTGGTTTGGTTTGTTTCTGTCATGAAGGCAAGAGACAATTGATACTAAAAATGGTTAAAATGTTGCCGGGGAGAAATGAAAGGAGCCTAAAGTGAAATAACTAAATTACTTGTTCACAGACCACGAGGGGGGAACCGTAAATGGGTAATCTGTGGCGTCGGTCCCATCCTCTTTTCTCGCTTTCTCCTCCAGTTTATTCCTTTCCTCCAACAATTACTGAGCTTTTCTAAATCCCCCCCCCCCCGCCTTCAGCTCCCTCTGTCACTTCCTTATTCATGCAAAGACGCTAAAGGCCCATAAAAAGGGAAAGCCACCACATAATGGGTTTTCTTCCAAGACACGTTGACCACTGATGTAGGGATATGCTGTGCTCTATTTACCGCATTGGACACACCAGATAGACTTAAATAATCCATATTTCCCTTTGTGGGTTTATTTTACATTTTCAGAAATAAATGTCAATGAATCTGTGTGGGATCAACATGAAAGAGCAGGTTTCATGAAGCTCACATGTATCAACTGTCACCTTTGTCCCCTGCACGACCTTATAAACAACCTAGACAACCTGCTGTGGAAATACTGTGCCCCCGACAAAGTATCATCAGTAAAAAGCTTTGGCAAGAGATACTTGTCTTGCCCAGCCATTCAAAAGTCAGGCCGGCGTATGAGTGAACGCAATGGAAGCTTGAGAGTCAACAGTGAGACGATGAAGAGGAGATTGATGGCCTTTCGAGTACACCATGTTCAGCCAAGTGCAACAATCCAACAAACAACATCAGCCGCATTAACCACGACGACAACCGCCGACACCAGAACGAGGACATTGTCTGCAACGCAAACTGTGGCGCAAGCTAATTAAAACATAAGTAAATCAGAGCTTAATGAGTTGTAATTGTAGATAATTGCAGAGTTGTTGATGTATCATGTCTAATTGGCTTGCATTGCTGAGATAATGAGAAAAGTTTGATTACTTTATGCTAAACGAGTTAGCGAGGTAGCAGGTGTTGCTTTGGAGGAGATGTCACAAGCAATCCCATACCTCACATCTCAATCTCATCACTCAACCTCTACAGAGAGAGAATGATCTCTCCCTCTGTGGGTCTCCCAAGTCTCTAATTATACTCAAACTAATAGGACTGACTCTATTAATTCTTTACTATATTATTTAGATTATGATGAGTTTCATCTTGTACAAAATAACTGTCCTTGTTGCCACCTGTTTGAGTGTGGTTTTACTCATAATTTTGTATTTAAAACATCTGTTTGCTCAACTTTTTCACTGATTTCCCGGGTGACAAATGTGGTGTTGTACAATATAGTTGGCTTTACAGTCAAGCAGGATACTACTTTATGGCCATGTTTCACTTGTTTGTACTTTTAGTGAATATTAAATTTATTTCCAGGATTTAATTATCACATTTCTGCTTTGTTCTTCTCGCTCTTGATTTCTTTACAGCCCAGCAATTGTCTCTACGAAACGTCAGAATTAATTATCTTAAAAACTTATCTACATTGCTTAATGGTTGAGATGAGTCATATTCATCTTCTATGTCTGTAGCATACCTAGCCAAACTTTTGTTATCAGAAACTGCCATTGTCCTTAAGTCCTCTGATTTAATTCCCACTTTATCTGTTCATCACGTCTCTGCTAGCCATCAAAAGCAGTTAGGACACATTTAAGCAGCAGTATTCACATTGATCTGTGCAAAGCTGAGGACAAAAAAAAACACAATAAAAAAGGAGAAATAGATAACAAAGGAATGAAATTAAATGGGGCATGTAAAGTTGAAGTGAAAAAAAAAATCCCATATAACTAGAAAAGAAAATGGAAAAAGGCACTTGAAACCTTAATAGTATTAATTGACCTTTAGGACACGTTTGTGTGAGTGTGTGTGTGTGTGTGTGTGTGTGTGTGTGTGTCCTGAAGGGGATCACGTCAATGTGGCAAGTCATGCAAGTGATTGGAATTTAAGTCAGATTATGTCCTCAGGATACAAAACCTGTCCAGGTTTTCTGACCTGTATCTGCTTTTGTGCGTGTGTGCGTGCACGCAAACACACACTGATAGCCTTGACACGCAGGTAGCAGAGCGACGGATTAGTTTACAAGATTTAGTTGACAGGGAAATTTTGCCAGGAAAGAAAAATGCTCCAGGTTAAAATAATATTAAAAAAAGTGTTTGGCTAAAATTACGATAATTTTCAATTTAATTTAATGTTGGCAAAATGGAAAAGGCCTTGAACACACTTGAAACTGAGCAAAATCTTTGTTTTTCATCACAAATTTGTGCCTTTAATAAGAAATTAAATTGGTCTTTAGAAGACTAAATAAAAAAAAGAAGAGCTGAAGAGCCTCATCTTAGATGTTTATCAAACCACTGTTACTTTTTGACATTTATTTAAAAGAATGTGTGAATGGTGTTTAATATTTGCAAGGTTGAGTGTGTCGGTTGACAGTTGAAAGTTCGTCTTGAATAGTAAGTCAGAAAATATGAGGTTAAGTGAATGATCCTTGTTTATTATTGAGTTGTTATTAAGTTTTAAAATTTCCACCACTTAACTGTTACTCCTTCATTTTTTTTCAGCAAAATGTTTAAATGTATGAATGTGTTTTTTTAAGAAAATACCTTGCCATCATCAGAGTAAGATGGATGGATGGATGGATGGATGGATGGATGGATGGATGGATCTCATGACCTACTAACTTGCGTCATTTAAATTTGAAAGCAGAGCCGGTGGACTCTTCATCAGTATTAGTAGGACTGCAGGTGATATTGTGTCCCAGGCGATCTCACTGCTGATTACCCTGGTTATCAGGCCTCTCTGCAGCCTTTGGGAGGAACATGTGGGCCCTGCTTATATCAAAGTTTCACTGCACACCTTTGATAAAAGCTACCTGAACTCTGATTCAGTGATCGATACAGATGAGCAAAGATAAGATAAAGAAAATTTTTTTTTTTGACCTTTAAAAGACTGATTTTAGAGATTGCAGACGCAATCACAAATTCATGAATATGCAATGCTAATGGAAAGTTTTTAAATCTTATGCAAACCCCCCCCTTACCCCTTCTTGTTTAGTGCAATCCATTAGCAATCTCAGATTACCTTGAAACTTTTCAGTGGCTTGTATCTAATAATTTAAAGCTGATTAGTTTGCTCTGCTGTGTTGCCATGCAGTCACATTTTTTTTCTCCTCTGTGTCTTGTCCTTTTACTGCAGGCATCTCGAAACAAATACAGTCCAGCAAAAACAGCATGATGTTGTGGCATAAATAATAAAACTATGGAAAAGAAGCAAAGCAGAATAACAAATGGGAATAAAGGATGGGGCAAAAAAAAAGAGAGACCAAAATGAAGCAGGCTTGATGGAGAGCCACAGTATGGCAAACTTTCAGTTTCATTTTTTCCTCTCTGCCCAAGCTTGCAACCGTACCCTCCTTCTCCCCTCTCTCGCCTCCCTGCTTGGTTGGGTAATTGGATTTCAGTGGTAAGCCAGGGGTCTGCTCTCTCAGAACTTTCTGGAAGGTCAGAGGTAGCGGGGCAACACTGTGTCACAGTTAATCTGTCCCTGGACAGCTCTTGGTAAGTCAGGAGAAACGGGGCAGCTTGTGTGTGTGAATGTGTGAGACAGAGTGAGTTCCTATAAGATTTTTTTTTTTTGTGTGTGTGTGTGTGTGTGTGTGTGTGTGGCAGGTAAGGGTCATCCTCTTTGTGCAGTCCCACTATTTGTGGATGGCAGGAGGGAGGAAGTGAGGAAAGAGAACGGAAACAGATATTCTGTTCCAGTCATTTATTAGGAGGTGACCCTGAAAAAGCGACTCTCCACAGTTTGTGCGACACATTGAGGAGGAAAAAACCTAAACCTAAACTCTAAATATTCTCAGATAACAGGGAATACTTAAGATTACATAAGAGAGATGTGGGCTTTGAAAAATAAAAACTTTTAAAGAACAATTTTATATTCTTTTTAGAACTTTTCCAATTTAAATTTTAGATAGCTGTATAGATACGTAAGTTATCTGCATTCTCAATCTGGTTGAATCACCAGTAAGATGCCAAAGCTAAAAGAGGTTGAGAAGATGGAGTTTGTTTCACTTACACCTGAAGAGCAGACTGGTCTTTACTGACTGAGCAGCTCCTGAGGAAGGTTGAGAAGCCACCTGGTCCTGCTGGTCACAAGAACCAAGAAACTGTGGCCTGGCAGTTTTGGTCACATTTTCCCATCTAATGCAACATGCAGATGGAGGCAACATGCAGATGGAAGCAACATGCAGATGGAGGCGCTACATCACAGGCTGCCAGTGTTAGATTTTCAGATAAGAAAAAGCTTGAGTTTAAGTAGCAAAGAAACAAACCCAGTCATTTGCATATTGGACTCTCCACCCAGGCTTTGTTCCTTCTGCTCTCCTGTTGTGGCCCTGACCTTGAACTGCCTCACAGTTTTAATGAGAGATGAATTTACTCTCATGTAATGGGATCATGGAAGGCACTGTACACCAAAAACAGTTGGGTATGACGGGATGACAAAACCCATGTGACTCCTTGGCCTGAACTTTTGACAGTGTGGGTGCTGTGGGAGAATTTGCATGGTCTGAAATCAGCTAACACAGAGCAGAAAAGCATTTCAGAACCATGAAGGAGAGGAGGCATTCTGTGTGAGTGAGATGGAAGAAGAGAATACAACTTGGCTGCCTTGCAGATATGCTGCAACTGAATGCTCTTTGTCCTTAATACAGCAGTAATTAACAAAGCGTGCAACAGAAAACACATTCCTCTGTGTCATGGCTCTTGCATTGCAGTTGTTTTCTGCTGCTCTTGTTTTTGTACAATTTTTTACATTGTTCTTATTGAATTTCCACAATGTGAGCTGATGTGAATTGTGAACTGAATCTGTGAGGCCCTGCCTTGTGGTAACTTTGATGGGATGCTTTATCTACCAGAATCCAAACTGAGTATGATCTTTGCACCATTGCCTCAAGATTTGTTTTGGCGTGGCTGCGTGCCTGTGTGTGCCTCATTAGAAAATGAGTGGAATATTTAGGAAGGCCTGAGAGATTTATCATACTAATGAACACTATCCAGAGGGGAAGAGACACAGTTTTGGGGAGGAGGGAGGGAGATAGTGAGAGAGTGTGATGAAAGAATGGGTGAAGTGAGAGAAACCAGCAGAGGAAAGAATCTGCAGAGGAGGGAAAAAGGGCTTAAGGGGTTCGGTGTGTAAGACTTAAAATATGGGAAAAAAATGAAATATAAAATTCATAATCATGTTTTCATTAGCATATAGTGCAAATAAGAATTGCTATGTTTTCATTACCTTGGGCGCTTGAAAGAGGGTGAGTTGAGGAAAATGTAGTTTAATTTAGTCACCTCTAGATGCCACGAGAACCTTTAAACTGGACCTCTGTGTGTTTATGTATGCTGGCTTAAACCAGCACTTCAACACATCAAAACTATCCATTAATTTTTTTCTTATTGTTTGGCTACATTTCTCTGCAGACACCATTTTTTCCATCACACGTTGCCTTGTGTGAACTTGGTGAATCACAGGCAAGAAATAAAAGCTAATAAAACACAAAGATTCCTACGGTTATGGCCCATGATGTCATTCGCACAACTGGATAAATAGATCGTGGAGCCATGTAGTCAGTGGACACAAACAAATGATTTCACACAAGAAGATGTTGATGTAATGTTTATGTGCACAGTAAATCAAAAAACGGATAACATAAAGATGACAGGCTGTTGAGGGAAGCAGTCACAGAGTCTGCTTTATTCTCGACTGATTGCTTTGGGATCCGCGATGGCTCACAGATGCAGGAACTTTTGTGCCGTAATATGAAGAATTCTTCACCCCTGTGCGAGAGCGAGGACATGCGTTCGCTCCGAATGGGCTACATGCCGAACAGGCTCACATACACTCATTGTTTGTCACACTGAAGGGCTCTGGTGCTCATTGCAAAATGAGTCAAACAAAAAAAAGAGAGCGGAAAAGGCAGAAAAAGATGACTGCCTTGGAAAAATATAATAAGGGAGTGAGGCAGACAGAGGGCATCTTGGGACAGGAAGCTGAGATATGACACAACTTATTGCTGGCCTTGGTCTAACTCTGGCTCCTGTTTTCACTGCAGTGTTGCTGGATTCTTGAACTGAGTCATTTTACACAAAGTGGCATTGCTCTGCCCAGCATAACTCTGGGTTCAACTACAGAACTCTTCTCAAGAAACACATGGGCCATATTTAATTTTTTTGCTGTCACCATACGCCATCAGCTTGGAAGAAGAGAGTGTATAGTGTGAGAAGTAAAATCGTACTGATCAATAAAGCACTGAACATTGAAAAAGGATGAGTGAACTGCCTTTAATAACGGATGAGGCGCTGAAAACCACTTGACTGTCCTCTGTAACGGATGAATGCTTAAAGGAGGACCACATCGGTTCAATATTAACTGCTTTTCTTATTCTTTGCAGTTTGCAGCAAAACACAATTATCCTTTTGCTAAAATCTCAAACACACAGACACACACACGCACAAACACGCTGACTGTGTGTGGTGTTGTATCATAACAATGAGGAATCATCCCACAATGCTTTTTGTGCTGTGCTCAGTAAAAACAGTCGCTCCAGTTCTACTTAAAGTTGTCATTCCTTTATACACAGTTTGTGCATGACTGAATGTGCATCATTAGAAGCTGGAGTGGATGTTTATATCATGATTTCGTCTCTAGATTTATTGATTTTGTAAATGTATTGTTTTAACCATTAAAGCTTTGCAGACATGCTCACAAACAACTCATTACAGATTTCTAAATGTTTTATTTTGCTTAAGAAGTTGATCATTATTTTCAACTCATGAAAGACACTTAATTGCCACTTTATCCAAAAAATTTCAATTGCCAAATATGGATATTCATGATTTTGTTGACAGCAACAATACACACAGATTAAGAACTTGTATATAGCAGAATAACTTGTTTTCTAGTGTCCATATGTTATCACAGCCTTCTGAGGGGAATTTAATAAATACAAGGATGAAGGTTTTGAATAACAGTTAAAGTGAAATGGTGCAAATCTACTGGCACACAACTACATGATACAAAGACAAGATTTGTGTAACAGGTAAAAGTCTTGAGTAATTTATTACGGCTGAAAGTTTGATCATTTTAAAACTGTTTTTTTCCCTCAAATTAATCATGTTCTCATTTATCTTCCTTAGATATTAAAAGAAATTTAATTAAGTTTAATTTATTAAATTAAATTGACACTGACAGATCATTTGTTCGTGTTCAACTCCAAAATGTTCTAATGACTTTAAAATCTTGAGTAAATATGATCACCAAAATAAATAAATAAATCAATAAATTTAGCTTTAAAAGAAATTAAAATGAGTATAGATTGAATATAATGAATATATCCTGATGATGTTGTCTCATAATTTCTCTCCATCTTCACCTCCACGAAGCTATCACTTTAACATTCCATGATGTGTCAACCAACCATCCGTCGCTCTATCCATCTTTGACCTCAATATTCCATTATCCATCCATCCTGCCAGCACTTATGCTTCCATAACCCTGTTTTTTTCTCCATTCCTCCTCACCTCATTCTTTATCTACCGTTATTTGTCAAAATCATCCACCCTATCATCCATCATATTAATTAGGTTCTGTGTCATTGTTCTCATCATCATTCACATGTCTATCATTGATCTCTCTCTGTTTCAGTCAAGGATGTTTAATTGTCTTCATCCATTATTAGCATTAAATGAATACACATGCAGTACATTTACTGCTCATTACACATTCCCGGGTGGACAGAATCACCAGCATTGTAAGTTAGATCATTAAAATGTGACAACACCCACTCTACTGTCACATCTTAAAAAAGACAAAATAAAGGTAAAAGATATCTATTGTACACCCTTGGTGCCTGTATTTTTCTTTCTTATTCTTTTTTCAGGCAGTTTGCATTGATTCCTTCTTCATCTACCTACTTATTAGAAATTGTGAAGTTTCCATTTATGCATATTCTTTTCCAAGCATCTATAAGTTAAGCTTTCCTCTGTTTACTGTCATGTTTTTTTGGTTGACTGAATGAAATTCAAAATATTTCATCCTGTCATTTTTTTTAAATAACAATCCTCTCCACCTCTAAAACTGGAAACAGACTCTCTGTCACTGCTGTTGAAACTACTCACTTCCTCCTTGATTCCAAAGTTTGCCGTATGAGCTTTTTAAAATGAGCCAGACGCCAACAAACTTTCCTCTGCAAAAAATAAATTTTAAAAAAGTTTGATATGACTTTTTTACCATCTGTATAGCCTTGTTTATCTTTAACTTCTGTCCCAGCTTTGTCCTAGAACATAATGTTGTGTTTACTTCCTTGCATTCAACACAGAAAATTTGCACATCCTCACACTGGCACACGTATGCACACATGCACCTGAAAACACACTTGCGTACACATAAATACACAGACAGACACATCCCTTTGCTCCTGGAGCAGCAGGAGTGGTAATCTGGGTGGATAATGCAGCTTTCTGATGCTTTCTCAGATTAATCCCTGTCCTCATCGTCACTCCAGGCCCCTCTTTGAAGCTTGAAGGGGAAATCAAATGCAACTGTGTGTGTATATTTGTCTTTGAGAAATGCAGGGAAACAGAGGCAGAAAGAAAGAGAATGATAAGTGTGCGTATATGCCTTAAGGGCTGTTTGTAGATATGCATTATCTGTCAATCTTCTTGATCCACAGAGACAATAACAGTTCATAGAGGGCTTTGATCTCAATGTGCCCTTTCCTTGACTGTGGACATCCGTTTTCAAAGTATCTTTTTATATGCATTTATTGAGACTTGACAAAAGACAATATCACACAAACATGTTTAGGCAATAAGGATGCAGCACTGCCACGGCCACAAATGAGAACTATAAAACAAGGGATATGTGTGAATATTATATTAGACAAGGCCGGCTCATCAATTTGAGTCACTTGTCTCAGTGCTTTACAAAAGAAATTCCTCCTCTTTCAGGGGATCCTCCAAGTCAGTTTTGTTCAGAAACCCTTCAAAGAGTAGCTGTCAGCTCACATGCTCACCAGATGTCCAAATTTAAACATACTTTTCCCCATATTAAGAAGATCCAGTGGCTCTGTTGCATCGTCACTCAACAGCTCCCTATAAGAAAAGCCCATCACAGCTTCTCACTTTGACTTTTTCCTCAGATTGTGAACATATGTAAAAATTAGGTGCCCTGAATCAATTGCTGCCAGCTGCATCTGCTGAACACTCAGTAAGATCAGTCAAACTAAACATCATTGCAAATAGTGTGATGGCGCAAGTTAGAGAGGAAAGACAGCCGAGATCGGAGCTAAGCTAACTCAGGTTGGACCTCAGGCTATACTTTTACCAAGAAAATAGAATTGGTAAAAAAAAAAAAACTCAGGCTAATCCAACACAAAGCAATCAAAGATTAGTGTGTCCATATTTTACAGGGATCAAGATTCAGCCCAACATGCCCGCTCAAACAATTGCAGAGCCAACGGAACACAAGACTCCGACTAGAGGAGGGGGGGTTGGACCCTGTGTTTGCATTAATGATGCTTGGTGCTCCAACCTTATCAAAGTGGATGGACAATGTTTGGAAGATGTTGAATTTTTAATGCAAAGATGCTGGCCATATTATCTGTCTAGAGAATTCACTGCTGAGTGCTTTGTTGCTGCAGATGCAAATTCAAAAAATGCACTACAGGAGATAAACGGAGTCATCAGCATTCATATGACAAAACAACAGGATGTTGTTTTTTTGCAGTTGGTGATTCTTAACAGAAATTTCTCAGCACTGTGTTATTAAAAAGTCCAACAGCAAGTCCACACAAGGGCTAAAATGACCCTCATTTCAATGTTGACCATATTTTCCCTGCTTGTCCCGTCTATTTAGTCCCAGCTGATAAAAATGGTTAAACCATCAGTAAAAACTGGTGGACAGATGAACCTGCAGCAGCTCTACAGGACTGTTTTAAGTACACAGACTGTCACAAGTTCAGAGATGCATAAAAACAACATCCAACAGTGTCATCAGCAAAGATTATAATGATTTGGTGATCACAAAGACAATAAAAATGTTCTCTAACCAGAAAGCCTGCATAAATCGAGAGCTCTATACACAGCAAAAGCAATCAGACCAAGGAAAGATATAACACCTTCAGAGCAAGACTGACAGCGGGGGGTCTGCAGAGACCAAAGGGAGACCTCAACACCAACGACATTAACAATTTACATCACCTCAAGGTAATTTAATCCACATTTAATATTTCTATTAATGATTTCCTTGTGATGTCAGGTGCCTAGAGCTTAAAGGATATTGAAAAGACAAAACCCACCCCAACCACAGCCTGTTCACCCTTCTGCCATCTGCCAAGGATACAGATGTATACATTGCCAAACTACCAGACAACAGTGGAGTGTTTTTCCTAAGACTGAGACTTCTTAGTTCATGTTTTCCTTTGATGGTTTGATAATTAAACAATTTACACAATTTTCTTTTTCTGAAATTATAAGAAAAAGAGCCACAAACTTCATTTCATTGTAAAGCCAAGTGTTGTAAAACGCTAATCAAATGTATTTCATATTTTGTGATATGGTTGGAATGAATATTAAATGGAAAATTAAGAGCTCAATTTATTGGCTCAGCTCTCTCGTCACCATTAAATCTGATGCTAATCTAGCTTTACTGCAGCAGTGTTTCCAGCCTGTGTCAAGCTGTACAGTGCTGCTTATCAACTGTGAATACCTTATCGATTAATGGAGTTGTAGCTTGCTGTATCTAGCAAATATCCTGGCAATGTTTCCTCAGTGGTATACCTCAGGGCTCAGTTTTTGGTCCCTTTATGCTTTTGTTGCATTGGGTCACTCTTCACGTCTCACAGATTATTTTACTAAGTCCCCTTTTCCTTGCTGTCCTTTGCTCTGACCCACAATGGTTGCAATGGATGCCTGTATGATATCTCCACCAGAAATCTTTAGCTTTATTCTGAACAAGACACAGCAGCTTCTCAGCCCTGCATGGACAGCTCCTTTTCTAAGCACTCTCACCAGTGAGAGAAACAATGTAACACCTACCCAGTCTGCCAAAAGCCTTTTTGTCTAATCTGTGACAGCCACTGTGACAGTCCTTTGTTGCTCTTGCTGCAGTCTCTGATTGACTGTACGGGATGGCTTCTAACATCCATCAAATCACACCCCAGATCACCAGAGTGTCTGCACAGTTCCCGGTCAAAGATCTCATCATTTTTTTACTTGACTTAAACATCCTAATGACTGATCTTTCCTGCACAACTCATTAAGGAAGTTTAAAAAGGTTTTTGTCTAAGTTCTCTTTTACCTGACACAAAGTTTCTGCACTCTCTTGGTATTTGTTATCCCTGAAACTTAGCCATAGAATGTAATTTTTTCTCTTACATTTTTAAATACTAAAAGAAAATGTATCTTTATTTTTTGCTCTACATTTCCTGACCTTGATCCTCTAACCGATCATGTTCATCTTCATGAACAAGCTCTCTCAATGAATAAAGTGGCACTTGAAATGCTTAAATATTTCCTGTTTTCTTACTCTTAAGATGCTTATGGAATGTTCACATACTTTACTACTCTGCTTATGCATATCAAGGTGGATGTGTTTGTGAATGATGAAAATGTTCCTGAAAAGCAAAGAGAGATGTCATGCAGTAATGTTACAAACAGGGTTCAAGGATTCATCAATCAGTAACATGAAGCAGTGAATCTAAAGGTTGTCTTCTCCATCTATGTAGTTTTATTCAGGATTAATTGGAAAAACATGAGGATATGTTTTATGAGTTTTTATAGCAACTGTAAATGTGGAGTGGGACTCTTTTTTTTATTGAAGGGATGTTTCGTGTCAATCTGGGACTCATTATAGTTAAAAAGATGCTCTCGGTAGAGCAAATTCTTAGCAGTAATTCACTGTTGTATATGTTGGCCTTCAAGCAAATGCAAGAATATTCACTAACTGCTTTCTCATCCATTAAATATTATATATTCTTTTTGTTCTACATTTAAGGCACTATAAGAAATCATGGAGTTTGTTTGTATTTGATAAGTTCAAAGACATCAGAGATAGCAATTCTTGTAAAAAATATATTTATATCTGTGCCAAACTTGTGATGTAAGAGAAGCAAACTGTGAGAAATGTTTTAAAATTTTTTAAAAAGTTTAAAACAACGACTCCTTTACTTTTGTATTTCTGTTTTTTACTTCAGCACATGCATGGTCATAAGTTATACAGTCTCAAGCAGCAACATAATAGGAGAATAAGCAGCAGCCAGTGAGTATTATAATGAGATGATCTTTCACCCTTGGCATTTATATACAATAAAACTGACAGTAGAATGCTTAGGCGGCAGCACGAACACACACCAAGAAAGACACACATGCATGCAGGATTCGAAAAAGCTTTATTTGCTCATTTTTCTTTCCTTTCTCCCTTTTTTCATTTTCTCTGAATATCTGTCTCTCCCTCTCTCTCGCCCTGTCTCTTTTTCTGTCTTCAGGTGTCTGAGATAGATGAAAAGTGACTGTGGTGTCTCCAGGTGTCATCGATGGAAACAGGGTGATGACTCTCCTAAATGGACAGCCTGCAGCAACCTTCATCCAGGCACTCATCTGCATTCAGATTCATAACTTGTTTGTCTAAGTGTGGGTGTGTGAATATGTGTGCAGCCAATGTGTCTGCAGGTCTCATATTTTATACTGTCAAATCTGTATACATGCATGGCATCTATGTTTTTCCCTGAGCTCTGTGTGCGTACATGCATTTGCGAACATGTGTGTATCAGTAGCATATTTGCTAACTGGTGGGAAGTTGTGTGAATGGTTGCACATTGACATGCACACACACGCACATGCACACGTCACAAGGTGTCAGCTTGCAAATTGGTTTCTCTCCTCTGGGCTGACAGAGTTGACAAGCCCTTTATGAGAGGAATAAACAAGGCTGCTTTACCCCCCTCCACCTTCTCTCTCCATCCTTTCAACTTAAAGCTCCAAATCTCCTTTTAAACTGATGAACCTAATGTTACTCTATTCCGAGTGCCCACTTATCTCTGAGACTTGCGTCAAATTTCTCCGATTACACTATCAACTTGTTTGTGAGTGGTATCATTTCTAAATATTAAAAGTCAATGTGATTCTATGTAGACATTTAAACAGCGTGTTGGTTAAGTATTTGATCTTGAGTGCTGATACCAATGTGTGAGGCAACTGAAGGTTGTCAGGGCAACAAGTGGGGGGTGACTGAGCTTAAGGTTAAAGGTTTACAAAAATAAAGTGTGGCCATAAACAAATTTTTTCAGTAAAACAAATATAACTGAATCCACAAACTCTAAATCTGACAGAATTGTTTCCATCAAAACAAGCCAGGTTTGCTTTTCTCCCTTTTTTCAATTTTTTGCAAAGCTAAGTTAGCTTAGCTGTTTGCTTTGGTTTTCACATTTCTTCTCATCTTCTCATCTCACTCTTGGCAATAAAGCAAGTTTTTATTACCTAAATCAAAACTTTTCCTTTAAATTGCAAAGAAATCAAGCCGCCTCAATGACTCCTAATATGAATCCTTACCTCACTCAATTTTGTTTTAATTACATAACCTTAACTCTGACCTTTTAAAGATATTCATCTTCATCAGTGGGGGAAGAGAATGACACATTCCTCATATTTTTCATGTCTTCAACACTTAATCAGCATTCCAGACCCACTGTTCATTTTAGAAAATTTTATAAGACTGATTAAGTAGTGAATGTATATACATCTGCAGAAGGGTGTGTGTGTGCTTGTTAGAAGTGAGCATGTGTGTGTGTGTGCCCATCTGATTGTGCATGCTCGCATGTGCCTATGTGTATGTGTCCATCCCCTCTATCCATCAGTAATGAACAGCCAGTTAATGAAGGAGCCCTTGCTCCTTCCATTCCACCAACCAGGAAATAATTACCTTGTGTCTGAAGCCATTCTCCATCTGTACCGCACTCTACGGCTTCATTTAGCTGCCATCTCTCTAAAAATCCAAT
This sequence comes from Acanthurus leucopareius, assembly GCA_029814765.1. Classification (NCBI taxonomy): domain Eukaryota; kingdom Metazoa; phylum Chordata; class Actinopteri; order Acanthuriformes; family Acanthuridae; genus Acanthurus; species Acanthurus leucopareius. Next base: position 8,424,851 of record JAQMCX010000053.1, on the reverse strand, counting down.
TCTTTTTCTTCTTCACTTTCGTTCTTTCCCTCCCACCCCCATCCCATCTCCTCCCATTTTGCTACACCTTCACACACTCACCTATCTGAAGACAGATAAAACCACCTCACTGAGCACCCGTGTCTGTCTCTTTCTTTAAATATGATGAATTAATTTACTCCATTAAGTGGCAGATGATTGTAAGAGGGATCTGACTTTTGATGGTTTAATAAAGCCTTTTAATAGAGTTTTCTATCTGCAGGCTTGTGTGTGTGTGTGGGTGTGTGTGTTTGCTCTCACATGGACATATCCATTATGGAAGGAAGATATCCTCCACACCCCAGAGGCTCAACATGACTCTCTATTCACTCTCTTTTCTCTGTATTTTTATCAGTTTCTGTACTCATTAAATATACTGTTACTGCCTAACCATTTGACCTCTCTAGACCTCTGTTACCTCTTTCAGTGTGCTCCTCTTCTGTCAGCCCAGCCTTGTATTCTTAGCCATATGGAGACTTATTCTTTGCTTTTTGGCTTGTTTATTTTCATTTACGACTTATTATAATACAAAAAATCATATTTTTAATAGAAAAAAGTAGCAGATATGTGTGTAATTTGACACTTGGGTGTGAATAAACAGCATATAGATCTGAATATCTGTATTTTTTTCTCCGTGTTTGTGTTGGTGCTATTGGGTATACTCATGGTACTGCATTTGTAAAATACATCTCACAATATTAAATCAGTCAAATCTGGAGAAATGAATGTCTAGGATGCTTGGAGTTTGTGTTTAGACTCAGTGGTGAGAAAAAACAGACAGAGATCGCGACTGACAGAAAGAAAGAAGGAGATGGTGAAAATAAAGATAAAGAACAGCAGAAATGCGTACCTGAATGTGTGTGCGTGAAGAACTCCATCCTAAGTCTGTCAGACATGATGAAAAGGGATAAAACTGATGCCAAGCACTGAGAGTAAGAGGCAAACAGAAGGTGGCACTAGTGCTTTGTTAATATCAAGGTAAAGAGAAGAATGTGGGAGAAGAGTTATGAAGAAGGTTTGACTTCGCTACCTCCCAAAAACATGGACGGAGATAACAACCAAAATTATGTCAAAGCAGGATCACACTGACAGATTTTAATGGTCATTAATTCCATGTTCTAAGTTTATTTTTTCATTTTCAGTGGTGTTTCCTGAACAACTAATCGCTGAAACATGGAGCTTGACTAAACAAAATGCTAACTTCCAGCTGTAGGCGCCTGGTTGCTAAAGTTGATGGAATGGTTGTATCATTTTCTTTGTTTGTAACTGGAGCAATAACACACATCATAAATGTTATGCAAGGTATGCACACAAACACACACACATACATACTAATTATGAAGAATAAACAGCGATAAGAAATCAAGTTGCTCATTTGCAAGTCAGTATATTGGTAGTGAAAGTACAATAGGCTGAATGATAGAAATACCTCCTGCAGGGCTGAAATGGCTCTACAATGGGAGTAATTGAGAAAAGACTGTAGTTCTTTGTTTTTAAGTATGTAGTAAACATTAAAACTTTGCCAAGACCCTGATTTGCTGTATTCATACATATTCTGAAGTGGCTGTCTGTTGTATGTCTTTGACAATGCTGTCTGCCTCCATTCACCAGCTCTGCTCTGCCTCTAAAGCTGAATTGAAGTTTTTTTCTGTTTCATTCGAGATTGACTGCGTCCATAATGGCACTATTATAAGACAGCAGCACTTTCATGCATCTATATGCAAAAAAAAAATACAGCAAAAAATATAAGAAACCACAGACTAACAAACAGACTGAACATTTACGTTAATGAATGACATTTTAGCATTCACAGCACATTTCACTCATTAAGACGTCATGTTTAATTCAAAGTGTGGCTTGTTCCTGTTTACCTCGGTGATTCATTCTGTAAGAACATTCTTCTTGTGACTGTCTCTTTTCAAGTCTTTTTTTAAACGGAAAACATGACTAAACAAGCAACTGCTTCAAGCTTCCCAGCACACTTCAGATAAAACTTTGGCCTCTTAGAAAAAAATTGCAATAGTGTAACAGTTGTTGGAATAAACACACACACACACACACACACACACACACACACACACACATAAAATCAAGCATGAATCACGCAATCACAAGAATCTGAAACATCACCTCTTTAAAAATATTAATAATAATAACAGACAAATATTGATGCTCTGATTATTCTCTGTATTAGAGTGAGGGCTGCTGTAGTTCAGAACAGATCCAGCTGCTGTTGAAATGCAGGTTTTTTTATTCAAACATTCTGTGTTTGAAGACAGTTTTCCTTTTGATTTTGCCACTTTTTATGTCATACTCCTCAAGATAACCCTCACAAAACAAATCCTAAAAATAAAAACAAACTTCCACAGCATATTTAACACATCACCCAACCTTAGTCTACCCTCTCCTGTCACTCCAGAAGTAGCAGTCTGAACTACTGAGCTACATTCAGTTTGCAATTAGAAACAGTGGTGGCATTACTGTTTATTTACAAGCCGCAAACGCCTCTGGGCAACATAAAAAGAAGAAATGCTAAGGTTAAGGCTAAGGTGACTGCAAAATTACATTTTAATCTAATTACTGAAGACATGCAAACTTTCTGCCCACACATAAAAGGCTCAAAGTTTCTTATCAATAACAGAAGATGAAAAATTCTAACAAAGTGGAGGTGAAGAACATTCATGATGCTGAACAGGTTGCTCTCTGTCCATTACCAAGGCTACATCTTCAAAGTGTCTAAAGTGCAGCAATTCTTGGTGAATAAAATACTTTCATTTTGCCCATTTACCATTTTAACCTTTCGCAGGGTTTCCAGACTCCTTGACATCAGATCAGTGAATTAGTGGTCCTCTTCAGCACCATGGACAGCTACCGCTGGAGGCTCTATTAGCTTCACACCAGCACCAACTCCAGAGCTTTAAGAGCATTTTTAAAAATCTTAACCTCTAAAAAAAAGCTGTTATGTGGTTGAAGGAACCAAAACCAAGCTTTTGATTCAAGGTCACAGTGTTTAACACTGGTTCTGCCATTCAGGGTCCAAGTAAACTTCTTAACAACGGCCCTTGTTTCTTTTCTGTGTCACTTTAATCAAAACAGTTGTTCTACTAACCATATGTGAAATTAATAAATGTTATTATCCTCTGCTTTAGATGAATGACTGTTCAAAAACCAAAGATGTGGAGCAGACTTTTAAAATCCTAAAAAACAAATGAGGATAAATGAGTTTAAGCTTAGTGAGTGCTTTGTTAAGCCTTTTAATGCCGTGTCACTGATGAACACATGATTCGTTTGTTAATAATAAATGGTACAGATGATAGCTTGTTCATCTTAATGAATCTTTGTTTAAGTAGCACTCTATTTCTTTCAAAAATGATTTGCTGATCTTTTACAAACTGTTAGGATATAATTGATATATAATTGATAATAATGAGCTTTTCATTAATTCTCCAAGTGCGCATTTTTAATCTGTCTTGAATTAATTGCTTACTGAGGGTTACGATCGTGTGAAAATCATCTGCAACAGAATATGAAATACAAATCTGTATCTTTCTTTTTATTGTAATTATGAAGGTTAAAAATGATTCTTTTAGTGTCTGTGTCTGATGTTTGAGTATTTGAATCCACGCTGATGTGATTTTTTTTGTTGTTGTTTTTTTTGCCAACAGCGCAGCATTATGTATGAATGAGGAGCCGGTGAATATGGATTTGCCAACACCGACAAATCTGGAACAAACTTATTAGAGCTGAGAACAAGAATGAACGCAGATTTTCATTAACTTAAAAAAACAGCTGGCAGTCCTATCAGCTGCACAAAAAGTGATTAAATTCACTACACTTTTAGTGGGAATTAGATCGCTGAAGTCAGCAGCAGAAAAAAAATGCATTGTTTAATGAACTCACTTCATTCATTAATTGTTGTTAGTTCCAGTTAGAGTGAAACGATTTAAATTTTTAAGTAGAGAAAAATAATTGAGCAGAACTTTTTTTTTTGCATTTAGAAGTGTGGATTTGTAGTGGGGGAGAAGTTACACACATTCTTCGGCTGAGCTTTACCTTCTCGTATCCCTCCACTTTCCACTTCATTCATTTCTTACCTTCTTTTGTTCACTTACTTCATTATTTATTTCTGACCTTGGCCCTGCAATGCAGAGGCTGCAAAAAAAAAAAAAAAAAACCTCCTCAACTCTCTCCCACCCCCACACCTCTCCCTCACTCCCCCTCTTACTCCATCCATCCTCATATCTCTCTCCCTCTTGTGCTGTTGCTCTGCTTCTCACCGGCACCGGCCAACATTTACCTCCCTTCATCATCCCGTTCTATCCATCTCACACACCCTCTGTTTTCATTTCTCTTTCCGTCCCCCCCCCCCTTCCTTTAAACCACCTCCTTTATTTTTATGTGCCTCCTCCGACAGAATTTAAAACTCTCTCCTCTCACCTTTTTTCCTCTGTATTCATCTCCTCCTCACTCCTGCTTCAGCGCCACCTACAACACAGATCGCTCCACAAATGTCCACAAAACCTCCCACTAAAATTAAACTCAGGGGACAATCGTGGGGGAGGTCTGTGTGATGTATGTGAGCTGATGTATGTGAGTGTGAGCGTAAATGTGTGTGCGTGTGTGTGTGCGTGTAGGTGTTTGGGGGTAGTTCATGTTTCTATTTTAGCACATGATTTATAGTGTGTGCCTCCTTGGATCTCTTTGTGGGAGCAAGCGTTTGTGTCTGCCGTCAGGTTCTGCGCTTTTGTGCTGAAAACTAAAATAAATTTAGCAACTAAGGAGTTTAGTTTGGAACAATCATGTCGGGAAATTTGAGACAATGATTCATGATGCTAAGTTGTTGTTGATTGTAATGAGGATTATATAAAGAGGTTTTAGTTTTAGTCTCTAATTTACTTTCCTTGCTTAAATGGTGTATTTCACGTCTTGTCCTTTCGCAGCATTGCTCCCCCTGCGATGCTATGTTTACTAAACACTTGTAATTGATTTGGATGTAAAGCAATCACAACATTTTATTGGAAGTTGTCTACCTTCAACTCTGCTGGAGAACAAAGTTTCTCTTTATCTTAAACCTGTTTTGTCACACAGCCTCGTTGCTTTTTCTTCCATATTGCTTTTTGATCTGTTTCCATCCTGTTAACAGCAGAAATGCAATTTGCAAGCAATCAATTCTCTTTTTCTACTGACATGTGATGGAATCAATAAAAGGTCAAAGTTCAGGGCCTGAAGGTTTCCCAGCATTCTCTCAGACTTAAGGTTAGCATGTGCAGCCCCCTCCCAAGGGTGAAACGTGTCAGTTCACCACCAGATCAGAGTGTTTCAGCTCAAACTGACCACTCAGCACTAAAGTAAGGGCCCCTCATCATCTGAAGAATGGATGCTAATAAAGTGCATTTATGTATCACATTAAAATCATAAAATAGACAAAAGAGGTTTTGAGCATAAATGCACAAGAGAGGAAACAGAAAACTGATTTTCCAGAAAACAATTTTTAATGTTTTTTGGTCACAATCAGGCCCATTTCCCTCTACAATGACTTATATTTTGGTCTTATTTCATCCACACAGTTTTATTAATATTTTATGTGTTCTAAATCTATTTTAATAACACTCTGCTGCCTTCTCTCTAATTACTATTTTCGAATCCAATTAAAGATTGATTATTGAATAAAATGTTTTATGCCAGACTAAAGAGGCTCAGTTGGGTTTGCATGCCAGCATGAGACAGTAAATTACAGGTACAAAAAGGTCAGACAGGAAGAAAAAAGTGAATATGTTTAAAAGTTTCACATTCTCAGGGAAGTTTTTTTGCTATCGCTGAAAAGCAAAGTGTCAGGGAGTTTGTTCCTTCAACAAAAATCAATTGCTCATTATGATTAATTACTAATTAAGATGTCAAATATGTATGCCAAAAATTGTACCAATCATTGTTTAAAATTGTCAAGATGAAATAAAAAAACACAAATTTAAATCCAATTAACCAGTTAGCAACATGAATCAGCTCGACTGTTCTTTAATGCTGTTTTCCTAACAAACAACATAACCAAATGTTTACAAGGTGCACCCTGACTTTAAAGGAGCAACATGTAAATTTGAAATTTAGAATTTGACATGTTTTTTAAAAAAATTAATAACACTGTCAACAGACTGTGAAGAAGCAGCAGTTCTGATGTTTTGTCACAGACTTGTTTTGTGCTGAAGAAGAATCCATTAAAACCGGCATGCTAAGGTAGCTCAGTCACGTCCTGTAGAGCTTAGTTTAATTTGTATCTCATTATAAAACACACCTCATTCTAACCTAACAGAAAAAAAAAACTCAAACTCAAGCCAAAACTCCCCAAAACTGTATTGATTCGTCTTCCCGCTGTTCAAACAATAAGTAACTCTGCTTTTGTCAAAGTAAACTCTTATTCACAGACTAAGATGAAAATCCCTGCTGGAGATGCGCGACCATCCTCCTGCTCATCTTCCTCTTCACGCCTCTCCTGTCCCTGCTTGCTGTGTCTTCTTTGTCTCTGGAGTCTCGCTCCTGGTTGGAGCTGCTGCAGATCCTTTCAGTAATATAATCCCTGTTGTCTAACCAGCCTCAGTTGGCCCTGGAGGCTGTGTTCAGTCTTGATCTTGCTGTGTTTACTTGAAGGCTGCAGTGGTTAAGACCAACACTTATCCGTTGCTCTGAGCACCAGGTGCAGTGATATTGATCAAGTATGAGCAACTGGTTAAATGGTTAACTAAGCTATCAAGCTAAGCTCAGCCATTAAGCTCAGTTAGCCACACAGCTACTAGCTACAGCCAAAGAGAGCTACAGCAAAGATATACTGAGCAAAAGTTAGCAGTTTCTCTAGTGATGAGCTGCTCTCCATCATTTTTACACACTGCTCCTTTAAGTATGGGTGTTTGCTACAAAAAAGTTAAAAGGGGTTGACTCATTCTGTGTAATAAATCACATTTATATGTTTAATTATTGGTAATTAAATGGGAATTTGCACAAATGCACTAATGTACATGGAATAGGATGCAAAGAATTAGCCAGTATAAAAAATGTGTAATTAAAACCAATTATCCAATTATTAGTTGAAGGATAGGTTCACATTTTTTAAGTCAGGCTTAAAAACCCATCCAATTCACAGTGACACAGTGCAGAGAAAGCATGATTGTTCACCGTAATTGTTCCTCCTGGCCACAAAGAGATTTTATCAGTGTAAGTGATGGGGAACAAAATACACAGTCGGGCCAGTTCCCCGGCCAAAATGCTAACGCGATGCTTCAGAAGTCTCAGTTGTACAAATCAAGTTGATATCCTCCAGAGTCACAGTCTTTTTAGCACAAAATTCCCTCTTTGTGTTACCATCCCTCTGACACGGCTCAGCAAACAAACACTGTCTGTGGAGGCGCAAAGGGGGAATTTCATAACACAACTTTTATGAAGTTGAAGCTGCCATGAAGCTTAATATCATCTTTATCTGAACTTTACTGTAAGCTTCTGCAGAGAATGAGGGCTGTAAATTTTTTTTTGCAGTCTCATTCAGGTTCCCAGTCAGTAGAAGACAGACAAGGACAGTGTGTTGGCGTTTTTCCACATTGACAAAGTATATAGCGGTATAGACTTATTCTGTCAGTGTGAATCATTGAGTCCCCAGTACAATAGAAATGTTATGTTCCTTTTGTTATGACGGTGACACACTGCTAGGGCAAATGCTTTTTCTTTATTTTATATTTTTTTTAATTTTCTTATGGCTGACGTAAATCCAAACATAATAAAAACAAAGTTTTGATCCTGTGATGTAATACTTCTGAGAAATATAAAAAAGCTTCACTTTGGGGGCCCCAAAGGTGTCAGTTTTCATGGATTCTAATTAGATTGTAATTAGATCTTATTAGTTCTCAAGCAGTCAACTAACTCAGCTTGTCAGTTTTCACCAACACTGTAGATACTGCGCTTTTTTGTAATTAAATGTTAATCAGAAAAAAAAATCTTGTATTGACAGTAACTGAAAAAATGGTGATATGTTAAATGTATTCCCTCCCCAGATTTGCTCTGATTAAAATTCCTAGAAACAAATGATGTTGTTTTTGCAATTTTTTAAAGTGCTCTCCCTCAAATGAATGGGCTGTGCCATCTTGCCTGCTAACTTCCCTGCTCAGAGGACATTCAGGATAAAGGTCAGTCAACAGGTTTTTTTTGAGGAATGCCAGGAGACAAAATCAACAGGTTGGGATGACATCATTCCCTCCGCTCTGCTGCAGGCGCAACGATGACCTAAAAACCCATCTGTCTGTGTGTATATGTGTGTAAAAGGCATTTAACCAGAGATAATTGAGAGGAAACATTCCCTGTGTAAGTGCCTGTGTGTGCAGTTTGTGTGAGCATGTTTGCTTCTGCTGCTGTTTATGTTTGTTGGTGCCTACATGCATCCATTTACCTGTCCGTTTACATGCAGGTAGTTATATAATCTAATCTTTTACAGTTTAATACATCAAATTGCCTTTGTTTGAATTGCTTTATTGACTACACACAATTCTGTTTTCCTGCAGATGAATCTTTTTACATCCTACTTGAGAATCCACAGAACTGTACGATTGTCATAATCCTATTAGTATCTATGGATAAATGCCGTGACATTTTACCTGTTTTACCTGGGAAGTGCTTTTCAAATGACATTTCTATTTACGTGTTTGTAATATGCATTGAAAAATGGGTGTAGAACACACTGGGGCAACAGTCGAGTTGGTAAACACTTAAATGACAAATATAAATTGTAACACCAGAGCTTAGAGAACGTAAACTCACAAATAAATAATGGCATATCTCACACAAAAAGAGTTATTATATGTTGTTTGCATTGCAGTTGCAGAGGAAACTGGGCAGTGCCAGGGTACAGGATGGACACCGGCCATTTTCATTAAGGTTTATACAGGTTAACTTTATCATCTCCCACTGGCTATTTTTGCCTCTGTGACAACGAAATCAAATAATGAATAGTTAATGGGTGTGACACATTGTTGAATGATCCTTAAACCTGCTGATCAGTGTGCATATGTAAACACAGTCAGTAATCGAAGCTCAGCCACTATACAGGTAAGTACAACCATAGTTTAGTACACTACTACTACTACTTATGCTACGACTGCTACTACTAATAACACTACTACTGCTGAGGAAATATGTTATGATAGAGTAGGATTTTTATTTAAGATATCATTCAAGGTTCAGCTGATTAACTAAGCCAGTCATTCTCAAACTTTTTATGTTCCTGATCGCTAAACTGACTCCAATTAGACTGAGGAGCCTCTTTGGATTTTGTCCCAGAATCCCTCTTCTGGTATGAATTTTGCTTTTACATGTCTAAATTCGGAAAGTTTGTTAAACCCATGATCAAAATAGTCATACGTGCCTGCATGGTGTCACCTTTAGATGGACAGTTGGAACTTCCTTATCTGGCGACATCCTAAAACCCCTTCACCTTCCCTAGAAGTCTTAAGATCCACAAAGTAAAAGTGTTAAGGCACAGAAAGAAACCTTGAGAAGGTTAGTTTAATTTAGTTTAGTTGAAATCCACTGGGCTCTGAGGACTTAAGGAGGCTGATGGGCCTTCATAAGTTTCTGAGGCAGATTGTTGTAAACAAAGAAAGATGCTATCTGTGTAAATCTGGAAGTCAGATCCTGAAACAAACACAATCCATCACTGTCACCAGCAGTGTTTGATACATTTAAGAGAGAGCCAAGTTGAATGCAAAAGTACTTTCTTATTCCAATATATGTTCAAGTTAAGCCATTAAGCAGACAGCCAGGATTTTAAATAACATGAATGAATTCTGCCAACCTTTTTTCTATGATAGAAGTGCCTGCAGGTGAAGCTTAACTTGGAAGTGGAGGAGAGAGGGAGGAGATGTAGAAGGTCAGAGATCAAAACCCCCCAAATTTAAGTCCTTTTAAGTGCGTTAGCCAAGCTACTTCAATAAAAAACCCTAAGCATCTTCTATTTGAAATTAATAAAAGTATTAAAAATGGAACAGTTAGGAATCCCGACAGTTTAAATTAAAAGTTGGTAATTATTTCATAGAACTTCAAGAGTCAGTGTTTGGTTTGAAGTGGCCACAAGGACAAGGGCAGTTTAGATTAGATATGTATCTTTGCTGCTGTAATTCTTCACTGAGGGGACACTTTCAAGTAAAAGAAAGGTTATTCATGGAGATCTGTAAAAATAAACTGCCAATGACATTCTCCTTTATGTAGATATAAAGCCTCTGTGACTCCCACCACTTTAACACAAACACAGGATGCAGTCAGATCATTTGATAACTTAATTTTGAATCCATGAGACAGGATGTTGAAGCTGTGTACTCAGAACATTATGTTATAGCTCAGGCTGGAGAAACCGCTTTGTTTTTTAAGGATAAAGAAAATTAAAAATACTTCCACCATTTTTTTTAACACTTCCATTCATATAATTTTCATGTGTTTATGTAACCTGAGCATTAATAATATGTCTGATGCTTGACTCTGGTCCGTGCAACATGTTTACATTTGAATGAAGACAAAAACAGCCATAAAATAACAATGACAGACAAAGCAGGACCCACTCATGTGTGACATACAAAATCCATTTAGTGTAACAGAAATTATTTAGCACACGGGAACATGTTTGAATCATAGCACCGTCTGGACATAAAATATCTAAATGAAGACTCTTCGTCTCTTTGTATGGAAATATAAATCAGGTGCATCTCACTGGGTGCAAAATAATAAATGAATACTGACAACAGCTCTTTGCCAACAAAACCCTTTGGGGTTTAGAAATTAGAGCACCACTTACTGAAATAACGTAATGTACTGAATCCATAAAGAAAGACACATGAATGCAATGAAAAAGCCATTTTGTCTCAGATAATGACAAAGTGGTCCACTAAAGCTCTGGAAGTCCCCAGAGATTGCCAAGGTGTTATAAATATTTAATTTTTCTAATAAAGTAGTAAACTATATCCAATGGAATGGAGCAACACATAAATGCATATAGACGAGATGTTACCTTGCTGTTTACATGATGCTTAAGAGCCCATAAACTGTGCAGAGAGCACAGAGCTCTTTTATCCTTAATGAGAATATAATGATAACAGTTACACTGCAGTTTAAGGAGGCATTTATATAGATTATTTTACGCAAAAGCCAGCATGTTCATGTTTATCATTCCATAATTTCTCTCTCTCACTGACCTTCATTACCATTTTTTTTTCTTCCATAAATGTCTGTTGGAAAACAGTGTTATAGGAGCTGACTTCAATATCTCTGTGAGTCACAAACCATGGCAGCAACAAGCATGTTCATCACTTTTTAGTGTCCCTCGGAAACACTTTCAATTGTAGTCTGTGCTACTTAGAACAGTTCTGTATTGGTTTGTGTTTTCTCATGTGTCCAGAAATTAGTTTGTGTTTTCTGAATTTATTGGTGTTTTCTCTATTTGCATGTGTTTTCTTGTTGCAGTGCATTGGGCTCTCATGGCCACCTTAATACAGTGTGGTTGTTGGGGTTTGAAGCTTCTAATAACAGAGGCTGCATAAGGACAGTCATCTTTAGAGGCCATTAAAAAGTGTTGTCTTACAAACAATGTGACAGTTTTTTGGGGGTTTTTGTTTCTTTGTTTCTTTGTTTGTTGAGAATAAAGTTACATCTTGTTTTTCCTCCAACCACCACGCTGTTTACAGTCAATCAACAGCAGGAGCAGAGGGTAACAGATAAAGAGAGCAAAACTGGGTGTAATAAACTGTGCAAGGAAATTACATTTTCCCACACTGATCTTACCTATCCTTGTTTCCACTGGAAATAACTTTGCTTGAATTAAGTTTAGTTGAAATTGAGTTTAATTTTTTTATTTTTTTCCAGTTGAGTTATTCTTACCATGATTGAGGATGCCTGAGATAAACAGTAATTTTATAGTCTACAGGAATTATTAGCACCAATTAAACTTAATTTAAATTTAATTTAAAGTGAATAAATAAAAGTTATTTTAAAAGTGGTTTCATTTACAGATAAACACACATAGCTATGATATTTCTGTCATGGTGAAATGTGTCATTTTAGACACTGGCTATAAATATAATAACTTAAAAGTGACAAAAAAAAAAAAAAAAAAGCAACTAATTTGTTAAGAAAAAAGTTTCCTAGAGTGGAAGTCAAATAATTTTTAATTTCATATACCAACTATTTTTAAACTGGAAATTTTTAAAATGCTATCTGACCATCTCCGTTCATTCAGTACATTCTTGTTTGTAAAAAGTTCTCAGCCTGTGTAAATAGTTTCATGTGGGCTTTTTGGTGGAGTCTGAAGTCTGAAGACATAACACTGATTATGTCATCTTAAGTGAGTGACATTATGGGACTTATGTGCATTGTTGAAACTTGATCCATACTGCAGACTACATTTAGGGGCAAATTCCCAAAGAATGGGCTTATAACACCACAAATTGTGCATCACTTGAAACCTTTGTATGTTCCACCTCAGAGTGTGACTGACAAAAAATAATACACTGATGAAATATGGCATGAACATATTTACAAAGTGTAATAATAAGCAATTTGCCCTTGTTTATGTGTCTGATTGCAATTATCCATGTGGCAGAGTATAGAAAGGCTTCACAGTGTGATGCAGTTTAAGGCTTTGTTCAAAGATAATTTTGACCATTTCATTGCCGTTCTTTACAACTTTAGTTTTGTTATTTTCATATCTGTTAAATAAAATTTAAAAAAATTTCATAGTTAAAACCCCTTTTTGTATGAAAAATTATTCAAAACTTTAACAAGTTGCTCCTCCAGTTGGTTTAAACAAAAATACACCATAAATTGCTACCTGCTCAAGGCACTGATACATAAGGAAGTCATGCCAGTGATAATAACTATCATAACAGTGTCAAATATTATTTATCAACATTATTTTACAGACAATCACTTGAATGATGGGGCATGACACCCCCTTTAAATGTGCTTCAGTCAGTCACCACTGTCAGCACACAGCCTGAGGACCCTTTCCCCTCTTGTGTCCGTGTTAAAGCCTTTTATCCAGAATTACAGTAATTGATTTTTTTTGTTTGTTGCAAAAAACTGAGAAAAACACATTTTATAAATATAATCTCCCCCTTGCCTCTAAATAATTAAAGGAGGAACAGCCTCCTCTAAATCTATGAATCAGCCTCCTGTGATATAATACTTTTCTAAACAGGGTTACAAAGTGTTTTGCAGGAAAAGTAGACACATAATATATACATAAAAATTTAATAAGGCTACAGGAAACATACTAAATAGAAAGATTTGAGTTTAAAGGATTAAGCTGCCCACATGATCTTTTTCACCATTTCTAATAAACTGCCTTTCTCTACATCACAAGAAAATAAATAAATAAGAGTGTAGATGCTGGTATTTTCCAGTCATGGCACTGACTGATGTTTGAAGTAAAGCAACTTTGTGAGGCTGCTGAGTTAAAGTAGTAGCCTCAGCTGCACTCTGAGAATCGATTGATGGCTTAGCATGTACACAAACACTACTGTCACACACACACACACACTTTCAGTCACTCACCCAGACACACACACACATACAAACATGCACTCATATTAAACAGAAGTGGTTCAGCCAGGGGACAGCCAAGTTGTTGAGAAAGATGGGGAGAGCGAGATGGAGAGCAGGAGTGAAGGAGCCAGAACAGAACGGAGGAAGAGTGGCTTTAGTCAAACTTAAACTCTCTCTGGCACTGAGGACTAATCATGTAACTATCTCAGCCTTATTTACCGCTCGCTTCTCAACTCTAGGAAGTCCTTGGATCATTATAAAGTAGAGAAGAAAGAAAGAAAAAAAAAGAAAGAGTGGGAGAGTTTCAGATAGCAGCGTATGTGCTTTCCACCCCAACTCTGCATTGACGTGACAGACTCGAGAGGTGAAGTAACTGAGGGACACACAATGAAAGCCAGTGTCACTTGTGTGTCTTTTGAAAAGAGCGCAGTGACTTGAAATGCCCTTGTTCTCCTAAAAGCAGCTATAAAACCATCAGTCATTATACCATGAAGCCCAGCAGGAGACTGAGTGTTAACAAATACATTTCTTTCAGAGTTTCTAACAGCTTACATGCTTTATTTACATTTCAAGGCACATCTTTGTTAAATGGCAACTGTTGTGCTGTTTGTTAGAAGAGGTTTATTTTCTGATTAACTGGCTCAATCTCTTAAATGTGTCACTGAAGTAAAGAACTTTTATCTCTCTTTGTAATTTACCTTGTTTTGATCCTGTCGATTTCTCACAAAGAGACCAGTTGATTGCCACTTGTTTGTGGAGTCGAGCTCCTCCCAGAGTCCCACGCTCAAAACCTGCGGGACTCTTCTTCTCTGTCTCCCCTGTTATGATGAGCTGACCTCTGACTTTGCATCACTGGTTTGAAAACAGGTGAAGCAAAGCACAGAGAATAATAACACATTTATATTCCAAACAAATGCTGCAAAGGAAAATGATGAATAGAAAAATTGGCTCAGTGGCCAGCTATTTTTTTGCGAATTAAAACTCAAATAATACCAAGAGAAAATTGCACAACCAAAAAGTGTGACTGAAAAAACATATATGACCAGCTGTTAGCAACCGAGTATGGAATTTCTCAGATGCTGAACAAACTGAGCAAACTTAATCTGTTAATGAAGACTGTGAGATGAAGTTGAAAACACCATGTAAGCCAGTAAACAAACTTTAAGTGAAGTATTTAAGTATTTAAAAAAAAAATTGAAATTATTGGTATTTAACCGTTTTAAAATAAATATAACATGAAACGTCATAACTGTTATTTCTTATAACTTTGAACACTAAATTTAATAGATATTCCATCACAGCAACTTTGGAAGTTACAAGCAAACACCATTGAAAAATAAGAAACACTGTATTAAATGGTACTTTTGTCTAACTACATTTAATGACAAATTATGTTAAATTATTGTGAAACAAGTGTTTTATTCCAACTTAAGTCCAGCTTTAAGTCGAAACCTCCTCTATTTAGACCACTCTCTGTCCCACTCCCTCTCATTTTTCTGTCTCACAGCAGTCCCATCCTGTCGCAGTGGAAACAAAGAAACCCGGAAAGAAAAAATGACAAGGAGAAAAAGGAGAATAGAGCAAAACAAGGAGAAAGGGAAGGGAGACGGTTGCAGGCATCTAACAAGTTCTGATCAAAATTCAGAAGCGGATCAAGTGGATATGAAGTTTGCTTCAAACAAAAGTCCTCCCTCCCGAGCTCTCTTATGCCTCAATTCTCTTTACCCCTGAGGCTCTTATCATCTTTCCCTGTTCCTCATGCCAGCATCTTCTTTTCACACCTCCTCCAACCACAGCCTCATCTCTCTATTTCCCTTAAGGCCACGGGTAGCTCTCTCTGCTTTGCTCTGTTTGCTTCTTACACCCCTCTATCCCACTCTGCTCTTACTTGCCTCTTTCGCTCACCCGCTCCACCCTCCCCAAGGCCCTTTGCTTCCTCTCTCCCCGCAACTGATGAAAGGAGGAATAAATGAAGGAGTGCATGTTAATTTGTGGTGGCCCCTCCTGACAAGCTTTAATCAGAGTGGGGAATCACAGACCAAATCAACCAGAATACAGAGAAAGATGGAGGATGCAAGAATTTAAGTCAAGGTCGGAGGTTTGAGTTGGACTTTGCTGTTTTAATCGGCAAAGTCCATTCAGTTCAACCTATTTACTGATCTAAGAATTTACCAATAACATGATTTATTATTCTCATAAAGCTGTTAAGAGACTAAAACCAGTGTGGTTTGAGCTCTGATGATGTTTCACATCAGTCAGGACAAAGTGACCAAAAGGAAAAATAATGTCTAAACTGACTTAACATTAGCAAACCTAATAACTTCTCTGATTTCATGCCAGTCTTGAGAATGAGCAAATAGGATGCTTAGTCATTTCAATGAATTGTCCAATTTTTTGCAGCTTGGCTAACAAAATGCTAAATAAACTTATTTTTTTGTGGAGTATCAACATTTTCTTTTCCCAGCTTATTAAATACTGCCGCTTTTGTTGTTGCCCTTTTGGCATCTGATGCAGATCAGATGCACTGATGGATCTTCTTGCCAAAAGCCTTTTCTGAACACATGGTCCAGGTTACGAAACGACAGTCGTGTGTTTCTTAGACACCACTCTACCTCAGCCTCCACCCCTCTCAAGACTTCACTCTTTCCACTATGTAAAGAGGGCAGAGCACTTTCTACAAGTGTTTGATGCTGACGCAGATGAGTTGGAGTTGGAGTTTGTTGAAAGCCCAGTGTGTCTCATACAGATGCTAAAGAGTTCCTTCTGCATCTGAATATGACACCAAGGGGTGTGACACAGCATCAGTGTTTGATAAACTGGGAATAAGACCCTGTGGAGTGAGTTTACCTCATCTAAACACCATCACTTATTACAGAATATGAAGCTGTTCAAACTGCTGATTCACTTGCATTGAATGTTGTTTGCTTTGTTTTGTCAGAGCATGTGTTTTTGTGAAGGCAGAAGTCTTTTACCAGGTTCGGTTTGTTTCTTTTTAATTAAAAAGGTAGAAACAGTTTAGATAAACAGTTTATAATATTTACATTTAATATCCAAGCCATGAGGAAGGGATCTAAGACAGATTTTTAATGCATTTTTTTTGTATTTAGCACCACAGCGCTGTGAGACATCACTTCTTTTTAGTAGTGGACAGGTGTTTTGGCTCCTGGATAATAAGCTGAACTCGCACCTGTTAGGAGGAATATTTTTATCTCCCAGAATATCAGCAGCCTCACTATACTCTGAACACTTGATAAGCAACATGCCACCAGCGTGAAAGTCATTTGACTACTGAAAGTCAACCGGCTGTGGCACTGAGTTGAGTTTTTTAGAAACACTTCAGTCCTAATTGGATCGCTCTTTCCTCCTTCCGTGTCTCTCATCAGGTAATCAGTCTGCAGTCTCTGAAAAATCTGCTGGATATCAATGAATGGATTTCTGTAACAAGCCTTAAAAAGTGTAATGCTTAAGGGAGCCTCACTTTGCCTCAGCTCTTTCTTCTCCCTCAGTCTCTCTACCTCTGTACCTCTAACTCTTATCAAAGCCATGACAGTGAGCGGTTCAACGGAGTGACGGTCCTAAAGAGGGGGGAGAAAGAAGGGACTGTCTTTTTTCTTCCTTCGCTGCGGCGTGCGCTCCAATCTCTTTCCTCTACCCCTGTTTTGATTCGCTCTATTTTCTGCATTGTCACAAATCCAACATCCTGCCGAATGAAAATAAAACTGAAAGAGGCGATGCAGATGGAGAATCACAGTTGGAGAGCTAAAACAGCTAAAAATATGCAAGACTTTTGGTGTGGCCGAGTCAAAGCACCTTTCTTCTTCTGCTCTCTCTCTCTCTCTCTCTCTCTCTCTCTCTCTCTCTCCTTGTAGCTAAAAATGATGCTTAAAGACTCATGATGACTCACTGCTCACTGACTGATCCAAAGTGGCCTTCTTTTAGTCCAATTTTGGCAGCTACACAAGGAAAGTTGAATTTTTCATGCCACCTTTGACAATAATTTCAGTGAGTTACAAAAACATTGTGGCAGCAGAGCACCTAAGTAAACTTTAATGGACCAGAAAGGACTAATTGTACAAACCCTATTTTTATGATTAAAGCAGAGTGATGGGGCTACGCTAGGACAGGCTTCACATTGGCTGCAAAGCAACAGACCATGCAGTCTTGTAGCCCAGTTGAGACAAAGCCAAAGACAATCAGTTGGTGCCAGGCAGTCCACCTTAAATTAAATGCATGGGACATTTTGTATTTAAAGTGTTTTACTATGCTTCGTCACAGTTTATATGAAAAACATAATAAAATATTTTTTTTTTTTTACAAACATTTACTGCTTAAAACACCTGAAAGACCAAAGTATGTGATGTGTTATTGGCTTGAAGATGTATAATTACATTTAGAATAAATAAGAGAATGTGGTTAAGTGGTAACATCAGGACAGATGTTGTAAATATGCCGAAGAAGCTTAAACATTCTCAAACTGCAGCATCATACTGTAGAATTAAACCGACACCATTTGAATTTCTCAGTGAAAGACATGCATGCTAAACAGGAATGGGACCGTTCAAAAGACAGAATGCTGGCATTGCCTCTAAAAAACAGAAAAGCCCACAAGATAAGAGAGGCAGGAGAAAAGATGTAGATGTAGCTCTCAGACTGGTGCTCTTTTCTTCTTTCATAACTTATGAACCATAGAGTTTATTGATTAACTTTGATGTTGAGCCAGCTGGTTTGATACTAATTCGCTACTTCTGCAAACCTCATGTGTATACTGTATACTGTAGGCCAAGGGTACAGGTTTATGTAACATTAGGTTGGTTTAGATTATAGACTAAACTTTTAACTTTTAAACTTTTTAAAGTATATAGAATAGCAGCGTCAAAGAAAAAGCATCCACAAAGTGTGTGTGATCTCCCATCAGAGATTAACAAAATGATGAAAAATTCTGTATTTAAATGGATTCATTTACATTCAACCATTGTATTCTATTCTGACTTTGCTGCAAACTTAATTTGGGTGTTTTTTTGTTACCTTTTGTCACTTAAATGTTTCACAATGACCAAAAAGAGACCCAGTGTTACGTCCTTTATGATTATGTAAGTTAGAAATACCATTTAACCCTTTCCTCATCTTTTTTGCTGCTGCTCCAGTTCCAGAGTGGCCACTAACCTGAAGAGATGGAAACACATTTTTCTGGAATTAATTATATAGTAAAAAAGGGTGATGTTACTTATAAATCAGTGGTTCATCTCTTTGTGTTGACTGATTTTACATGAAAAGCAAAGCCCAATAACATACAGAGTAAATGCTGCAAACATTTATTTACAAGGAACATCATGCAAAATAACTATGATTAATGTGTCTTTGCACAAGTAAAAAAAAAAAAAATTGAGTGAAAATGCACTCATATCACAGGGATTTGTCAAGTGGACGGAGCCACGGCTTGCTGCTGAACAAGCGCTGAGCGTCCAGCAGGAAAACTGTGAACAGAACTGGACCTTCTGGAGTAATAAACATCTGTAGCAAAGAGCCGTTTACCAATGGGAGGAGAGCTTAGAGTTTATTTTTTAAACTTTTAGGATTAAAAAGTGGACTTATCTTCACCCTCGCCTTTCAACTTGTCTGCAGCAGCGAGCCACGGACTGCCAACCTCCACTGTTGGTTGTTTGTAATTAGTCTCTCTGTCTATGTTGACTGCTGACTGAAGGGGAAATGTACTTTTCTTCATGAATGTACAGAAGGGAAAGAGAAAAAAGAAGAAGAGGAACTGGAGGGAAACAAAAATAACTGGAGTCTCTGGTGAGTTCAGAGTTTATTCAGAAGCTGAAATTAAATGATCCTGTAGTATGAGGGGTTTACAGAAGAGTCCTAATGTTGCTAAATGGATCAGAATGAACCTGATTTGTTAATCAAATATTAAACATGTTTGAAACTTAAATTAAACCATATATTTTGGGTCTTTTTTATAGGTGTGTCTTGGGCAGATCAGCTACACCAACACTCCCGGGATTTGTTCTGCATGTCTCCTACTTGACTGTGTGATTTGGAATAAGGCGAATAATGTTCTCCATTCATCCAACACTGAAGCCGCTCGTAACTGATATACTTTTTTTTTTATTATATAAGATAAATAAGATGTGAAGACAGTTGACTTTTCCCCCTTGTTACCAGGTAAATACACAATAAAGTAACTAATGCAGACTGTAGCCTTTTGCTTAAGTGTCATCTGTTCTGCCATTCTCACTCTGTAATTACATGGTAACAATAAGGTTTGTGCTTTTTTCACATTCTTTCTGTGTATTTACTCATAAACAGCTACATTTCTGCAGTTTTTTTTTGTAGTTTCTCAGTAAGTGCACATATACAAAACAAGGAATGTGGAGTGAAATATTGAGGGCTTTTGTTCTATTGTTTCTATTGTTAAACAGTATTTTTTATTCTCTAATGAATCATTTATTTCTTTGGGGTTTTTTTGTTTAGTGTTGTCTTTCTTTTTTCAATTTTTTTCTTTTTTGTTCTTCTTTTAATCTGTTTTGTCCTCCTTTGACAAAGATTGTTCAACGTGTTTGACTTAAAAAAAAATTAAAAGCTTCCAGTTTACTATGATTTCTTCTTTTCCCTTAAATTCCAAATTCTTATGTCCTTGTTCTTCTGGAAGAATATTATATGAACAATATATGAACTGATCCATTGACAGATTTACTCTGTAAGTTTAGAGTAATTACACTGTAAATGCTGGAATATCTTGCTAAATTACTGCATTATGTACTATTGCTAAGTGTATTGTGGTTTGTTTTGAGTTCACCTTGATATCACAATGACTTCTTGGTATCGTGAGGCACGTAGCATACATTCAATGAGCACTTCCTTGCAGGTAAATTGTTGTGTTTTATTATATGTTTCAGTATAAATGTAGAAATAACTTTGTAATTCTGGTTAATTGTTTTGATCTGGTTGACTTTTGCTGCCAAGGAACTATTTATAGGCACTTTTCCACTCGATGTGTGGTCCGAGTGGTGCCAGCGTATTAATGTGAGTAGCCTTGTCTCAATTATGTTAGAAACTTCTCTAGTCTCACCTCTCTGACAGGATGTGAGTAGAGTAGCCACAGAGAATGAAAATTAAGAGAAAAGAGACCAGTGGGAGCAGTTAAATGAGGACAGAGTTGGAAAAAAATAAGACGAGGGAGATGGAAATATGAATGTTAGTGGGGAGTAAGAAAGAGGAGACAAAGCAGAGGAGGCTTGAAAAAAGCAAAATAGAGGAAAAATGATGGAGGACTGAATGAAACAGATAATCGGAGGTCTCGGTATTGAGAGGTAAGCAAAGTTGACACAAGGACATGTTCTCGTCAACAAAGTGCATTTCCTTTTCTGAATGTCTGGCATCTTCTCCTTTCATTCCATCTGCTGCATTCACCTACATTCTCAGTGTGTTCATTTCTGTCTGAGTATCTCTCCTGCGGTGAAGGTGGGCGCAATAGCCTATTTGTCCCCATTGCTGATTTGTGTGTATATGTGAATATTTTGTTTGGCTATCTTTCTTTGTATTTATGACCATGTGTTGCAGAGTGTGTGTTTTTATGGGTCTGCAACACTGCAGGCAGAGATTATTTTGGTGATAATTTACCTGTTCAAAAAGTCACAAACTCCAGCAGAGTTCACATGCAGAACAGTGACATTAACGGAGAAAAACAATCCTCTGAAACACCAGTGTCATCTGCTCTCTCCGTACTTCGGTACAGAATAGATTTGTTAGACTGAAAGATTACTTTCAGAGCTAGCAGAGTTATCTTTATATAATACTCTATTACTTATATGAATTTTCACAACTTCTTCTGAACTTACCACGGCACTGATAAACCGCAGTTTTCTGAAATGAGTGCTTTGGTGTGCAGTATATATTTCACCATGTAAAGCTGCAGACTCCCACATTTTAGACAGGTCCCTTACATATCACAGCACAGATTCAATGATCCTTGGCACAGGAAGGCCTACTTTTACACTCTAATTTATCCACTAGCTCACATATTACCCTAAGAAATGATATTGGGAGGGCAGCGTTTGTCTTAACCATCTCAGAGAGCGAGACAAGAGAGAGACAGATGAACTGCAAACTGATATTTTGCACTAAAGCCATATCACAGAAAATCGTGTTCATATTCCTCGACAAGCTTTTAGCTCACAGTGTGGGTGGCGCGTTGGTCAATCGAAGAGTTTTTTATGAGTTCAAAACAGTAGCACTCATGCACAAAGCCGTATGTCTCCCCTGTTACAGCGATTAAGGTTTACTGCAGGCCGTACAAAGAGCTCTCCACTCCGTTCTATTCACCCCCATCTAAACAATGATTAAGTTTAATAGCTAACCATTCACACAAATGAGCCTACTGCAAGGAATCTGCACTTAATGGTTGAATACACTCACTGTTACATAAATGCCCACCAACCCTTTTCCTGTGAAAGTGCAGAAAGAAATTTAGTGATTTAATAGAGTCAATTTAATTTGAAAAATCATGAGAATTCTCTAAAAGTAACTACACATGCTCTTCAAAACATCAAGAGATAAGCTAATAAGCTAATACATTGTTTGGGTTGTAATTCTGTTTCTCTTAATTATTCAGCTGTTATAAATGCTTAATTGTTACATTAAAGTCCCCCTTTTTTCTTCTGCTGTAAGATGTTTACATATTCTTGATGATTCATTCATAATTTTATTCAATTGATTACTAGTTGCTAACGTAACCCTTCAGATGGAGGTGAACTCCTCCAGATCTTCACATTCATCTACAGCTCTGCTCTTTATGCAGCTCTCCTCTGTTTGAACCATGTTTTCTTTCTTTTTTTTAAAAGATCTTGTACAATATTTAATACTTTATACTGATAAAGGCTCTCTGAATCTCTACAGACATGTACTTTTACTTAAGTTTGACTCCAAGACAACAGTTTCAGACTTCTTTAAGGTTTAAAACCTGCTTTCATCACTCACTTTAGAAGAACTTTGACAGAATGTCTGCTGATGAATACAACATGCATGATCAGAAAATAATACATCATCACACACTACATGATATCAAGATAATCTTTGCAGCAGGAGCTACATACCATCTCTCTCACTCACGCACACTTTACAAATTTTTTAACACTTCTTTTTTTCATAAAGCCAGAGACAGATTCAAGGCCGGAGTTCCTCAAAAGTTTTCTCTACATGAGCTTCAGTGTTACCATTTCAAAACTTTTTTAACTGACTTATTTGCTTTTGTCGTCACCCAAAATGAAACCCCGAAAACAGCAGTGACATCTGGATCCAAAATCTCCCAGAAATTAATCAGACCTACTACCACAGAAACAATCACATCTGAAGGCAGTTGAGGAAGAGTACAAAGTGCTCGTATTACTGAATACTCTGTGTTCAGCACCAATATGGACCAGGTGTTCTTCCCTAATTCTCTTTGGGGATAAAAACGGGGGTAAATCATCCAGAATAACCTGTAATCTGAGCCAAGCATAAGGCAGACACACACACACACACACACACACACACATATATGCACTAGACACACATACAGTACAAATGAAACCAAGCTATTTGCTGTGATGGGCTTTTGCAAGTGGTTACCATGGTGAAAATTAGCAAGCCAAACCGCCTGCGTTGATTACCCTTTCAGAGATATGGGGATACAAATAGCAGTAGTTAATCTTGTTTAGGCCACACAAATTCATTGTGACAGCTCGGCTGCTTCAACCCGGCAGACTGTCGCAGCGTAAATTGAACGGACTGATTGTAAGAGAGAGAAAGAAAAGAAGAGAAGGCAACTACTATAAACTAAAAAAAAAACAAGAAAAAACAAGAAAGCAAAAAATAGTTTGGGGTCCAGTTTGGGCTGAATTGAAATTGTTTGCTGTGGTCTGTGCAATATTTTTTTTTTCTACCTAAACTTTTTAACTAAAAAACAGAGCTGCGTTATTTGTATGCGAATACGACTCTGTGAACAAATTGTGACTGTGTAGGGGCGCCTTTGGGTGAATTACAGTCTCTCCATTTTTCATAATTTGCCAATTAACATGCAGGGAGATATTGGACCCATTTAAAACTTCATAGTCCAAAGAGGCAGGCAGGAAGAAACACACATACACCCACACACACACACACACACACACACACACACATACTCCATGCACAGATTTGCATACAGTCGGACAGTGATGTAAATGTAGAAACAGCAGTACAGGTAAATAACCTCTTAGAGTCATTTAGAAGAAATCCTGCAGACTTAATAATGTAGAAAAACAGCACCACAGAAATAAACATGCATCAGCTGACTTATAGCTGTAATGATTGGGCCGCAGAGAGTCATACATCTCATAGCTGTAATCTCTCCCTTGGGTGTGTGGGACACAGTTTAAGAAAAAAAAAAAAAAACTGAATAAGTTAGATAAACTGGAGGGAAATCAGCCTCAGAGTCGAGTGTTAAAGTGGATATTTTATCATAAATATTGCGATGTGGTGGTACCTTTTGAGAATTCATATATAAAACAAAAAAGGCAGAGGGGGAAAAAATAAATGATTCGCTGTTGAGTCTTCACATACACACAAAGCAAACAAACAGGTACATGATGCCATGCATTTATTTTGAAATTTAAAAAGAAATAGAAAAGAAAAACGATTGTACTACGGGTGAATCCCAAACACAGCCCCTGCCTGTTTACTTTCTTTGTGGAATGAAATAAATGAATCAATAAATAATCCCATCCTACACACTAGTTAAGAACAACACACTTTTTTTTGTGATGACTCAGAGTGAGTAAGCTTGGATGACTTTGCTGTAAGCACACAATGGAGGAGCTCTTCTTGTGCAGCGTGTTTTTCTGAAGAAAATTCCATCAGTCATTACAGTCTTGCAAGCACCATATTATTTTGGCTGTCTGAAATATGTTTTCTCCAGCAAATTCCCATTGTATCTCCACTCTTGTTTATATTGTGTTGCTTCTGTATACGTTTCTTCCCATTTGGCCTCGAACACAAATTGATTTTTTAACGCTCCCTGTAATTTTCTGTAATTTCCCATTCGATCGTTTTCTCCCTTAATGCAGTAATGGTTTTTCTCCAAGTTTTCTTTAAGAAGCACGGCTGTACAGCATACACACACACACACACACACACAGAGTACAGAATACATTGATTTCTTTTTTCATCCGAAACAACAATATGATACAAATGATTTGTCTGTCAGAAAAAAGATTAAGAAGGAGGTGAAGAGGCTGCAGCAGGAGGGGGAGGAGTAAACAGATGGGGCAGGTAAATGAAAGTGTTCCATTAAGAAGACAAAGTGCTTTAATCTTTATTTAATCCCCTGTACAGCTGCAGGGATCATCATCATCTGGGTCGCCATGTCATGACCTTCGACCTTTAGCAGTCAATACAGCACTGCAATAAAACAGTGGATGGAGCAGCTGATTTGACTTTTGTAGCAATAAGATTCATTTGTTTGTACTGTTTTCTTGAAATCAGGAAATCAGTGCAAAGTTTATTCAAATCCATAAGATCCATGTTTTTTTTAAAAGCGTGCTAATCCACGACATGTAAATGTAATTGATTTTGAATTTTTGCATATTTAATAATAAATTGCTTAAATGTTTAAATGTCCTTACAAAAACATTCAATAAAGAATGTAAGTTTGTTTTACGGTATAAAGATTGTTGCCATGCAATAAATAAATTATTAAAAAAGAGAAAAATCCAGAAAAAACTCCAAACAGTCACTTGTTATACTAAAAATCATGTTTAATTGAAATCACCAACTTCTTTTACTGTCATAATGACTTCCATTAGATCTAAATGTGAGTTTTTCCTTCATGTTCTCTTGATAAAAGATTATTTGGGGCTTTGTCTTAACTCATTGTGATGATCTTGGCTACTCATTTGATTTATGTAAGTTTTGTGTTTACTCTGCTTTTCTAGTTTGTTGAGTTAAAAGGGAAAAAAAAAGCACACTCCATGTGCGTCTTTATGGCTCTTTTGAGTAATTGTTTTTGGAAAATAATGCAGTTTAATGGTACTGAGCTATAAATAATATCAGGCGTGTGGCTGCAGATAAACTTGCATATAGTTTAGATTCATTGTTGGTTTTAAACCACATCAGCAAAAGCATGCGTGCTCAGGTCACAGTCGTAGTCGCACTCACATTCTTGGTGAAGTAAACAAGGACCAAAGTTTAGTTTGGTCATATTGGATTTACTCTCTTGTTTGGAGCCTCGTGAGTAATGTCCCACAAAATCCCCTCACATATAACATTTATTTACTGCTCATTCATTATCTATACTTTATGTTATTAGAACAGAATGTCTAAGTCCCCCCCCCCCTTTGCTGATGTTATCATCCATCACAGATACTTAAAAGACAAGTTTAATCTTCCCGGTTGCTCTTTCACTTCTTTATTTACAACTTAATTCTGCTCTTAATGCCTTTGGAGTTCCCTGTTGCACAGAACCAGACACTCACACAATCACCTCTATTTATGCGTTTTGAACTAGCCCACTGTCTTAATACTCTTTTTTATCTGTTGATATAAAACTATTAGTGATCAGTTTTTTTTTTAGATGCTACCTTGCTGTGCTAACTTAGACTCATTATTAATTCAAACACTAAGGCTAGGAGGCTTATAACTTGGTGCCTCTGCCTGTCTCTGTGTGTCTTAATCTCCTCTTGATGACTTAAATCTCCCATATCTGGAAGTGTGTGTGTGTGTGCTGATAACTCACCAGCTTAGCCGGGACATGATCAGCTTTCCTCAGGAGCCGCAGTTGTCTGTCCACTCGACCAACCTTTATTTCAGTGTCATAGTTCAGTTTAAAAGGGTGAATATTTACAATTTGTTATGGTAGGTGAGATAAATCTCTCTGTATTTGTCATTTTATCTCTACGAGCGCCCTTTAGAAAGTTCCACTGTAAATCCCACTGCCTCCCTCTTCCTGCGGGGAAACGTTGTGCTTATGTGAATTAGAGTCACTATATCACAGCTCCTTAATGATATGTCGACAGGATCCTGATCCCTTAACCTGACAATAACCTCTTTTTCTGCGATATACTCATCATCACCATGGAAACATCATTTCAGCTACCTAAACTAGTTGAGCTAATTGCTTCATTAAGAGCTAAATTGTTTCAGCTGAACAGTTATTTCATTATTAAACATGGATGTAATATAAAGGAGTGGCCAAAAGGAAAAGGAAATCTATTTTATTAGTCTGATCTGAATGTTTTTCGTTTCAGTGTTTATGACCTGAGAACAGCTGAAACTGAGTTTTGCAGGGACAATCTCTCTAATTTTCTTTTTCTTTTCCTCTACTTTGTCATCTGTGTAAAAAAAAGGTAGCGGAATGAAAAAAAAATGTTCAGGGTAATTTTTATAAGTTGCTTTGTTTCCTGCAAAAAATCCCCGATTTTTTTCCCTTTTGTTATCTATGATAGATAGCAAAGTAAATTTATCTTGTACCGGTGAGGTAGTGAGCCTTGACGATTAATTAAAATAAACCAAGTTAATACTTTCACTTCAATTGAAGCTTCTACTCTCTTTTTCTGCCAACATTAATTAGCTCTAATGCAGCTGTCAAAACTAAACACAGGAAAAGTTACTCAGGAACAGCCTTGGGCTTCAGTGGATGGGGTGTTTTGAACTGATTCCCCTTCTAATACAATGTATTCATATCTGTTCTCGCTTGATGAAGAGAAAAATTTCTTTGGAAAGTTGTTGCCAAAATTGTTCTGTATTACAGAAGACTGAGCTTTGTCTCCTGTTCAACACAGACTGCTGCAGCTCTGCTGTTCCACAGATGTAATCTCTCCATCGTCACAGGAAGTCACTACTTCTGTTGTCCACTGGGATTAACATCAGCTCGGGACTCTTTCATTGGCTCGTTCCAGCTTCAGTTTGTAAAATATCTTACATAGCCAAGTTACATGGAGAATCTGGCTCACACTGCAGTCTTTAATTAATTAAAAACTATAAATTAACAATGTGTTTAAGTTGGTGTGGAGACAAAAATTACTGTTTTCCATTCAAAATAAAACATCAGGTAGTAAAAAAAAAGTTTGTGATTATACAAAGAAAGATCTCACTGATTAAATTTTTAAAAGTGAGACAAGAAAGAAGAAAATAAAACTGACCATAAAAAAACCTCTGATTTATGCATCTAATGTCTTCCTTATAATGCCATTGATTGACATATTGAAGTTTAGGTCAGTTCAATCAAACACTGATCTGAGGTGACTCGTAACTATTTTTATAAGTAGATAAAATATTTTTTTACTATTGATTAACTCCTATCAGTTCTGCCTTTTTAACTTTTGTTTGTTCCCAGCCACGCCCAGTTTGAGCTCTGAGCATGTACAAGGAAGCAGATAATTTAGTTGTAAGATTAGACACAGATAGAGGTTTAACATGAGTAAACCTGTGAAAATAGGTGATTACTCTTCTCTTATTAGATGAGTTTATTGTTCTCCTTTTAATTTAAACTTGGACCATAATCTCCAAATATTACCTTTCTGTTAAATGATTCTTCAGTGCACCATTTACATTCAGTGTCACTGTTCAGAAAGTAGCTTTCCCTTTATGTACTGCGAGTGATGGGTGTGGAGATCATCCTGAACTCAGTGTTTTTGTTTCTTTTCATTGGCCACTCAGGGCCAATACCGTCCTGTAATAGTCTAGCCGTAAAAAAAAATATTATAAGAACATTTGTTTTAAGAACCTTTGGAGAATCATTTCAGTTTGTGTTCTCATTAACCTCAAAAACTCCTGCTTGTTATTGTCAAGAAGGGCTCCTCCGAAAATAAAAGACTGAAGCTGAATAATTTTTATAATAAATAGAGACATTTGAGAGAAATCCAAAAATTTAATTCTTTCTTTTTTTTCCTCAAAAACATAAAAAGCAATTCAAATTGCACTCCAACCTTTCAAACAATTAGCAAATTATTAGAATATTTGGAAGTTAGAATAGCATGAAAGAAAGAGATTACTATCATGAGCAACCAAAGCGGTGCTTAATAATAATAATGGTTCAGTCTGATTGTGTTAATTCTTTGGTCACGAAAGAGCAAACTCATCCTCAAGAGCTTCGGTTGTACTTGGTACATATCATTTGTCCTCGCTGATGGAACTGTGTTGTCAGTAATTGCTTTAAATCCACCAACTTTATATCAGAATATTATCAATTCTCAAAACTGAGAAATATTTCTGGATTGTTTTGGACAAAGTGAACCAGTATTGTATTTGCAACTAATATTGGAAACTGCCAAAGAACAAAAAAAGGTTTTGATAGAAGAAAAGGTTGCTTTTGTTTCTGCTGCATGTAAATGAAAAAATGAAACTAGGCATCAACTTAATGACCTCCTGTCTTTTTTAACCATCAAGACTAAAATCCCATATTCTCCTCCTGAATATGTGAAGAATTCACATTTTCCTGAAGTAAAAGAATTAAAACAGCATCGAAATAGTCAATTAAAAGATTTTTAAAGTTGAAAAGTAAAAGAACTTAATTATTAACCTCATGGTGTACTACTAATGGAAAATAGATAAAGCAGTAATTTTAAAGCATATCCAAGGATAATGTATAATATATTTTATCATTCAATGATAAGGATTAATGATGGGAAAAAAGTGCATTGCTAGGAGCAGATATGAACACAATTATGCAAACATGCATGCATGAGCGGGCACACGATCACATCCACACAGATGTTACCTTTCATTATATCTGGCTGACATTTGGAAAAGCTGACACAATGTCCTAATGACAGTGAGGGGTCGGATTAATTACAGTTTTAATGAGGTGCAACATCAAATGACTCAATTGTATTTAACACACATACAGTATGTTTGGCCAAAGGGTGTTTAAAGTGCTGAAGTCAAGATTTGCCAGGTTTGAGCAAAAAATGTCTCTTTGGTTCTTCTTGATCTTTGCTTCCAGTTGCTTCTCCATTGGGGAAAAAGAAAGGAGGGAGATTTTGAGTGCAACATCTGAGATCTCTGTTCAGAAGAGCACAGTCGAAGGAACAGCAAAGATACTAAGCAGAACCCTCAAACCTCCAGGCCTCTGGTAAAGAACCTGAGGTCAGGAAGACACATTTTTTTATTGATATATTCAGTTTTTTATGTGGTTTTTACCAGCAGATGTGGAGGACATTAAGGGATGTGATTTTTGGGGATTCTATTTTGCTCAAATTCTATCAAATGAGATAAACTGTACATGAAATTATGCCTTTTTTGGTTATCAGAAATTACAGAAACATTATTGTCAATATGATGACAAAGTTGAATATTATAACTGAACAATTGAGGGTCGTGCTGAAGTTTGGAGCTAAATAACAAGACTGATAACTTTTCAAAATTAATTTATCCTTACTGTTATTTTTTGCTAAAACCTCAAGCCCCACATGTGTTACATGGTGTTTATAATGAGTGAGGCAGGAGAGCGAGCAGATCTTTCCTCTGCAGAGCAGCTTTGTCCTGTCTTTACCCCCAAACCTCAGGTGGCCCAATCAAGCACTGGGCCTTTGAAGTGTTAACTGACTGCAGACCTTCACATTCTGCTCCGTGTGTGTGTGTGTGTGTGTCTGAACTGGTACATAATTGTTTCTGGAAGCATCTCCAAGCGTATGTGTGTTTCTGTGTTTGTTTGACACAGGAGCAGCCTGAAGGAAAAGGATAACAGTTGTCCACTTGATCTGATTCCCGTCACAAAAAGGATCAAAACAAGATTCGAGTGACGGAGTCTGTTCTCCTTGACGGAGCAGCTGAGCTCCCAAATGATAAATGTGTCCTTGATTACAAGAGGACATCTACATCAAAACCAGGTTCTGGCCTGTGTGCTGTTTACACACGAGTCCACCATGGCCCAGATAGTCAGGGACTTTTTTCATAGCTCATCCTTCATGCTTTATGCTCTCATATCTCTTCCTCACATTTTCTGTCCTTGATATGATGCCTACTAATGCAGCTAATATTCTTATCGATTAACTGACCGATTGGTTCTAGCTGCAATATTACTGCATCACTTCCATGGTAGGAAGTACGATACGAATTTGACCTCTGTTTTTGCAGAGATGCAAATATAACCCAGATAAAGAGGGATTCATTGGTACTGGAGCTTAAAGTTAGAAGAAAAAACTGAATTTCACATTAAGCTGTTTAACAATTTAAAATCTTCTACAAAGCTTTTTTTAAAATGTACATTTTAATACAAAATAGAACATCATGAAAATCAGATGCAATCAATATAACATCTTTGAAAACATCTCCTACCTTTATGAAGCCCTAAGTAATGGTAAAACTGTGACAGAGAGGCTTTTGTGTGTGCTCTCGTTTTATTGGCTGGCCTTTTACTAGTTTCTATTGTTTCTTTCCACAGTGGCTAATATATTAGGACAATAAATGGAACAGCACTAAAAATCCAAAAATGACAGCTGTGCTGAGGCCCAAAAGGGGCTGTTGGTATGCCCCTGTTATTACACTGGCATAATTATAATGATTCTCACTGGCATATGGCCCTGTTGAGTGTGACAATGCCCAGTTTTGTTCTACTGGCCTGTTCATACTCCATTTAAACTGGCATCTCACCTGTTCAACAGGCAGACAGTTTATTGATAATTTCAAATTTAGCCAATCACCAGTGATTTGACATTTGACTTTAGCCTAAATAAAATAGACATTGAGTAAATACGTACTTATATGGGTGTATTTTACCAGACAGGCAGATCTAATTAGTGATGAACGCAGGTTTTTCAATTAAATGCACAAAGCACACTAAGCAGGGAGATCATATTAAGGCCGGTCACTGCCCTTGAGCAGCACTTTGTAGAAATATCCTGAGAGTTTGCAGCTTCAGACGCTTTTATTTTGCCAGTCTGACGTCAGCACCCTGGCCAGATGACTGCTCAATAGATAAAGAAGGGACAAGTGTGCACTGACAGAGCTCTCTTAACACTCTTGATCCTCCAGATACCACTCACACCAGGGATGGGGACGTGTGACACTCGACTGAAGTGGCTTTCTCCTGAGCAGAACCTCTAGCGCCAGTAACCAATCAGAAAAAGAGGTTTCTGCTCCCCAAGAGGTTTGATCCTATCAGACAGAGTGAGGAACACGCAGCAGTAACCCCGGCGGACTCTGGAGTGTAGCATGATTGGCCACATACAGGCACACTCAGACAAACACACACACATACACACACACTCACACGCAAACACAAACACACACAGGATGCTCTTCTGAAAGAGACAGGTAATGGAGAATAATAGTATTTCCCCACTTGAGTGACTTTATCTTCTCTGGTTCAAGGCTGCGGCACTTAAGATACACAATCTTGTTCACTGTACCAGCTGTGTAAGGTGGTGATACAAAGACAACAGACAAAATGTGGAATTAAACACTTGATCACGGTCACAGACACACACAGGCGAAGGTCAGTACTTGGTTAAATGACAATTAGCAGCATTTTTCAGCCATGAAAGAGGTTCACTAATTGTCACTTGTATCTCAAAATCAGGAGACAACAAGCAGAGCTACAAAACTCATCTGTGTCCAAATACCTGCACAGATAATTAATGACAAAATGTTGTAGAGTTAATTTGTCTGTGTACATGTTTATATTAAGCTTCCTTTATTTGCCTAAATATTGTTGAAATAATTGATTAAGCACATAAATTAGATGTTGCTATTATTCTGTATTCTTGAAAAGGTTTCAAGTCTTGTAAACTTTGTAATATGTGACCAATACAGAGAAATATGATGCCATCAGAAATCTCAGGTTTATGAGCCCTACAAATATAAATAAACAGTCCCGACACAAATCAATAGCCAAGCCTCTCATGAGTATTCAGTACTTATTCATTCTTGCTCCGTCCATCTATTAGTGCTGACGAAAATTGGGCAGGAAAGGCATCCAGCTCGCTGGTTAATTAAGTGCTTTGGATGACAAGGTCACAGCCAGGACATCCCAGCAAGAAGAAGACAGACTCACAATGTCCCATTTAAATTTTGCATTTCTGTAACTGAGTCTGATTTATGAATATTGATAAGGACTCAGATAGGGTTTTTTTCTCCAACTCGGCCATTTTTTTCCCTCCTAATTGTGCTTAACAGTATTTATCACCATTCCTCATCAAGCCTTTGAAATTCCCAGGGTATCCCTTTCTTCCTTTAACTTGTCTCTCTCATATTTGTTGCTGCTCTTTGTCAATTTGTTGAGAGTAAACACTGTTATTATCCCATCATGAATGAAAATCTTAATCCAATCAGGTGTTTCTTCTTACATTCCAGAGGCAGATTCGGAGAATTTGGATTCATCCTGTTTTTGGGACATTCCTCCTCCTCCTTCTCCTTTTTGTTCCTGCTTAGTAAAGGTGATTAAAAGTGTAAACAGATTAGAAATATTAATCCTTTGTTGTTTAAGGTGATGGACAGCCCCAAGGTGGCGGATTTTGTTTGTTCATTTTCTTGCTGTTAATTTTGTTTCTTTTATCTATTTTCCCTGGTACTGTGTGTGTGTGTTTGTGTGTGTGTGTGTGTGTTTGCCCACAAGTAAGCTTATGTGTGTGGCAAAGGCCTATCTCTCCTGAGATGGTTGGAGATGGAAGCGGTTGTTTGTTTTTATTCTCCGCTCCTTTTCCCCCCTCTTCCCTCTCCTTCCCTTTCTCTCGTAGAGGACGGCGGCGGCGGCGTACTGTACCATCGGCTAATCAGCAGTGCTGAGATTAACTCCATGGAAAACCAAACAAACAAAGAAGAGGGAGAGATTCTTCTTCTTCCTCTCCGCCTGGACTTGGCAAGCGTTCCTCCTTTCCCTGGATCCCTCATTCCTTGTCCGAACGAAGACGAGAGGGAGTGTAGAACAAAGGAAAAGCATCCCTTTGTTGGGATTAGGTGAAAAATGAAAGGCTGTTGTCTTAGCGGCACATGTTTTCCCATCTAATTTAATAACATGGCTTTGTGCCATTGAGATGTCTATACATTCACACACACACATATATATGTATATGTATATAAATCCTGGTGGTGCCTTCATGTTGGTCTCTTATACCATGGCATTACAAGCAGAGAAAAGAAGGAAAGCGGTTCTAAATAAACCCCTCTGACCTGTGAATTGTCAGGCAAACCTTTTCAAACACACCTTTGTGCATCTCTGTGTTTCCATTTTCACGTGTGTGTGTTTGTGATAAGGGAGACTGTAAAAATAATGAGTCCAATCTGCAGCGTTGTGAACGCCTATATGTGCTTTGATTGGATTTGAATTGCTCTTGTTCATTTTTGGTCATTTACAGTTCAAGCGTTTGTACAAACGTGAGCATGACGTGAGTGCTCTCTCTCTCTCTCTCTCTCTCTCTCTCTCTCTCTCTCTCTTTCTCTCACTCTCTCCCTGTTTCTGCACTTGTGTAAGATTTTTTGACCTTCTTGTTATAAACAATATGGCTATATTTAACAGGCAGGGCCTTATTCTCTGTACGTATATGGGTCTGAGCGTGCCATCTTACAGTGTATTTGCTTAAGTGTGTATTTGGAGAGAAAAAGAATAAACGTTACCTCCCATATTGGCTGCAGCTCCTCAGAATATTATTATGCTGCTGCACGTCTGCTGCAGCCACAGCAGTAGTATCACATTTAATTCCATCCCCTGCACGAACTCTTCATCTAAGAGCCTTCTTGTCTTCAATGAAGTTGCCTCTAACCTGATACAAAATGATAGCTGTGATTAGAATAATATCACTCCCTCCCCTGTGTGTCAGGGTCAGTGGTCCTTTGGGAAAACAGGCGGGGCAGATGATATTCATCACATATCTCAAGCACCCCATTTTGAACATATTTAGTATGAGGGAGGGATTTGTGGATTTAAGAAAAGAATTGATTGGGATAATCAATTGAGCCGCTAATCCAAATAGCCTTACAGGTGGGAGGATGGGTCTTTTGACCTTGTGTCAAGCTGAAAATCACTTAAAATGAAGCAGTAATGATCTCAGGGTCTTCAAGAAGTTACCACAGAGATAAGAGCCCTTTTGCATGTGTCTGTGTGCCATAATTCAGAATGAATTTTGCAGTTTTACAGCCGTCTTTCACAACACACACACAAAAAAAAAAAAAAAAAAAATCAATGCAACCTTAGCTAAACCCCTGAAAGCAACCCCCATTGCTATTTGCTGCTTCCACCTGACTGATTGCCTTCACTCTGAATGGTATTTGGCATCAACAGTCACCTCAGCCGGTCTGTATTCCCCTCACTGGGATATAGAGGTCCAAGACTGGTCTATTTCTTCAATTTAATTGTTTTTAGCTCAGCCCTGTGTATACAATATATGAGTTTGGGCACCAAGTCATGCTCAAACTAATCAGATTTCCCTCGTCCTGTCTGACCCATAAAATGTAATCTGAAACACAAAACATTTAGCAAGCAAGATGAAGTGTAGGAAGAGAATAAGGGGGAGGAAGAAACAGGTGAGTTTAGACTGAAATGATAAAAGATGAAAAAGGGGGAAATAAGAAAGGAAGGGTTAGGAGAAAAAATTTTAACAAAACTGCTTTTTTCCCAGACAACCTGTGACATGTCAAGGTCGATAATCACACCACTTTTTTACTTTTGTACAGCTATTTGTGTTTTCAGCAAAACACACACACGGGTGCGTGCGCACACACACACACACACACACACAGACCTATGCTCAGACAAATAAACACACTGTGACACCTCTGAACCCTCAGCAAGAGTAAATGAATTCTTTCCTTCGGGGTAAAACTCCTGAGTGAGAAAGTGTTTACAAGTCAGTGTGTGCTGTTTGCAAGTGTGTGTCTTGTCTGCGCTTGTGTCTGCGTGTCCGAGCGGGCTTTCTTCATGTGTGCGTGTTGCTGCGGCTCTCGAGCCAGGCGAACACAGGTCTCGACCCTGTCATTGTGTGGGAGTGGGGAATAGCGGGAAGGCAATGAAGCTGGAGACAAAGAAAATCAGAATAAGAACTGTGAGAAACCCCCCTGGACTTTTTTTTTTTTTTTTTTTTACATCCAGCTAGAGAACAGGCCAGCAGCACAACAAAACATGACACAAAAACACACACCGAGACAATCACAGGGGTAGACAGGAGAAGAGAGGAGTTCATTGTTTTTTTATATTATCAATGTGTCTGGATGCCACTTAGAGCAAAGGGCTGTCAGAAATATGAGGAGCAAAAGGGAAGATGTGGGGAGTGGCGAACAAAACATGCTAATCATGTCCTCGCAGTCCTTTAGAGTTTGCTGGCCTCATTCTGTCCCACGCGTGTATGTTTGTAATTGCATAGCTTTGCTACGTATGTGTGCGTGCGTGTGTGTGTGTGCGCAAAGATGATCACGTCAAACTTAACAGCTAATGAATTAAACAAAGTCTGTATGAGAGTGTTAAAGTGATGCGCTAAGTGCTTACAGTATGCATCTTCCTGGATTGTGTTTTGTCTTGAGTCTGTGTGCTTTTTGTAACCTCAAGTGTACATGTGAGTGTGTGTATGTGTGTGCGTGTGTGTGTGGGTGCATTGTCCCCTGCCTGAGAAGACTATCATTGTTGAACAGCTTGACATTAAGCAGTGCGGACATAAACATGATTTGCATGTATTCATTCACTGCTGAGGGTCAAGTGTGTAAGATTTAGGGGGATCCATCGACAGAACTGTAATATAATATTCATCATTATGTTTTCATTAGTGTATATTCAACCAAACAGAGTTGTGTTTTCCCTACCATAGAATGAGCCATCACATCTACAGAGGGAGTGAATCTGCCATGTTGCACTGCCACATTTCTGCTACTGCCAGTAACCCAGTACAGACAAATCAAACACCAGCTCCATAACTAGCCTTTTGTGCATTTTTTGCAAGTTTAGTGGCCACCGAAGGCTCTCTTACTTTCTTAGAAGAGGAGGGTTACTGGAGGGATGTTCATTTGGGGGGGAATATTCCACCTCATCACTAGAATTCGTAAACACTGGTCTGTTAGGACTACTTTCAATTCAAAACACATTTCAGCAGTTAAAAGGTTACGATGGCTCAGCCATGTCCTGAGGATACCCAATGAAATGAATCTCAGAGTCTCCTTGAAATGAACACCAACAGAGAGATTAAAAAAGAGACAGACCAAAAACCACTTGACAAAGAACATAAGACAGAACTGGAAGAGTTGATTCTCTCATGGGAAGAAGTATGGACCAAAGCATTAGGCATGCACTCAAACCGGCCAATAACTTCTGAGTACGTGGTAATAGCAGTGAATTTGTAGAACAAGTGAATTTTTTGTAAAGCAACAATACCAAGTCATATGATTGGCTGAAAAGTCTTCTGAGATGACAGAACGCGCCGGATTTCCCATGAAACTATTAAATATTGAAAAAAGTTAAATATTCAACCTTTAAACTTATATCAAGTAAACATATTAAAACACAAATAAACACATAACATAAAGCTCATTACCACACTGAACTGCTGTGTGTTGGATTTTCCTCAGGGCAGAAAACGAGAGAAAAGTTCCACCTCAAAAAGGCTACGCCCTCTACTGGACGTTGTGAGCAAGAGCTCTTCACGTATGTAATTGCCCAGTGAAATTGGCGTGTGTTGTTGTCCAGAATTTACCCTTTAAATATATGTTTCTTGCACATTTTTACAAAGCAACAAAACTTCTAGCTTCCTACTTCAGCAACAGTGAAGTTTGCACGCCCATGTGCTCTCTCCAAGGACGAAGTCACTGCTCCAAGATGCTCGTCTGGCGTGACGTGTTAGACTTTAGCAGCTTCTTTGCGTGAAGAGTGAAACAGACTGATGTATTTTGTTCTCCGCTCTTTGCAAGGAACAGGGAGGCAAAGTTACATGAGCTTATATCCATTTTCAACATCAATAATTTGTATTAAATTGTAAACGATTATTTAAATCTTTCTATGTTCTTGTTCCATTAAAGGTCAAACAAAAGATCTGATTTGTTCAAGTAATTACTCACACTCCACAAAGTGCAAACTTTTAGCAGCTTTACAATAAATCAATAACTTCCACATTTAGACGTCGAATAAGTCCTGATATCAGTGAGTCTATAAAATAAAATATATCTGTGTCTGTTCCATGTTTTGTCTTCAGTTGGTGGGCTTGGCCTTTGGTTGGCCTTTAGACTATGGATTAGACCTTTAGATGTTTGGAGTCTCGTATGGTTACTCTATTATCAGACACAATGTATAGATGAGCTGTTAATTAAGGTTAAGTGGTCTGCTCTGCCTCATGCTTCACTACAGACAATGTTGGCCAACAAAACTACAGTCTTTTACAAGGAGAACCATGGTTATTTTTTATGCAAATTAGCATAAACAGGCATGCATATCAGCAAGCAGGCAAACATGTGTGATAGGTATTAAAGTAAACACTGTCCGAGCACACACACACACACGCTCATGTATGGAGCGGCCGTGCGTGAATTCAGAAAAAGCACAAGCAGGCACAGGCAGGCAGTTCTCTCTTCTCAAGCCTGACCCTGTGAGCTTGTTGAGCTGTGTGATGTGAATCTGTTATGACACTCTCTGCAGGGATGCAAAATTAAACAGGGGCTCCCACAGGAGGAACCATACATACTTAAGCTGTGATTTCCACTGCTTTATATGCCAGGACGTGAAGAGCTGCTCCTGTTTGAGACGCTCTTACACACACTTTTGCACACACACACACACAAACACACACACACACAAATTCAGACATTTACACAATGTTGTATCATTGAATATGTAGAGTTTGCATTATGTATCTGTACTTTTTTTCCCATAACGAACAGCATGTCTTGGTTTCTTCACCAGGCTGTAGACATTTAGACGCCCTACCTCAAGACTTTACTTGATCTCCTTTTGTCTTTGTGTCCTTGTGTAATCTTTTGTGATGAGTTAGTCGACATGCTATTGTTGCACACAGATTAGATGCATGAACATATGAGCTCAGAACACGTTACACAAAAAGGTTAGGGAGTAAAAAGTAGATACAGCAGCCGGAACCCTCAGCACTAATCATATTAGAGAGTTTGAGGACCTGAAGTGACAAAGAGACTCATCTTCAGTCCCTTTCCTTCTGGTTAAGTTGATTGACATATAAATTTGTTGTCATTGTCATAAAATGAAGGTGACTTATAAATGCAAAGTTTTTCTATAAATAGAAGGTATGTTACTGCATTTTAAGTTTCACAAATTCCATCCAGGATCCTTTTTGCTTAATAAACACCTAGCTTTTCTTTGCAGACTGTCTTTTAAACTCACCTGTTTTTATTACCATCATGTCATCTATTGTTGGTTCATTTCCTCTTAAAATTGAGCTGTGATTTTTTACTGTTGTTGCTTCCCTGCTTTCATTTAAATACTTTCAAAAGCTTACTATTAATAACTCCTCTGTCCAGGCACGTTAGAGCAAACAGAATAAAAAGGTAATATTTTTTTTTCCTTTCCTTTTCTTTTCTTTTTCTAAATTCTTGTGTAAAAACAAAAATTAATCAAAACTCAAAAGTTAGTCAGAGGACCTCGGGTCATTGCTGGAAAGCCTCTATGCTGCTGAAGAGTCCTAGAGACACTAGACCCCCCCCCCCATCTTTACGTGCTCTGCTCTGACCCTCCGCTCTGACCTCCCTGTGTAGGGAGGAACGTGACAAGATAATTTCATGGTTGGAATTAATGAAGTATCACACTAATATTAAGGAGTTGAGTTTAATGGCTGTGTTAACGCCATTAAGTTTGATTACATTGGCTTTGGGAACTGTAAAGTTAAATCACTCTGTTCTAGCATCAGTGAGAATATCTCAATCAGTTATTTCGAAGTGTGATAAATTATTTCTATTTACCTCTTAAAGCCAGAGCCTGCACTCTTTATTGGTTAGGTTTGGGATAATTTGCATGAAATAAAAATTAAATTAAAAAATAAAAAGAACTGAGGCATCCCAAGGTAGCTGTCTGATTTACTTTGAGTTTAGTTAAGTCAACTCCTGAAAATAACCCTTGTGATTTGTTTTTTGTTTCGGCAAAAACAGTTTCCTCCTTTAAGAAATATATTGGTAGGGAAGCTACAAATATAAAAGTAAGTAAAATAGATATAGCAACAGTTTACTGTGTCTTCACAATTTTCAAAACAACTGTTGTGCGTAAATATCTCCAGATGCCCTTTGAGCTCGAGGAGATAGAGGTTTGGCCACAGCTTGCTAAACTGCTGATTAATCTTTGCAATTGTGGAGCATCCAAGTGGCTCCTCAGAGTAAATTGCTAACCAGAAAAAAACAAGCGATAAACTACAAAAAAAATATCCACCGGGCACCACTGGTTTATCTGAAGAACATTTAAGAAGTTCAAACATCTTCTCTTGATAACAACGAATCAGTCATTCTACCGTGTGAGCACTTAGCGTGGTGATGCTCCCCCCATTCATTTTGCTGAACACCTTTGTCCTAAAATATGCATACCTTCCTTCTTTTTGTACGGAACACAGACAAGCATAGATTCAGACACTCGAACACAATGCTTGGATACTCAAGACGTCTCATTTTCATGGACAGATGTCTCCATTCTCATGCATAAAGAATGGCTCATAATGTTCCATGTCTGAATAATAGAATACCTGAGGGTATCTCACCCACAGGGGAAAAGTTGATGATGACGATGTGTGTGTGTGTAGAAGTGTGCATGTTTGTTGTTTTTCCTTAATTTGGGATACATGCATATATGCATGTGTGTGTGTGCGTGTGTGTGTGAGAGAGAGAGAGAGAAGGAGAGGGAGAGTGTGAATGAAGTAGTTGCAGAAACAAACATGGAGTGAGTAATATATGTGACATTTTTTTCTTGCTACACCCTCATGGAGCTCATTGGCAGGAGGAACTGTTTCTCAGCTGTGATGTATTGAAAACACAAACAGCCAAAGCAACAGCTTGACCCACTTCAAGTAGAAGAAAGCAAGGCAACCTGTGGAAAAAAAGCACCAAGATGTCAAACAAGTGTTGCACAGTCAAGGTCCAGCAGAATCCTCCAAAGGAGTGAAAGTGAGAAATGATGAGATGAAAATAATTCAAAGGTTATTTTGATGAAAAGAGATTTAGCCAAAAACAGAATGAGAGAGCAGCTTTAAAAAAGATTGGTGAAATCATTTCAAAAGATTTTCTTGTGAGGTGTTCGGTTCAATCAGCAAGTAACTTGATCAGTCGCACGCCTCTTACAGGTGGTTGTATCACTTTCAAGGTTCAAGATAAATGAGGTTCTACTCAAGTTTCATTCAAATTTCTGGAACGATCCTGCGGTCGAGTCACGGACAAGTGTGAAAGAAATTATTATTCAGCATTTCTTTGAAATGCAAACATGCTTCCGCATTACAGCATTTAAATTCCACCTTGAACTTTACAAGCTAAGGTTTTTTTTTTTTGTTCGCGGGGAAGACCGGTGTTTCCTTTCTCTCTTTTAATTTGCTCAAACCAGGTTAGTTCATAACTCGGGGCCTTGAGTTCTTCTGCACAGAGGAACAGGAGGACGGCTCATTTGAATCAGCAGCACGACTGTTGTGTCATCTGGGGCCAGATCATGAAGAAGAGGGAAAAAAAAGGTATTACGTCCCCTTCCTTTAATCATTTTCTTTTCAACACAAGACAGAACATCAATCACCACAATAAAATTTCCACCCAGACCCCATGTTGATGATCTTTACCTCCTCATATTGACCTAACCCCTACTGTTAACATGTCAAATCCCACGTAGACCACTCGTAGTGCTCCTGAGAAGAGCTCAGGAGCTCATCCTGCTCACAATATCACAACTCTTTCATCACGTTCACTCCTCATGCACAGATACATGCTCCCAGTAGAGGGAAACACTCACACAGAGGGTCACATTTCCACCTCATTTCCTCGGTGATGTAGGAAAATAGAGCTGTGAGTGATGCCAAAATAATAAACTGAGAAGAACCTCTGTAAAAACCAGAAGCTTCAAAGTTACAGAAAATTGTCAATACTTGCTCGCAGTGGAGATGCGGGGAAGCTGAGCTCATGAGGGCAGATTTCTTCTCAGAGACGGAGTGTGTTCCCGACTCACTTTTAAGACCCTCAGCGAGAGTAGCTCTCTGCACTGATTTGTCATATGTTAGCAGCTGCAGCAAGTGGCCTGGCCTCCGTCTCAACAGATCACAGGTGCTGGAACTCTGCTGTGCTCTCATTATCAACCCAAATTCAATTATGTAATAAGAGGCCTCAGCTCCTATGAAGTTGAATAGAATTGATCTTGATAAGGAGCAGAGACCCGTGAAATCTGCAGAGTGTGTGACCCACAGACCAAAAAATAAGAAATAGTGAGAAGATAGATGAGGCTGCCTTGATGAGCGGGGACCTGCTCTGTGTGTGTGTGTGTGTGTGTGTGTGTGTGTGCGTGTGTTAGATATTCTCTACAGTCCAAGCCTGGTATCATATTTAGTAGTCAAGATGTGCAGTGGATTACCTGTGCATGTGAGAGTGTTTTGTGATTCTGTGTGTGTGTGTGAGTGTGTGTTTGTGTGTGTGTGTGTGTGTGTGTGTGTCAGACACATTTAAACAGAGAGGGAGTTAGTAAACAGACAGGTGCACACCCACAGGGACTGATGTCATTCAGTCGAACATGTGTACACGCACACACACACGCACACACAAACACGTTTCTCTGTGCGGATGCATTTGATCTTCTGTTAACTGGGTCTCCCAGGCCGACCCGAGCTGGATACTTGTCTAAAGCACTGTACTTTCATGTCAATTTGCCATTTCACAAGGGGCGGACACCTCACTTTGCCACTCACAGTCTGGATCTTGGCTCCGGATTAAAAAGTTCCTGTGGCAAAAACTTGGTACAACACAGCCATATCTCCATTCCTGAATCTGGTTTTTGTCACTTAAAATCATATTTATTCCACTTTAACAGTCCTTAATACATGTTAATGCACAAATACATGTTTAAAACATTTGCCATTTAACATTTCAGTAGCTCTTGTCCTGTAAGAGATGACCTCCAAAAGACCCCTCCTCCTTTCAACACACTTTTAATCCCAATATATACAAAGCAAAGCGTCAGCCCCAATATTCAGTCATATCAACCATATTAGACACATGCTGTCATTTCCAGCTGTACTGCTTTAAAGCTGTTAGTCACTAATAGCAAGAGCAAAACTGTGAGTTTATTGTCCAGTATGTATTACAGCCTACAACAAGGGATCCTGTGACAATAACAGCTGATTCTGAAGATGGAAGTAGCAGCAGCAGAGAGGAACTACAGAAAGGAGGAGAGACTCAGGCAGCATATGACAGTGGAGCTGGAGAGCTTAGCTGATGGAGGAAGACACGGCACCTGCGACACTTCATTTGGTACAAGGGAGCCTATTATTTGGATGCACAAGGCACAGATCTCCATAGTACTGGCACAGGAGCTGAGCAATGAACCGCTGTGGATGGAAGCAGCAGATTTAAAGTATTCAAGTCACCTGAAATAAATGAATAAATAGTTAAATAAATGTGCATGTAAGTGTGCATGATATTAAAAAACATTTTTACACTTATTCTTGCTGTCAGACAGCCCTTTCAGACAGCAGCTGAAATCATTTTAACTCCCTCATAGCCACCAGACTCCTTAA
The DNA here is from genome assembly GCA_029814765.1 of Acanthurus leucopareius. Classification (NCBI taxonomy): domain Eukaryota; kingdom Metazoa; phylum Chordata; class Actinopteri; order Acanthuriformes; family Acanthuridae; genus Acanthurus; species Acanthurus leucopareius. Next base: position 8,381,640 of record JAQMCX010000053.1, on the reverse strand, counting down.
AGAAAAAACGTGTCATTTTATCATGAAGCCTGTAGTTTTGTTTTTTTTAAAATTTTGTGGTGAGGTATTGTGGGAAAATCCTTCAACAGAGGAACACCTCATCAGAAGTCAAGCTGAGCTGTCGGGTGCCGTTTAATTGGTTTGTGATGGAAAATATAAAGATCTGCGCGCATGAGTGTGTATGTATGGCTGCGTTTAAGCGCATGTGTGTTTGTGTGCTTGTGTGTATTTGCCTGGTGACTTCTGAAAGTAAATAAGCACTCAGAGGAAGCTGTCATTTGTTCAGATTTTATTTGAATTGTCTATGTTCCCTTGGCAACTGGTGAAGGGGATTAGTAAGTACTGTCTGGTCTTAGAGGTCAAGGATAACTCTGCACTCTGTCATTCTCTCTTCTGTCTGGCTCACACACACACACACACACACACACACACACACACACACACACACACACACAGACATAAAGCTTTTTTTTTTCTGTCACTTGCCCCTGTGCTCTTGGTTTAAAATGCAAAGCAGCAGGAGATTAAAAGCCATAGTCCTGACTGTCGGTCTCAGACTGCTGTCACCACTGTTTGAAAACACATTTTGTGCAGTCGCCCTAAAGTCAATAAGGTTGCTGAGGAGATAAGGCAGTATGGAGACAGAGCAAGAGTAGGTGGAAAGAAAGAGGGAGAGAGGAAGGAAAAGATAGGGAGAGAAAGAGAGGAAGAGAGAGAAAGAGAGAGAGAGAGAGAGAGAATAGCAGATTAGGACACAAATGATGAAGGAAAGATAGTAGAGAGGTCACCAGACAACAACTTTAACAAACTAGAAACCATAAAAAGAACACTTTTCCACTATCCGTCTGTCTTTTTCTATTTCTCCTCCCGCCATCCTCCTATCTTTGAAGAGATAAATTGAACTTGAAAGCTAAGTTTGGTGACAAGAAATGGTTTGGAATTGGAGTTTTAAATGTTGAAGGACCAGGGATTTTGGTATTAGGGTACTCAGGAACCTGATCAATGCAGACTTTATTTATTTATTTATTTATTTTTACAGTTAAAGTACATTGTAGTGAAAGACACAGCAGTGCATTATAGATCATGTTTACAATAGAAGACACAACACACAAAAGTGTGACCAATCTCCACAGGGAAATGAAGTGAAAAGCAGTTACAACTACTTTTATGCAAAGAGTGGGAGTGTGTATTTACTGCAGCACCATGTAAGGATGAAGCTTTATGATGTTTGTATCAATGAACCGAATCAGACAAACTCTCAGTGATACCAAACCATAAGTGAAGTTTTATTGTCTTCCAAGAATCATTGAAAGAGTTCTCTTTAATGATGCAGACCATAAAAAAACATTGACTGTTTATCCAGTAAAAAAAAAACGTAAACGTAAGAACGGCAGTTTACTGTTTCACCCTTTTTGCTTGATGTGCTTGTGTGGCACAGTTTGTCATAAATTCCTTTTGTTTAAATTTGCCTCCCTAAAGGTTAAGTAGAAAACTAGATTAAAATGGTAAGTCATTATTGCAAGAAATTATGATGGGAAATTAAAAGCCCATTTGAATTGAACACATTTGTCAGTGCAGACTTTCTATTAAATCACATCACCGATGGGGAGATGATATTTAAACCAGAGCCACAAACCGTGTTTTCTAATTCAACTTAGATCTCAACATTGCTACAACAGACTTATCAATTGCAGTATAATTCTGGACCAAACTTAAATGGCAGTAGGCATTGCTCTGTTTGCACCATGGCAACTATGAGCTTTATGGCTCATCAGATATGAGGGTGCTTTAGTGGAAACAGCACCACATTTTTTCCTGAGAAATTGACAGATTCAGTTGTTCATGTGGAACACCGTGTCAGTGCGAGGTGTCCATTAATATATCAGATGCAGACAAATCACTGCCCACTCCAGGCTAGTCAGCCTAGCCGGCAGGACACTGATCACCCATCATCCTTACACTAAGGGGCTACACCCACTCCATCAGGGAGCACATTTCTCACTTGAGCATAGCAGCTTCAACTGCGACCCAACAAATACTGGTGAATTTGGCAGAGATTATGGGAGATCAAGATCTGCCACAGAAGAGAACATAATTCGAAAACCCTTTAAAGCAGCATATTAAGGGAAAATGATGAGGGCCCCAGAGAGAGACGTACATGTGCTGAAGGTAACATCAGTGGAGGTGCTGCTCAATTCAATTTCATGTGTCAAACATCAAAACAAAAAACCTCAAAGGAACTTTAAAGCTTCATTTCATCCTATCTCATCTAGATAAGAGGAGCAGCACAGTACTCTTCCAACACTTAATGTACATACAAATCAGAGTGAACGTGACACCACAGCTATTTGTAAGGAGGCTTCATTGATTGGACTCATATAACAGTAAATAAAAAGATCTCTAGAGAGGATAGCGAACATGTTTCCTGGCAGAAAAGCGTGAAAAGTCCAAGCAAACATCCAAACGATCTCTTAATTGCATAAACCTGCACTGTCAAGAGACTTGCCTTATTACTTATATTCATTGTCAACACCATATTGTAGTTTCATAAACAAACTATCTCTCAGAAGAATTTGGCATTTATTATATACGCTATTCTGTCATGTTGCAGAGCTCACTAACCAGGTTCCTAATTCAAATCCAAATGCACGCAAATAATTCTTTCAACGTTTTCTCCTTCTGTTTCAACTTTGTGAGGGATTTACGTTTACTGCAGTAATAAAATGCAAGAGCTGAAAGCGCCATGCTGGCCCTGTTTGTCCTGCCTTTGTCTTTGGCCCATCCAGACCCCATGCTGATATAAGCCCTATGCTTTACCAAGACAGCCTGTCGTTTTTTATGATGAAACCAGATGAGATTTAGAGAGGGATGTGTGCAGCGGCGGGAAGAGGGATGGATTTTTTTTCTCCTCTGACACCCCAGCGGAGGAACTACAACGTCCGATTTTCATTTCAGAGGAAAAAACTCAGGGGAGTCTGAGTTATGGACATGACAACAAACGCTGTTTTACTGCCCATGATGCTCTGTGTTTGTCCATCTTGCTCTGTCTCCGTGATGATTCTCTCGCTGCCTGTCTGGCTGACGTGTTTAGTCGTCTGCTTTTGGATCGTTGCATCCGTCTGCCTAGCTGTCTGTTTTATTGCGAGTCAGTTTGTCTTTCAGCTCATCCCCATGTTAGTTTGTACCTCAGTGTTTGCCTGTCAGAGGGTGAAGAAGTACAATGTAATTCTCTTGCATTCGCCATCAACTACCTGCCCTAATAATACATGTGCTGCTCAGTTTCCTATCTAACTCATTCATATGATTTATCCATTTCCTACTTTGAATAACCATCGCTTTCCTTTGTATTCCCTCAGTAGTGGTGGTATTGAATGTATCCCTTTGTGCCTCACAATTGCCTTTACATTCTTGCAGTCATTAAATGCCTTTGTTGGCAGGTCATTTGGTTGTTCATTACGTGGGATGGTTTTATGAGCTGTCCCCTGGCTTGTGCAATAGTCATGTTTGTGATACATGCAGACAATTATCCAGCAGCAATCATCTCTCAGATGGTCAATAATAATATGACATTAGGCTGATGGAGTGGAGGTACACCCTGTGTTATTGTAACCCTTCAGGGATTTACATGAGACCATATAGTGGACCTGCGTTGTACTTTATGAGTAGCAGGACAATCGTATGATATAATTTCTGTGGTTTCAGGAGGGAGAAGAGGTTTGTGTTGTGGCCATGGGAATGCACATAAAACCACATATTCGTGATGCTCTGGAGGGAAGAAAACAAGAACATGCGGAGATTAAAAAGGTGATTATGGGACGTGAAGCTGTAATGTGTTTCGAAAAACCCCTGACACTCACACAATCCTGTATGTACTATGTTCTGTTTCCTGTGTCATATACTCTTAAAGCATGGAAAGTGGTTTTAATTCCTTCCCAAAGGAAAATGTACAAGACTGAATCTTTTGTTTCTACATTATTTACATAAATGTATATATCTATGTTTATTATACAAGTTAAGTAAAAGAGTAGCATAGCCAGTTCAAGAAGAGGCAGTTCTGAAAAAGTATATTTTTTTAGAAAGATTTAAAAGAAGAAATGGAGCTAACCTGCCTGATCTTCTCTGGCAGGTCATTTCAGAGTCACACAGTCTTGACACAAAAGGCCAGCTTTCCTCAGGTTTTTGGTCTTGACCTAGGAATTACTCACAGACCTCTGCCTGAGGATCTCAGGCTGCATTCAAATTGTATGAGGTTAGGAAGTCAGTGATATAACAATGGTCAACCCCAACCATACTTCTCAAGTAGTCATGGACATTTTTACAGCAAATTCTACAATGGAGGTGAAAAAATAGGCGTCATGCGGACACTTCGATGCAGCCTTATGAACTAGTTTAAGACTAGAAAGGTTGCGTTGAGGCTCTTTGAAGAGTTTGTAATGCATTAATGGTGAGATTGAATGGAAAAATTCTTTGAAGAATAGATGGGAGAATGACCAGTGAGCAGGAGGATGATTTCATTTGAGTATTGACATCGGTTGGGTGCTTAGTATTGACCGACTTAAATGCTACCAGGGTACGAGGTGCTTTATATGAAAGGCCAGGGAGAACTTGAGGAGGAGAGATAATTGCATTTCTGACAGTTTGAACCTTATGCGAGAAAAAATGATAAAAAAAAAAAAACTCAAAACATTTATCCAGTAACGGGTCAATAAAAAGTAGGGGAAAGTAAACGTTGGGATGAATTACATATTTTTCAGTGTTTAGAGAAATGCAGAAGATTAGGTAATATTCTTGATCTATTAAACCTTATTTCCTTTAAATGATCTTGGCATTTAGCGAGTTATAAACACCAAATAAGTTACTGTTCAAACATCTTCCACATTTTGTGTTCCTAAGATTGGTTGAGATAGCTAAATAAATACCTTTGAATGCCTAATATTGCCATATTATGATCCCACCATTGATTGATATCAAAGGACAAAGGATATTTTCTGCAGTAGCTTCAACTTTTGGTTGTTTTTGTTGCATTCGATTCTCCACCTGCACGTTATGGTAGCACTGAGGTGGCATTCACATATTTTTTTGTAAACCTGTTTGCCTCTTTGTCCTTTAACTCTTCAGTCAAACGGGCTTACAAAGATAAATAACATGTAAATACTCTCAGTTTCAGCTCAGATCAGAGCCAGTGACCTCTAGTAATATTCTGTCACAGTCCGATCTGTCAGATGTCATTAGGGAAGGAAAAGGAAGGAAATATAGAGCGGAGACTGAAGCTGTTTACAGCATCCCAATAGCCCGAGGCACAATTACTTCCATAATTGTGTTTCAGTGAGAAATGGAAGATGAGGGGATGAAAGAGACTGGACAAAGAACAGGAACACACATGCGAAGGAGGGAGGCAGTAGGAGGTTGAAGAAAAGAGGAGATAGGGGCTTACAGGACAAAGAAAAAGCAAATTAAAAAAATTACAGGAAAAACAAATAAGGGAAAGACATATTAATATGATTACCAAAAAGAAAATATGCAACAATTACATTTTTATAGATGTGTGCGTGGACAAATAGGTATGAATGTGATATAAGTAGAAAAATGCACAAAAAGTTTTATACCAGTGTTAAAACTGGATGTACACATATTGATATATACGCGAGTAGATAATGCACATATGACTCTTGCTCAGACACGGCAGAAATTTCATGACTGTGTATTGGCTTTGGGGTAAGATGGTTTAATAGACAGACGCTAAATTTGTGAAGGTATAGAGGAAACTAAAGAAAGTCTAAAAGTCCTAAAGATCGTTATATGGGCATATAAATCCAGCAGAGGTGTGAGTGTGTAAGAGAAAAAGTAGGAATGTTGAGTTCTTTTCTGTGATATTGGACTTATACAGCTACAGATCCCCTGAATTTAAAGTATTAATGTAGTGATTTTAAGACTCCGCGGTCTCTACCTTTTTCCTCCATTTCGTTTCCTCTCTTTTCTCTAATAGACTGTATTTATTCCGCGCCCTGCTTCCAGTCAGTCAATTCACTAAATCGATAAAGAAAGGGTTACTTCCTGTAGGAGAACATTATTGTGCTCCAATGTGGGTATTTTTTTGTTTTATACTAAATGCGCTCAAGACTTTACTGCAATACTCTGATGTTCATGATTGTTTCCAGGTGAAACTTTGTATGCATTTTCTAACTGTATCACTTTTGATTGCTGAAATGCAGTTCAAGGCAAAAACATCAATGTATCATCATGACAGGATGGATGTGAAACATACAACAACACTAAATGTCTCATTTGCTTAATGCCAACATCATGTAATCAAAACAATGTTTCCATTTACTCATTTTGCTCTCTTTTATTTTTTAATGTCAACAGGACAGGAGTTTATTTTTACAGTTTCAGAATTTGCATGCAGCAAGAACCAATGTGGTTCTGATTTCATGGACAGCTTCCTATTAAATACCATTCTTCAATACAGCTGACACCAAACTCTGCTCACAATAAGAAATTCTTTTAATCACAGCTCTCGTGTCAAGAGGTTGAAGAAGCAACTGAGTTACTTCTTCTACTATTTTCAACCTTCTTATTTGAAATAAGTGAGCAGTCTTCTGTGTCATGACTACAACAGGTCTGAAGCCTCATAACTCTTCACATGAATACAGATAAGAAATGATACTGTGCCTCTTTTGCTTTGGTATATCATTCTAATACTATTCAAAAATCACACATGCATCATGTCCTATGTGCTAAAATACACACACACACACACACACACACACACACACACTCAGCCTGTCAAAGTTGCCAGTTCTCATCTTTGGCATTGTATTTAAATTAGGTACTCCATACTGTCGTCTCCATCTATAATCCTTTTTGACTCAATAAAGCTTAACTGGGTAAATATATAAGTTCTTTGCAAGTATGAATATTTTTTTATTACATTGTTTCATCCTCATCATCATCTCTTTGTAACTGTGTTCAAATATATCACAAAATAAACAATCCTGATCCCAAATTAAACCATGATTTGAGTAAAATATATAACCAGCACATACACAATATAGAACACATTCATCCTACACAAAGACGTGCAGAGTCTTCACCCCTATTATCTAAGTCACACATTCTTCATGTGATGATTGCTTAATGACACATACGCACTAAAGACACACTCAGGCACTCAAATACATAAATGCACAGAGACAGAGCAGCAGCTCATCTATCTCTGTGAGACTTCATTACGGGTGATATGTCTACCATGCACTGCTTTATATTTAATAGTGATAAATATAGCAAGGTCTTCATTGCAGCTTTAGGACACGAGGCATACATCAACAGGAAAAATTATGTGTATATATATAGAAAGTTTATAGTCTTTATCCTGCCATCTGTGTTTCAGTTGTGTGATTAATGTCCTTATTTAGATACTGATTCTGACTTTGACGAAGGAGCTGTACCCTGCTACAAAAATCTTAATATTTTTCAATAGTTTTACAGTAAGTGAAGCAGAAGTCATCTAGAAGAAAAACAAACAGCCTTTCACGGCGTGCAGGTTGCCAGAAGGTCTTTGTGTCTCCTATGTCTTTATAAGAGCAATGGCTTCTAAATGCTTTATGACCATGTTAATAAAACATCTTTTTTACTCTATAAACAAACATGTTGGCAGACTCGGTAACTGTTTTACCAAGTTCACGAGCAGACAAATTCATAGTTTGTCCCTGTTGTTGACAATCAGCTTGCTGCCTTAGTTTTGTTGTGCATCCCAAACCACTGCATCTAAATGAAAGAATACTACGAGCATCGTTGAAAGATGTGAATTTAACCACGCTGATTTGTAAAAGCTCTCGTTTTATGGCAGAGGTTTAAATCAGCACAAATCTCTTTGACAAGAATGAAAACCATGAGCACAATTTATTGCAAACAGGATTTAATCTGCTCATGCATTAAATTGACTCTTGATCCTGGGACACACAGCTTTCTCAATAAAGCAGTGTCTACTGTTAATTAAGCTTACACGAGGAAAATAAAATAAACCTGTAAAAAATATATATATTCAAACTGAAAAACACTGTCTTACCCAGACAGAAAAATAATAAAACCATTTTAATTTGAAAGTTTTCTGCCTCCCTCTCCCCTACTACTCTTCCCCTAACATTCATCCCTATCTTCATCAGCATGCTGACTTGTACAATTAGCTTCAGTCCAGAAAGTAGTGAGCTGAGCAGCTGGACAGATTGAGATACAGAGTTTTTGGTGGAACACAGGTTTGTCTTTTTAAGCAAGTGTGTCTTCCTAAAAATTAAGAGCTAGCATCTTTCCATTAACAAAGTTGAGCACATTTAAGTATACATTTTGAGGCTGTCTTTTGTGTATTTCTATATAAGTTGCCGTATAAAAAAACTGTAAATATAAGTCATTAGTTACATACTAGAACAAATTTGCACAACAGCATGAAAAATGTGTGTGTCAAAGATTGATGATGTAGCAAGGTAAGTGGATAATAAGAAGCTTTCATAATGGAAAATTATTGTGCAAACATGAAAAGAAAAAGAGGTCTAAACTCATGCTTAAAGATGGATTGTGACTTGAAAAATTTCCATTTTTCCATGAACAATTAATTGTCACTGAATTTCCCTTATTCCAACATAAATGGGTGGTGGTGATGGGTGGAGCCCACTGGTTTATCTCAAATCTAAACATGGCTTTGATGCATGTGCTCAGATTGTATATTTACTCAGGTTTGTGGTCGCTGCTGGTGAGTGGGCTGTTTGTTAACTGTTGGGTAACAGTCGGGTAGGAGGCTGGGACCAGCAAACAGATTGTGAACACCGATGAACAGCATGCTCGCCTTGAACCTGCCGAGACCAACATTGCAAGGTGTGTGTTTTTTAGTGCCAAAGGTGTGTATGTGTGCATATGTGTTTTATAGTCGCCCCACAAAAATGCCAGATGGCGGTGGCACAGCAGAAGGGAAGATGGTCATTACGACAGACTTAGACTTTGGTATCAGTGTGGCTGCTAACCTGTTCATGTCCCATCGAGAGAAAGGGAGAAAAGTTTAGAAATGAGCTGAAAGAATTAGACATAAGATGTCTTCAATGAGCAAATTAAAATGAACACAACCACTGTTAAACCAAAAAATGTGCACATTTTGTTTCAGTAGGAATTAATGATGGTGATCAACTTAATTTGGGACTTTTGTGTACGTTTGTGTAATCATAAAAAATATTGAAAAAAAAACTAATGAATATTGATGCAATCCAATTATGATCTCAGTTGTTTTAGTGGCTTAGAGTGTTCTGTTTGATTAAACACATCACCCTTTCCTCAGAGATAATATCATCACTATAATCATTAGAGTATCACAGATTGTATGACATAATAATAATATAATAATAATCTCAATAATAATAAAAAAGATGTACAATGGTGTTCATTTATGCAGTTGGATAAGCTACATTGACCACAATGCATGCAGTTGCAGTTATACATACAGGGTAGCTCATTTGCGGATGTGTGCATTTGAGCGCACACACACATGCGCACAAACAATGTGTCATACAGCCTACATGACATGACATGACATCGAGATATGGATCTAATGAGGTGCAATTATAAGAGATATTATAATATTATTATAAGAATCCAGTGTGGATATTTCCTTTATGTGAAACTTCATTAAACTACTGTTAAGAATTTCAGATATTCAGAACAACGAGCTCTTCTACATGTCTCCAATACTGCATCAACATCTCTATGCAGTAACACAGGGTTCAGAAAAAAAGGAGGATCATATATTTAAATACACACAATTAGAAAGGATTTGTTATTAAACAGGCCCTGAATGTGTCCTTATTGCAATCAGAGTCATTTAAAAAGAAAACGCAGGTACACCTTAGGGTGGCACGTTTAGTGTGCTGTGGCCTGTGGTGATACATTACATAGGGCAGCACCCAAAGTGGGTATTACAGTAAAATGGAGGTAGAGTGAAGTGTAGTTTGGGAAATGGATAGTGAGATAAAGTGAGGTGTGGACAGAGGGAGGGAGGGATCGAAAGCTAAAGAAAGGATTAGCCATGCGGCGAACCAGAGAGGTTGAATAGGTAATGAAGGAGAGAGGCCAGTAATGCATGAGAATAGGATAGAGGGGCTTAGCAGGAGTCGTGCAGTGCATTGATTACCTCTTTCTGTCATTAGCTATAGTCCCTATACCTAGAGGGTTGAGGGGAGGAGGGAGGAAGGAGGACTATGTTTTGAGTCACACGCCAAAAATAAAAGAAGAGCAATACACAATAACTCCTTAAAAACCCAACATAAGTGCATTCCAGTCTGCTGTTGACCCCCATGCTGGTAAATATGCATGTGCATTGAGTGCTTTCGTGTTAACAGACCCTCATGTAACACGTATTCCCAGCTTCTCAGAGACTTTTATAAGATGTTGGGCCAATTTAATGCTTAAAATGTTTTATTTTACTGGTCCCATAAAATGTAGTGTCATATACAGTAGTAACACACTGCGGTCGTAAAGAGAGCAGATGTGCTCGCTGCTGCCACACCTGCTTTGTGGGCTGGAAAATGGACTGGTGAACTCCGCCGCTTCACATGTGAATCATTCCAGATGAGTCAAGGCCTCAGTGAGACTGTGTGATCATGAACAGAGACAAGCATGCAAGGACACATGTTTGTGTGTAAAGACATGCGAGCCTACGGTATTGTGTTATATAGAAAATACTACAGATCTCTCAAAAAAGAAAAACTGTAATTTTCTTTTTTAGAAAAAAAGACATTTTTCTCACTTAAATTGTACACAAGAACACCATTTTTGAAAGGTAGACAGATTGGTGTATTAAGGTGCCACAAGGTGTTTGTTGGAGGTACAAACAGGTATACGGGGAGGTTTGAGCAGGAGTCCGTTCATACACAACATCATTGGTACCCATCAAGGTGAGGTGCCTGCGCAGGGCTCAAGGGATATTAAGAGACATTATCCAGCCTACCGACAGCCTTTTCACCTGACTGCCTTTGAGGGAAATCTTGTTTGCCCATTAACTTTAAATGAAGAATGTTTTAGAAAAACCTGAAGGTGCCACACAGAAGCATCTACTGAGGCTTGATCGTGGAGGATGGGCAGAAGCATTTCAGGTGGGAAGTGCTAACCAATTCTGAAGGTCAACTCCTGACAAGGAGAAGTATTTAACCCTTAACAGACCCATGAGACTGTCTATGTGTCCAAATATGGTTATGCTTCATTAATTTATGCATTTGTAAGAATTCTATTGGGTATTAAATCCTAAACAAGAACGAATATTTACGTTAGATAACCAAAGTCTCCACTCAGGCCTCATATGTCAGTCCATCTAGTAAATCTGAGGCAAATTTCAGCACATCACTTGACCTCACAAGGCAACCAGCTTTATCAGGACAGCTACTGTCACCTTAGGCAGATGGAGAATATGAATTATTGTTGTGAAAGCTCAGTCTGCTCTTTGCAAATGACCCAAGGTGACCTTTTGGAAACACCATATTGTATATCTTCGGACTAAAAAAAGGAAATTCTTTAATGCAGACAGCTGGCAGGGGATATAGAAGCATCCATAACAGCAGACTAAAGGACAGCTTTTTTCTCCAGCCTATGAGACTTCTTGATTGATCTTCCATCTTTCTCTCTTTGTATATATAATGTTTAATTTTTGTGGACTTTTATGCACTTTCACTGTCATAAGCTTTCATTTTTGTGAACCAATCCATTCATATTATTTTCATTAATAGCAGAAAAGGTCTACAAACTAGTTCTTGTAACCTCATCTTGTGTTGTAGAAAAATAAAAAAAAGAATCTGGAAAACTTAGAACTTGTATTATCTCAAGAGGAAATCTGTCTACACAACCAACAGCCAACACTTTATAATGAGATATGTTTACTTCACATATTTTTAATAGTTTTATACAACAGTGTATCAGGAACATCTGATTTCATTCACTGAGGTTTTTCCTGTACTCAAAATTCCATATAAATGCATTATGGTCTGTTGTCATTGACGGTGTAGGATATCTTAATTGTGAATCAAGAATATACACATAAACACACATTCAGATGCTTTGTTTGCCTTCCTTTAATTAAAGCCATAATTTAAGAGTTAGACACAAAGTAAGACTGTGCAAACAGTAGTGACTCACTGCATTAATGATAGTTTTCCCCACATAAACACAGATCATCAAAGCAGACAGGCTGATACATAACACTGCCAAGCCTTCACACAGACATTTTGAACAAACTCAGGGAATCAGACTGATGTGATTGAGAACTCCACTTGTAACAGTGTCTGGTGTTAGTGCTCTCTGTAAAAGTTTGAAAAAACAAAAGGCTGACATAAAAAGAGTGGGTGGTAGCCATTTTCTGCTCTGACTCGTCTAGAGAGCCAGCTTAATCTCCCAGCATGCTCTAGTGGCCCAGTGGGGGTCCTCCACTTTGCTGAAAGAGGTGGCCAGTAAGCTGCCTGTTGCCCAGCGACTTTGAAACTGCATGAAGTGTCTGACTGTTTGTTCCTTTTTGTGACACTCTATATGTGCTTGGTGATTTATGAGTGCTAGAACAAAAGTTAACCACAAGGGCAAAACAGGAATCGAAAGAGACCTGAGCTAATGCAGGACAGTCACACACACACACACACACACACACACACACACACACACACACACGAAAACACACACAGTCTAAGTCCTAGAACAATGCAAGTGATCATGCTAAAGCAACATTAATTATAATTGTAGGAAAACAAAAACGTGATGATATCAGATCGTGTGAGTCACAAGTACAGTAACAGCTTGGGAAGGGGCTTGGATGGGTTTTTTTAAATGAATTCTCAGAGAAGAGGCTTTTTTTTTGCAAGGATGTTGTTTTTGCTGCAGTAAATGAATTAGCTGGAAAGCATAACCAGCATGCACACAGACAGCTCCTAAGCTCCCATCTGGCTAGTGCTTTACAAAGAGGCATGTCTGAAAAACATCAAGTAGAGCCAAACTACTGGTGTCATGTGTCTGTGTGTGGGTGGGAGAACGAGACAGGGGAGCAATGAAGTGAGTGACCCTTATCCTCTACAAGTGGAGTCCTTACTTCTACTCAACTTCGCTATTATAAATACAAACCACTTTGAGGGGAATGCAGTTGATATCTCCAGATGTTTTATGCTTGAGGTCAAACTGACCCAAATAACACCTTTTAGTAGATGTGCACTCAGGACTTTCAAAATAGCCCAGAGCTACCATCATATTCATGTTAAGTGGTTGTTCAGAGGAACTCAGGTCTTTGCTGTGCTGTTACTGCGAAAGATAGGAAAAATTCAGTGAAATAAAATAATAATAACAATTTATTAAATTCTATTACTACTTACTGTTAGGAAGACAGCTGAAACAATTAGTTAATTACATAAAATGTATATGTAGTAGTGGATGGAGCCACGGTGATGTCACCCACTTTGGACCACTGTTTTCAAGCCTTTAGTTTGGCATTACATTATTTTAAAGAGGGGATCAAAAAATCCTAATGTGGCCATTTGAGGTTCTGCAGTTTTTGGCAATTCCTCATAGGCTCCAGTTCTTGGTGTTGGAGCTTTGTGCTTGGCTGAATTACTAATTTATAGAAGTTTTCCATTTAAAAAATATATATAATTTGATACATACATTCTTACCAAATGTGAATATTTTCTGTGACTATACATTTTGAGGGGCTTCAGTAGATCTGAAAAAACAAGACATTTTTAGAACAGCTTTTTGAAATAGAAAACTAATATTTTTCACTATATTTAATAATATTTCGCACTGAACCATTGATTGATTAATGAGGAAAATGGTCATATAGTGTTACAGTTTTGTGTCATATATATAATGGTTTAGTCATTTCTCCTTTCAACTTTGTTGGACACACATACACAAACACTGATCCCTGACTTGGGCAACGGGATTTGCCAAATAAACCAAACAGGCTAAGCAATTAATTTCCCATCAGTTACTACTTTTAGACACTGTCCACAAATATAGTATTTAGTGCTAGAGGTCTGTTGACAGTACACTGTTATGTTTGCCAATTCAACTAAGTGACCCTTCAAGTCAAAAACATTAAGTATGGCTGTTTGACTTTTAAAACACCCACTTCTTGAGGCTGAACAGTGATATAACTGTGTTATACTCTGTTGCCGTTTAAGACATAATCACATAGTCACATAGCTCAAAAACGCTTATTACCATATCTGCCGCACAGCCATATTTGAACTGAAATGAATTCTGTTTTCTGTCTGATACTGAAGTTGTGATACATCTTTTCATTTCTTCCAGACTTGATTATTGTAATTTTCTCTTTCCCTTTCAATCTCACTCTTTCACCAAAAGTGAAACTTGTTCAGAACACCGCTGGCTGAATACAAACCAGTTCTAGGAAATCTGAAGAAATCACACCAATCCTCATCTTCCAACTCCGGTTGCCAGTACATAGCAGAGTCAATTTGAAAGTATTACCCTGACCTATAAAACTCTGCTTGGATAGCACTGCCTTTCAGCTCTCTCATTAAACCCTGTCCTGCACACCTCCTCGCTTATCCATTTAAATTTTTTTCCCTCCCATGGTGCTTATATATCTTAGGAACAGTTTTACCATCTTTATTAGATGGCTCTTTCATTTCTTCTTGTTGGTTTTCTGTTAAAGTTTTAACCCTCAATCTCTTCTGCTTCTATTGTGTTGTTTTACAACTGAATTATCTCCAGTTTTATTACATTTTTTTGCAATTATTGTTATTAAACTCATACAAACTTTTTTGTCTTTCGACCTTTTTAAGTTTTAAAAGCTGCTGCTATTTAACTCTTTAACGCTAATTGTTCCGCTAAGTTCAACAGAAAGTCTTCATCTTTGTTATCTATGTCCTGCTCGGTGCAAGGCAGATAGTGTACAGTTGGTTTTATCTGACACAGGCTCTGCCCCCTACTGGACTGGATGGGTAATACTGTCCTCCAGTGGTTCACTTATATTCCTTCACGTAATCAGTAAAGTTTGCCTGCTGACCTGTTAATGTTACTCTGATGCTGTGGCTGGTAAAAGACCCTGCCCATGAAATCACCTCACAGGACAAACCTGTGAGTGTATTTCCCAAGGCATGCAGAGAGATTTTCATTTTTTGACTTTGTCTTTAAAAAAATGTTAACTTTACAGGAAATTTTATCCACTTGGTCGTTACATACTTTTTGAGTTAATGTGTTTTAATTTATTTTTAAGACTTATTGATAACCTTTTATGTCTCAGTGCTAAAATATTCTTTAATGCCTTGAGCAAAGCTTGAAGTCCTCAGGCAGAGTCATGCTGATTTTTTCAAGGTCTCAAGACTTAACTGTCTACCTCTCTCCCTCTAGGTTGGTCTCCCTCATTCGCTACCACCCTATTCACTCTCTCTCTCTCTCTCCTTCCATCAGTCTGTCTTACTTGTTTTTTTTCATTCAGTCTCAAATTGTCAGGTTTGCTAAATGAATTTAATACTGGAGCTGTCAGGCAGGCGACTGATACCGATCAATCTCCAGAGAACCAGAGAGCGTGACGGGACAGAGGCTGATCCCTGTGGAGAATCAGCTGGAATGCTTATCCATGGTGTCTTGTCTTGGTCTAAATGGATGCTGAAAACACAAAGCAAAAGCTATGTGACACATTTGAGTTGAAACATAGGAGAAAAGACCAGCTATGGGCTTGTAATGGATGGCATGGATCATAAGAAATCAGATTTTACCATTTTGTTAATGTAAGTCATTTGTAAACAAGGAAGATGTAATTTAAAGGACTTTCAATGCATCATTTAGACAAATCCAGGAAAAAAAACAAGATTTTTAGTACAGCAGGTATGCAAAAGGATACAATATAAACATCAACATAACAATAATCTCAGTTACGAATGGTAGAATTTACTGAGTGCTTATTATCTACTAAATAAACAAGGTCTCCGTAACTGAAAGTGATTACCAGGCATACATCACTTAACTTATTATTTGTAAATAGTGTTTATAATGCCATTATACTGCTCCGTAAGATGATTAATGTCATCACTTGGAGCCAGATTCACCTGATGACTTAAGCCTTGCATGGTGTTGATTAAGATTAACCAAGGTGTAAAATGAAGAGAGGAAAAAAAAAGACCATTTTTGTAACATCACTGATACGACAGGATGTTGATGATGACACAAAAACTAAGCTGTTTGCTGTGAGACGAGAGTAATGGAATTTTCTCATGCAAATAAATCCTTGAGGCAGGCACTTGTTGTCACATAGGTGTATAAAAAATGTTGAGAATAACAAAGGAAAAAAAAAGAAGAATAAAGAACTCCTTTTGTATGTATGTGTGTGTACAGGTCATGGTGGATTGTCCCAAGACGAGAGTCCATGGCAAATCCACCTTGTAGATTCGGTCCATAACTTTATGCAGTCCTGAGCTATCATTCAGATTACACTCAGGAGGACTGATTAGTCATGTTTCCTTGATTTCAATAAGGCTTTGATCAGTCAGTCATTTCAGTTTATTTTCATTCACACACCGAAATACATGAGCGTGCAAACAAGTACACACATATACACACAGCTGACACAGCTGACAGTTTTTGCCTTTTCAGTGCAGGTGTTAAGTGTCACCTTATGCCACATTAACGTAATGCATTTTGCACTGACATGTGCAAAATGCATTGCTAAGCAGCCAAACATATAGGAAGTGGGTGACAAAATGTATTTCCAGTGTGTCTAGGCATAAAGTCACTGTATCAGTAGTTTGTTGGGTGGTAGAGCAGGTGAGGTGGTGACAGCAAGGTCACATATAAAGAGAGGGGAGCACTGTGGCACTGTAAAAAGGGATGCAGTTTGGAGTTTTGATTAGAGTTTTTATGCCATTTTTCATACCAATGATGGAAATAATGTCAATATCTAATTAACCTCAGGTTTTTTGGAAATTGAATTTGTACATTTATACAGTGAAGTGACACTGAAGAGCATTGGAAGTGACAGTGCAGGCCATGAAAAAAATGATATCATTCAAGTCGAGCAAGTGGAGACTGAAAAGCTGAGGACCAAGCCCTAGACCTTGTGGAACACCTTAGGAAAGAGTGACAAAGACAGAGTTACCAGGCTTGGTAGAAGCTGTTTCTCTACAGTGTTAATTTTGTTGACGAAGACTATGACAAAAAATATTTGTCAATGAACCCTTTTCACGGACGAAAACTAAATAAAAAGTCAGATATGATGACGAAGACTGTGACAAAATATAACTAACACTAGTCAACAAATAAAAACGAGACAAAAATGTTAGGGACGAATGGAGAAGAAACCAATCAAAACTACCCTTTTAGTGGGACAAGTTAGAAAGAAATCCAATCAGAGCGAATCTTTTGACGGTAGGTTGATCTACAGAGCAGCAGAGCCGTTTTCAAAAGCTGCTGCAAGTGTAGGCGCAACAGTTAAACGCAGCAGCAGTTACACACTAACAGGAGGAGGACAAAGACGAGTTTACAGAACTTCGCACAGTTTCGAAGACGTTTTCACGACAGTTAGGTTGTTTACCTACATTGTATTTAGTTGTGTTTAGTTGCACAGTCTTAGTTACACAGCTTTGGTTGATTTCAGTTGAGTTATTTAACTATTATAACTTATTTAACTTCTCTTGAAGTATGTGAACATTAAAAGTAGGGGATTTTCTGTATTTAGATACCTTGTGCAATGGTATTACAACCAATAGTATTATTATTTTTGATAATTGCACTTTATTTTTCTAATGTTTTTGATTTTGCACAGACAGTAGAAGACAATAAGTTCAGAGTTAGATGGTTATCTATTTCAATAATATTGTACTTCATCTTGAAAGAATGTCATATAAATCGCATATAATTCAAGGAGAATGCATATCTTTTTCAGGGAGCATGTATATTTTTCAGGGAGAGCAGGCCCTTATGCTTATTATGTGACATTATCTTTTGTGAGAAAGCCACGGTCATGTTTTTGACATTAAGAATAAAATAAAATACATGTTTTGTATTACAACCATTAAATTTGTGTCTGTATTGCATATTCAAACCTTAATACCATTCCATAGCAGTCTGATGGATATTTCCAAAGACTGGAAATTCTGTAGAAAAAGGTAGTCAACTAAAATCTGCTAATATTTGGTCTAAAATCTAGACTAAAACTAGACTAAGACTAAAAGACTTAAGACTAGACTAAGACTTAAAGATTTCAGATGACTAAAATATGACTAAAACTAAATGGTGTGTTATTCAAAAGACTAAGACTAAATTAGAATTTGCTGTCAAAATTAATACTGATCTCTGCAAATCCACACTTGTCCAAAATATCAACAAAATGTAATGTAGACATGTATGTCAGGAGAGTTTAGAGTAAATGTAAAAGTTGTGAAATTTAGCCATATACAGTTGATACATAAATAACAAATATAAATCAAACGACGTGTGCCTGTTTGTAGTCTGTCAAAGCAAAATTTCAGTGTATTTTTAAGCTTAGGAAAGTTGCCATTGAATTCTAATCTGATAAAGTGTTACAGCAGAGGGTGTTCTGTTTCCCGTCAGACCACAAAGTTTACATCTGGCACCGGCGTAGTGAGCTTCCCATTGCCGAGCTGACTGGTCACACCCGTACAGTCAATTGTGTGAGCTGGAACCCTGTCCTGCCCCAACTGCTGGCCAGCGCATCTGATGATGGAACAGTCCGCATTTGGGGACCCACCCCTTTTCTGGATGTCCAGGATGCAGAAGGGCTCAGTGGTATGAATGTAGTATGTCTAGTTTTTTAAAACAAATGAAAGACTGTATTAAATTGTTATTGATGAATTAAAATAAAGTTCTGAGGGCTGCATAATGCTTTAGCTGTTGTTACATTATCAAATGTATTTGTAACATTAACTTTCAGCCACTTCTTTCATCAGGAAGTTCAACAATTTACATAAAATGGGGTGACAAACCAGTTTCTTCCTTGATTTTTTAAAATAAATGACAGCAGTCCCTAGCAGTCCTTAACAGACCAAGGACCTGATTTACTAAGATCCCAAATACAGAGAACTAAATTGTGCGTGCATTATAGCATATTGCTTGTTTTGCAGGTAATCAACAAAGAATAATTGACAACAGGTACAAACATGGTGGAGGCAACAGTATTTAAATGAGGGATTTACATGTTTGAACAGTTTTCACAATTGACGGTTGAGAAAATGACCAGTGCAAAAGCAGAAGGAAATTTGATTCAGTGCAATTAGAGGTGTTAGTGGAAGACTCATTGGTGAACTACAGCAAAAAAATCTCTTTTACCCAAAGAAAAGCCATATAGTGGTCGAAATGCAGAGTTCAAGAGGTTTTTAAACAGGTTTTTGCACAGCAGGTTGAGGTTTTCACAAAGCAGGTATGGTGTGACTTCTTGGAACTTCATGTGACTTGCTCCAAATCAGCCTTTAGCTCTTCCAAGAACTCAAAAATTGCACCAGTAGTAAACTGTCTGGTTACATTGTTACCTTGGTTCTCTTAGTGAAGAGACTATCTCTCCACACAGTTACATATTCCACATGTATGGGGACTAACTCACTAGGGCAGTCTACACGAATACTTCTTTAAGACACACCACTACGTGGCCCATAGGCAAGTGTTAAAGGCCCAGGTGCACATAATGTCACTGATTTACATCGGTTGGAACAGTCTCTGAGCGGCCTTGCCTTGGAGAGATAGTCTCTTCACCCAAAGAATCAAAATAACAATGTAACTGGATGTTCTCTGCCATTCGGGTGCAGGCATTCAAATGTGATGTCTGCGCCACCAGAGTGCTATTGACAGTGCATATCAAAACAAACCCCATGTGAAGTGCCATTTGCAAGTACGTATATATACCACCCACAGTCATTGACTAGCTACACCATCAGGGTCTGGTGTCACTGCCTAGGACAGCCTTAAGCACCACTAACCTTCCAACGCTAAGGCTGGATGTGAGAGGAGAGGCCTCTCACAGGGCCTGACCATGTTAGGCCTTTGAACTGGGATCAAAGACATCCCCCTCAGCCAGGTCAAGAGTGGCCCACTGCCGTCAGGCCAAGTAAATATTGTGTCTAATTAGCACCACATTCAAACTGTAAAATCTGGCAAGTAGAAACACATGACCATGTGGCAGCTGCACAGATTTTAGGAAGGCTTGTGCCCAAAGTCACGTGATGCAGGCAGCGGAGATGGCAGCTTAGTCGAGGGGCCCCACAGTCAAGACAGCTATTTCATTTAAATTGAGAACTACACAGTGTATTATTTCTATGCCAGAGTGACACGATTTATATTGAAATACTCTTGAACTATTCATCTACTATCACGATGCCCAGCCAGCAGCAAAAGCCCGCAACACAACGCCAAGATACAGCTAGCAAACATCATGAGGCTAGCAAGGAAGGCACAGCTAAAGTTAACACCACAGTAGATAAGGATAACACGCTGTCGCCTCGGATGCACAGCCCCGATATGACCCGAGTTACCTCCACTGACCAGATGGCCAAGGACATATCGAGCATCTATACACTTTTAAAGGAAACAGCAGAGACTCAAGAGTGCAAGCTGAATGCCATACAGTCAGCAACTCGGTCTGTGGAGGCCAAGTTGTCTGACATAGCGGTCGCGCCTGGACACCGTCAAGTCCCGTTTAGATTCTCTAGAAGATGCTAACGAGGCATTGGAAGCTAACCCTCCTGCTACTCAAAGTGAGCTGGATGCTCTACAGCAGAAAGTGGACAATTTGGAGAACAGGAGCCAGCGGAATAACTTACATAACGTACCGGCTTTCTTACGCAATATTATCCCGCAGATGCTAATTACACATCCTAATTAGATGCCCGAGCCACCTCATCTGGCTCTTCTCAATGTGGAGGAGCAGCGGCTCTACTCCGAGCTCCTCCCGGATGACCGAGCTTCTCACCCTATCTCTAAGGTAGAGCCCAGCCACCCTACGGAGGAAGCTCATTTCGGCCACTTGTACCTGCGATCTTGTTCTTTTGGTCACTACCCAAAACTCATGACCATAGGTGAGGGTAGGAACGAAGATCGACTGGTAAACAGAGAGCTTTGCCTTTCGGCTTAGCTCCCTCTTCACCACAATGGATCTGTGCAGAGTCCACATTACTACAGACACTGCACCGATCCGCCTGTCGATCTCTTGCTCCATCCTTTCCTCACTCATGAACAAGACCCCGAGATACTTAAACTCTTCCACTTGGGGCAGGATCTCATCCCCGACCTGGAGAGGGCACTCCACCCTTTTCTGGCTGAGAACCATGGACTCAGATTTGGAGGTGCTGATTCTCATCAAAAAAAAAGCAGTGACCCAATCCTGAGGTCACCAAAACCACGATAATATTCTTATATCATTTAATACTTTGGATGGAGTCAGTATTGCTTTTAACAGGTACCCATCATTCTAGGTTGCATTCTGATCCAATTGTTGTTGGTTTAATAACATTTGTGGTATAGTTGCTAACATGGTAATCTGGCAGAGGACACAGTAATGCATATTTCCTCTTGAGCTGTGTGGTGTGCCCTCTTATTCTTATTTGTTTTAATTTATTTATGCACTTACTCTTTTCATTTTCTGAGTAGAGAGACATATTAGTTTAATTTTTTCCTCTTCCTTCTGTCATTTTTATTAGGGTCTTACATTAACCCGGTATTGATTAGGGCCTGACAGGTGACGTGTGATGGGTATATAGGCTGGTCCAATTTTGTGTAGGTAGGTTTCACAGGATGGGCGTCGGGGTATTCAAATCTGATATGCTTCAATTAATGTTGTCAAAATTGACTGTTCACTGTTTATGACTTTTGCACAGCTTTTGTATTGTAGCCCTTTCTCATTTCTGGTAAGTTGCATATCCATGGCTGCGTGACTGCCCTCTTTGCGGGCTGTTAGATCGTTTAGGGTCACGGACCTAGTCTTGTGTGTGTTTGGTTTGGTGCTTTCAGAACACCTTAGGGTGACGACAGTTCAGGGTCACCATAGATGTGTTTATTTTACAGTATACATTCTTCTTTTTTCTTTGTTATTTCGTTTCATTTTTCTTGTCTGTTTACATGGTGTTTGTTGCTCAGCGATAGTGGTCTCAGTAACATGTCATATCCCCTATATGCATCAGCTGCTTGAGCTATATAACCCTCATGATGCAGGCTGATAAAGGCAAGACTTTGAATCTAATAACATGGAATGTCCAGGGTCTTAACCACCTGATCAAAAGGAAAAAAGTCCAAACATTTATTAAATCGCAGAGATGTGATATTGCGTTTCTGCAGGAGACTCATTTATTGACTCAGAAATCAAGGAAGCTTTGCAGGGATTGGGTTGGTTACATCTCCGCATCATGCTGGAGTAGCCACAGCTGGGGGGTAGCAATCTTAGTTCACAAACAACTGCAATTTAAATATATCAGGCAAGGTGGATAAAGCTGGACAGGTCTTACTGCTTCTCTCTGAGATTCAAGGTCATTTAATAATATAGGCTAATATTTACGCCCCTAATATCGATGACCCCACATTTTTTGGACAGCTTGAGTGTAAACTCAATGATATGGGAGACTACCCAATTATAATGGGGGGGGATTTTAACCAGGTCATGGATAATATACTGGACCGCAGCACCCCTAAATAGCGCCAATGCAAATCAGCCTCCATCATGCAGAAAATGTGTAGAACCTCTGGACTAGTTGATGTCTGGCGGTTATTAAACCCAGCTACAAGGTACTTTACCTTCTACTCCCCACGTCACAGTACATTTTCCTGGATTGATTATTTTTTTGTCTCTAGCTTTGGCATCTCCTCAATAGTATCTAGTTCCATTGGTAGAATTCTTCTCTCTGACCATGCTCCCATGTCCCTCTGTATATTCGCTTTTTGCAATGTCCCTAAGTCCCCCAGGTGGAGGCTCAACTCTAGCCTTCTGCTTGACCAAGGCTTTAAGGAATCCTTATGAGCTCAGATCAGTCTTTTTCTGGAAACTAATTTGGCATCAGCACCCTCTGCTGGTGTGGCATGGGAACGCTAAAAGCATTTATCAGAGGTCATATAATATAACATGCCTCATTCAAAAAGAAAGCAAACATCACCAAACAACTTGATCTGGAGAGGAGCATTTCTGCTGCCGAAAGCACATTTAAACAAAATATGACTCCCTCAAATTTGACCAATCTGACCAGATTAAAATATAAACTTAATTCCATCCTGACTCAAAAAGCTGAGTTCTCCCTTTTCAGAGCTAGGCAAAAATGTTTTGATGAAGGCGATAGAGCAGGAAGAATGCTGGCCAGGTATATTAAACAGAGAGTGCTCTGAGCACTAAAGCAGCGGTCAAAACAGAAGGTGGTGCTCTTACATGTGACCCCATTGAGATAAATAAGGCATTCAGAAAATTTTATGCAGCACTTTACACTTCAGAAATACAAGCTAACAGATGAGATAAATGCATTTCTGACTCCTCTCACTCTTCCCACTTTATTAGGGGCCAGGTGGATTTGTTGGACGCACCAATCACTAGGGAGGAAACTGTGGACGTTATTCAAGGCCTTCCATCTGGTAAAGCCCCAGGCCTAGATGGCTTAATGGCAGAATTTTTTAAGGCGCATGCTGAAGAGCTTTCCCCTTTACTTTTGCAGATGTATAGTGAGGCTTTGGATATGGGCAGCCTGCCTCCTACACTATCTGAGGCACTTATCTCTCTTATTTTAAAGAGAGATAAGGATCCATTAGACTGCAGAGGCTATAGACCAATTACCCTGATTGGCTGTGACAGTACAATACTTGCTAAGATCCTAGCTAGAAGGTTGGACAAGGTGATAACCAGCTTGATTCACCCAAACCAAGTTGGCTTTATTTGAACACGCAGTTCGGCCGATAATATCAGACGTTTGATTGACATCATGTGAGCCTCCCAAAATGAAGTTTCCCCTGCTGTGGCCCTCTCTTTGGATGCCAAAAAGGCATTCTACTGGGTGGAGGATTCTACTTCGGTTTTGGTAGGAAATTTGTGAGATGGATCAAACTCCTGTACACTAATCCTCCAGCCTCAGCTGCAGGGCTGCCCACTGAGCCCATTGCTCTTTGCGCTGGTGCTGGAGCCTCTGGCAGCAGCCATTCATAGAGACCCTGACTTTTCAGGTATCCAACTAGGTGGTAGTAGTCATAAGTTGATGCTTTATGCGGACGATGCTTTGGTCCTGAGAACAGATCCGGAACACTCTCTCCCTTCCCTGTCTGAAACCATCAAATTGTTCTCCAAATTATCTGGATATAAAGTAAACTGGGTTGAATCGGAGGTACTCCCTCTGACACCTTACTGTCCTAAAACTCTATTCCAACCTGGTGACTTTGCCTGGCCACAATCGGGTATCAAATACCTAGGCATCCTGTTTCCCCCATCATTGGCTGATTTGATTCAGGCTAATTTTGAGCCCCTCCTAGACAAATTTAAGATTGACATAGAACAATGTCCGCTATTCCTCTCTCTTTGGGGCAAGGTCAATGTTGTAAAAATGAATTGTATTCCCAAATTTAATAACCTATTACAGGCACTCCCGATGAAGATTCCCCCAAAATATTTTAAGCAGTTTAATAGGCTATGCCACAACGACCCAGATTGAACTTGAAAAAGCTGCAGCGACCGATAGATCAAGGTGGAATGGGGGTCCCAAATTTGCTATTCTATCATTATGCATTTAGTCTCAGACACATGGCGCACTGGGCTCTACCTCCTGAGAGAGGCCCCCCATGGTTTAGTCTTGAGGGCTCTTTGTGTAGCCCACTCCCCCTTATGCATTACACCACCACTAAGCTTTCACCAGAGTTTAAGGCTCTGTGGAAAGGGATAGAGCAGTGGGGCCAGTTTGGGGCCACCAAGCTTCAGCCTCCCCTCTTCCTCTAGAACCCCTAATCAGGGAGGGGAAAAGATTGAATGAGGGAAAGGCATACAACAGCCCCCAAGGCCAATTTTGCACCATGGCATCTACGCCCAGGGTAAGGTTGTCTCTCCATAGGGAGAAGAACACTGGGCAGTGTGCATTGTCCTTGGAAGCAAATAGATCCGCTGCCTCCCAAAATGACACCAGATACTCTCAACCACCTCTGAGTGCATTTCCCTGAGCTTGGGCTTCCCCTGGGCTTCCCCCGGGCTTCCCCCTTCAACCCTGCTCTGACACATGCCTGGCTCTAAGTGACAAAAACTTGGCACTTGCTCTTGTCCACAGCATGTGTACCATTCTGTAAAGGTGCAGAGAGCCCAAGCTCCATTGCCTGTTGATGTAGGCTGCAGCTGTCATGTTGTCTGTCCTCACCAGCACATGATGGGCCAGCAGATTTGTTGCAAAATACTGAGGGGCTAGATAAATGGCCCCAAGAAGGTAATGTATATGTATATGTAAAGTGTCTTGAGACAACTTTGTTGTGATTTGGCGCTATATAAATAAAACTGAATTGAATTGAATTGGATTGTAGCTGGCGAATACAGCACAATTTTTTGTGTATCTTATCCAAGGTAAATATCATCAACACAAAACTATGAGAATTGGCATTTTTTTCAAATTGCATGACTCATATAACACATAAAACTGCTAATCCTCTCTTGATATTTCAGAAAATACTCATACCAAGACTTTTAAGCCTGATCCAAGCCAAATAGTTAATAAGTTTTCTTGTGAGAAAAACATTAAATTAGTCTTAAATAATGATTAAAAAAACAGAGAGAAGGCAAAACAAAAGACTGTATATTTATTTATTTTTGCGAGTACAGGAACTACACATCCCACAATTCGTTGCAAATCCTTTAATAGACGGATAATGATGCTTTTCTAACAGCTTTCCTCATCTTTAAACATGCAAACGTATTTGAAGGGGAAATCATACTTTGTTTAGAAATATACACATTTGACCAGACAAATGTACCATGTTCCATGTTATATGCGATCTAAAGGGCTATGGAAACTTTTCAGCAATCTCTGTGGGGTCATCAGGAAGGACTTTCTAAGATTCAAACCCAGAAGGAGTTGAAACCCTCACCTAGTTTTTTATTATCATCATTATTATTATTATTAGTATGCCACATTTGCTAAAACTTCCATGAGCTAGAATAAGCTAGAAACATGAAACTTGGCACAATAACTGAAAAGTGTGTGTATCAGGTTCTGAAGAAATATGAGCCCAATCGGTCACATGGTGCCATTTAATTTAGGACTCAAAATTCAAAATTTAAAAAACCACACCTGAAAGTTGACACACAGGTGCTTCAAAAGAGCCACATAAAAGTCGACCATAAAAGTCCACTGTATTTAATTTTTTGCTAATTTGCATAAAGTGAAAAACAGTAAAGGGACATCTTCTTTATAGATTTTGATTTTATCCACACCAAATTTGATACACAACCTTGGTGAATGAAGATACACATTCCTATTATAAATGACCAAGAACTTTTACAAAATGTGGCCGCCATGAACCAAGTGGAATTCACAAAAGCAGGGCTTAGCAAGAAATTAGCCATTACTTATTAAATATTAGTCCACTCAGCACAAAACTTGTCAGATGGGATCAGAATGCGTACAGCAAGAGGCCTGCCTAAAATATTACATTTGACCAGCAGGGGGCACTAAAATGCAAGAAATGCATTCCTCAAAATCCAGTGGATGTGATGTGTATGCTGTCTCCTATGTTTCCTCTTCTCTCCCTCTCTAGACACTAACAGTGTTGATCAGCATGTGAAGTACAGTGTCCAAGTCAAATGGGTTTTGCCTTTCCCCTATAATTTCCATGATTTCTTGAACTTCATTCTCCTCAAGATCCATACTTGATGCTCCATGCCCATGATGAGTGTCTGGAAGTCTTGAATTAACATTACAGACTTGCCTCATGGCATCCACTTATTTGGCAGGCCTGTGCCTTGTTATGAGCCATGTTGTGAGAGCTCCTTTTTATAGTGTGAAGCCAATTACTCCACTTTGGCTCTTCTCTTAACAATTTACACTTTGTTTCAGTGTCTGCTCTGTGAAGAAACACTTGAAGTTACTGCCCTCTGTTTGGTGGACAAAAAAAACACCTACTTTTTAGAGGTGATATGCTCCTGGTCTTTCCTTTTATGGGGCTCTCATTTCTACCACATACAGGAGAAGATGCTTTGAATAGCTTGAGATTGTGGCATGTCTGAACCATGCATTTCAAAATCTGCACTTTGCTCTGCACTGAGAATTTTCAACAAAAAGTCTGCTCCATTCATGTATCTGAGCCAGTATTTAAATGTTCCAAATACAGTTTTTTGCATTAATTTCATGCTAAGAACATCAAGACAAAATACTGCAGGTAAACAATATCGCAAGAATGCATGGAGGTGGGTCAGGAACATGCAGCCCTGGTGGCAGTGTTTGAGGAGATGATAATAAAATCCTTCAAAGAGGCTGATGTAAACGCTGTTGCTTGTGCCAACAAATTTGAAACATTTTCCAGGATCTGAAAGAAGCCAAGGACTTAATTGCTTCACTAACATAACAATGGTAACTGGAAATATGAAAGTAACTAGAGACATGCCATGGTAAGACTGATACAAGTTTGACTCTTACCCTTTTTTTGCTTTCTGTTTTAGTCTCTTTCTTCTTTCTTTCTTTCTTTCTTTCTTTCTTTCTTTCTTTCTTTGTTTTTCTATCCTTTCCTTCCAAGACCCCTTGAAAAGATTAACAATTAACAATGTTGAGGCAATTTTAGCCGATCTACTTGGGAGTCAGCAAACAAGACTGAATAGCTTCGTGTACGAGAGTTTGTTTTATATAGAGAAGGCGCAACCTCAGGCTCAGAGCTCAGAGTACGTGCCCAGAACAGTGAATACGGCGCGTCTACGCTCAGATGTCAAGATGATAAGAAATCAATTTTGGCATTTTTGAGCTTTCCAGATTTAAATATGTTCTCTTGATTACATCATAACATACCTGTTGCAATCCAGTATATAACATGTCAGGTAATCTGTTAGACCAGGGGTGGCCAACCCGCGGCTCTTTGCCCGTTTTCATGCGGCTCTTACGTTCATGTCGAATTTTGTGTTTGTGTTTTTTTTAATGTGAATGTGTATGTGTATGCGCGTGTTCGCTTAGCTTGAGTTCAATAAGGTATTTTCATCTCACGCACATGCTCGTTTGACGCAAATTTTCGGGAGGGAAAACCTTATCGATCTGTTCTGACATGCGTTCTGACATGTGCCCATGCGTATAATGTAGCTCTTTGCAGTAACACAGTAAAAAATGTGACTCTTGTTCTCAGACTGGTTGGCCACCCGTGTGTTAGACAGTCTTGGACAGTTTTTGAAGGCGAGATTATAGTGAATGTAAATCTCTTGCTGATGTCAAGTAAGACAGATATGTACAAAAAGGGGGATACAAAAGTCACACACTTACAAACACATAGGGAAAATGGAACAGTATAAGCATAAGCATGAAGAAGACAAAATTTCCACCACAACAAAAATTATCAGTAGGCCTCATGTTTTAAGGGCCAACAAATATGCATTGATTAGCTCCATCTGTTTTTCTTTGCAATAAAAAAGGAAAGGGAGGAGGGGGGAGGAAAAGAAAAATCATGTGGTTTCACAGGCAGTTCAGCATTCTGATATTCTGATACATAACAGTATATCCAAATTTGCATATACCTCCTCTTCCTGAGAACCTCCATCCACAGTATGAGAACTAACTTTGCAGAGGACCTTGATATTTGTTTTTGTTTTTAGGCAGGGATTTGTGAATAGCATGTCCAGACCTAAATCTGTCATCTCTTGTGGCACAGATCCTTGTTTATTTCTTAAGATCTGATCTGCAGCAAAAGATGTAAGAAACTGACTCACTTCTCCATATAAAGCACTTTGACCCAATCCATACAATTCATAAATGAGAGTTTTACTTTCAAATTCATAGTGTACAAGAATGGCCAGACAAAGTGTTTATATGAGTAGAAATGTTGCAGCTTTGTGCAGTAATACTGTGACAAACTGATATAACTGGAAGTTTTTCTCTTTGTTTCTCTATCTTTTCGTGGTTTTGAGCAGCTTCGAATAATTTTTTATCCATACACCAACTTACTAAATCTTATTAGTGTGATTTTTCACAAATCGCTCGCCATCTATCAACACACTCATCTGGTGTCATGTTCCAATCATCTCCAACTAAAATACGATCTATCACATTTGTTCTGTTGTCATATTTTTTTTAATATTGCTGATCATTGTTATAACCTTTCATTTGTGGTAATAAAAATAGACCTTTGATTTTCAAAACCACCATCAGCCCCCTTCTCTCCTCCCAGTCTTCCTGTGGCAGCAACTCAGCAAAACGTATGCCTTTTTCCTTCCAGACTGGAGACCCTTAGCTCTCGCGCCAGATCTCTTCCTTCACCCATCTGAAAGCAAACAGAGGGATGAAATATCTGTTCCTGTTATCAGTGATTTTCACCATTCTGTGCATGAAGTCCACTGCTTTTTCTGTCTTCAACTCCAAACCTGGGGGGATCTTGCCAAGGATTTGAATGACTTGTGCTCCAATTTATCTTTTTTTTTACCTCCAAGCCTTTGATATGGAGACACCACCTTTTTCTGTATGATTCTTGTTCTTTTGTTCTCTCCTTGAGGTCACTTTTTCTTTGCACAATTGTTCATTTTGTTTCTCTAGGTCTTTAACTTTCTGCTTGCATTCTTTAGCTTCTTCCATGTTGAACTGCACTGCTTTGGCTAAGTTAGCAATCATGTTGCTGCTTTGTTTTCACTGCAATGCTTGAGTCGGCCAGCTGCTCGTCACTCTCCTTCAAGGTTAAAGACTGCTTATTGGAGACCTCAGCATTCTCAACATGATTTGCTGATTTAGTTTTTTTTTTTTTCTGCAAGGGTTGTCAGCACTGAATGTCTTTGGCTTTGCGATCCAGTATCAGCTTGGCAGGTGTTATGAATGTTTGTGCACTCATTCACGCACTTTCATGTGGAAGTTCACAAACTTTAGACTAATCTTTGGGACTTTTTTGACGAGCCCCCTAAAAAAAGTAGCTGCTCAACCTGCTTTTTCTTTCTTTTTTTTTGTTCTTCAGCCACTTGATCTCTCTCTTTCTCACTTTGTCTCTATTTTCTCCCTCTTTCTCTCTCTTACTTTCTCTCTCCCTCTAAACCCAACTTGGCCCATAAGACAGTTGACCACCTTTGAGCCTGGATCTGTATCGAGGTTTCTGCCTGTTAAAAGGAAGTTTTTCCTTGCCACTGTTGCCAAGTGCTTGCTCATGTGGGAATTGCTCTCAGTTGTTGGGTCTTCATTAATATAATTTTAGAGTGTGGTCTAGACCTATGCTATACATACCTTGTCTTTAGACAACTTTGGTTGTGATTTGGAGCTATATAAATAAAATTTGATTTGATTTGATTAGTCACTGAAACTTTGACCTCATTGGCTATGCAAAACAGAAGGAAGGGCTCAGTATCATTAAGAAAGAACAACATAAAATGTGCAGCATCTAATGTGCCATGGCATACAAGCATTGTCTGACAATTTGAACTTTGCCTTTTAAGGCATTTAGACACTTAGTGCGCTGCTTTTAACAGCATTCTCTGAACACAGGAAGTTGAGGAAGTGACATTAATGGCACATCCTGCTTGTCATATCTGTGTGCTTTCTTGTCATGTGTATCACACAATATTCGAGCAGTGCAGTGAAGTTGAAATTGAAGTTGAAGTTGAAGTTTGCATAAGAACTTCTTCTCCTCCTTCTTTGGGTGAGTCAGACTTGACACATCAACGACGTATTGTGCTATACTGTTTATTATTCAAGTCTTTATTAGTCACTTATATTTTCTTATTTTATCTTATATAGTCCTGTACTGTGCAGAAATTCCATCAGTTTCTTCATTTCACATGAACTTCATCTTCTTTGTCCTTTCCTCTTTCCTCCTCTTCTGATGTTTATGCATTACTGATACATTATTGCCACCCTCTGGCCTGGCACATTGGCCTAGTGTGTAAAAAAAAATTTTTTTTGCTTTTTTTGCTTTTTTTTGTTTTTTTTTCCCTGTGTCATTGCCCCTCTGTATATCTGTTTGCTGTTGACTGACTTCTCTTGATTTTGGTCTGCTTTTAAAGGACAGCTTAGCAGCTGACTGTCATCTTTTCAGGTACCTTTGCAGGCAGCCTGGAAGCCAGGTGTCAGCCAGCTGCCGGCACATGGGGCCGTGCAGCCAGCAGACAAGGACATAGCAGGATCAGCAGCATGGGTGAGGCAGACATGGCTGACAATATCACAGTGGCAGACATGGCTGATGTCAGATGATCCCAGCTGACATCAGTCAAGCAGCAGGGTACACTCTTAACAAGTTGCCAGTTCATCATACTGACTGACATACAGAGACAAACAACCAGTCACACTCTCATTCCCACATATGGACAAATTTAGAGTTACCAATGACCTGACTTTGGACTGTGGGAGGAACCCGTAGTACCCGCTGGAATTCACGCAGATTTGGGGAGACTTCCTATGAGGCAGCAATGCCAGCCACTGCACCACTGTGCTGCTCACTTAAATGAGAAAGACTCATCGATATAAACCAGGCTTTTCCCTAATCCAGCTTCACGGAATACCCCCCTAGACATAAAGTTCAAAGAACACATCCAGTCAAATCTCTCCTGTTCACTGCTTTGCAAAGTCCAGCAAGCTGCAGGTTTGTGAGGGTTCCTGTTGGGGCTTAGGCTGGTCTGGTCTTTTGGACTCTGTGTCCATGGATACCACTGGTTGCTCTTTATTACTTGAGAAATAAGGAGTCCTCATTGATCCTCAAGTCAGCTGCTCATTGTAGCTCACTGCTCTCAGCTGGTAGATCTTGTATTCTGGCCACTGGTGCTAACTTAACTTGTTTACCTATAGTCAGTCCTTAGGCAGGCTCTTGCGTTGCTGCTGTTCAAAGGAGTGGAGTGGAGCAATCTGCATTGAATTGGACTGCCGGAGAAGTTGTGCTGAGGAGTGTCTTATTTGCCAAGTAACATCATGGTTCCAAAGACAGAATTCACACATAGATGTGAAACTTGGGGTAGTTCATCTGAGTTAATTCAGGACTCAGGTTAAGGCCAGAAATCACACTGATTTTCAAGAGCTTATGTTCTACTCACATGGTGAGGTCCCATCAGACCTGAAAAAAAACAAACATATGTACCATTGTGTAACATCTTACATTCTGAAGCTGGTGAAGAGGGAGGGATAAAACCAATATCACAGTTTCTTGAAATAACTTGTCACCAGCATTTAGTTTAAAGTGACAAACTATTCAAGTCATATTTTGAAGTCAAAATGAATACCTGCTATACAAAATGCATACAGGTTAGCAGGACTGAGCACCTTTAAAAAAACAGATGTAACAAATGGATTTTATTATTTTTTAAATTTTATTTTTATGGATTTTATGACAGCACTATGTTTCAAACAAATTGGGACAGGACGCGCAAGTTGTGAAATGTCAAAAATCACCGGTACCATAGCTAAACAGTTTATTGGCAAGTATCATGACTGGGTATAAAAGGGGCATCCTCAGACAGCTCAAAGCAAGGATGGAATTGGTTTTGGTCTAGCCACTTTGTGGTGTCTGCTTGAAGGGCATGTTTTACACGTGCACAGACTAATTTCCTGGCTTCTTTTAGCATAGTGGTTACGCGGAAAAATGCATGCAGTCAAAACAAATTGGAGCTACACAGACTTTATGCACAGAGACTACACGTACATTCTTTGAGGACAAAATTTATAACAACTCAAACCTTACTTAATTTGTGGATGCAGACGCCATAATTTTTGCTTAATGGTATGTGTAAAGAAAATCTTAACAGCTAACAGCTGCCTCCTGTCAAGAATCTTCTTGCTGATCATGAGTGAGTGAGTGAATGTGTATTAACAGGCCAGTTCCATGAGCAGCTTCATGTATAATAGTTAAGCAAGTGATTGTAATGATAATTTCATGATGATTTGACCCCTGTCTTTTTCTCTCCTGTTAGAAATTTGCAGCATGGACAGCTGATAATCTGCCCCTGCTGCTGTGAACATAAGGAGCATAGAGACTCTGTAGACACTTTGATGAAAGAGACAGGGAAAGCTTTTCTGATTGGATAGCTGCTTCCTGGAGGCGAGGCCATGGTTAAGAGATGTCAGATATAATTGAGAGCACAGTCAGCCAGGAGAAGTTGGGCTCCAGGACCTCCGGATTTTAACTCCTCCTCCTGCCCGAACCTGTTCCCTTGGCACTATCCAGG
This sequence comes from Acanthurus leucopareius, assembly GCA_029814765.1. Classification (NCBI taxonomy): domain Eukaryota; kingdom Metazoa; phylum Chordata; class Actinopteri; order Acanthuriformes; family Acanthuridae; genus Acanthurus; species Acanthurus leucopareius. The sequence goes on along the minus strand of JAQMCX010000053.1, from coordinate 8,348,348 downwards.
GACCACCCACTTATTTTTATTTATATTTATCAAAATTATTTATTAGCCAGTAGGTCATTGACTTTTTTGCTAAGATTTGATGTAGCAACATATGTGTCTTGGTTTTCTTCAATCCAGTGTCTGTGCTGCTCACATGAAGAAGTTTGAACTTTTTTTCCTCTTAAATTTCCTAAAATTTTTGTTAGATTTGCAAACATAAGAATTTGATGTTTATAACACCCAATTGAACAGTATATTAAGAACAAAGGTCTATGTTATTTTGTTAATTTTTTTATGTTTAATATTGTTTTTCCTGTAGCTTTCCTGCTACAGTCAGAGAATTGTTTGATTTGCATGTGTTGGGTAGAATTGTACACAATACTTTATTTGACGGCTAACTTGTGTTTTACATTAAAAGTATGTCCTATATACTAAATTATGTTAAGTCTTGGCTGCGTTCTGAGAGCATACAGCAGCTGATGTGTGGAATAAATCTCATCCTTATCTCTTCATATAGATTTTCTGAGTTTAGTTTAATTCATGCTATCAGGATTTCCTCTCTTTTTTGCAGTTAAGTCTCTATTTGCTCTTTATTTCTGTGTCTATTGGAGCCTAGTTGCTATTTATTTCTGCAAACAAAGATCAGTCTTCATTTGAATTTCTTTCACTTTAGTATAGTTGTTATATGTCTCAAGTTCAGTTATCATCGTTTGTTTTTTATGTAGTACAAATGGAGCTGTAACATTTAAAGAGAGACCCCCAGCTTAACTGTGAAATTATTTTAAAGCTAAAAATGGTCTTATTCTCTATGTTTCATATTTTGAACAAATCTCATGAGAAGACCAGAATTAACAATGTGACAGTCTGTTTCGCTATACTTTCTAACTTCCCTTCCCTGTAATGGCACTCTGGCTGCATTGGTTCCCACAGAGGACACATACCTGCTTACAATCACATAGTTTATTTTTAAAAAAGGCTCAGGAAGTTCCCTAAACAGCTGCTTACTGGGGGTTTTAACAAACATGGTTTGCATACTAGAAAAATGTGCATTTATGTGGCCATATTTTGGGTAGTAGTTACAAATTTGGTTCTCTCGTAAGTACTTTGAACAGCAGGGTGTTGTATGTAGTATAGAGTCCAAATCAGCTGTAGTATGTGTGCTCACTGTGATAAGGGAACCTAACTCAGTGCAATGGTGGCTCATTGATAGGTTTTTAATATTTTTTTTGCAACAATGGAGTTCTATAGCACAGAGAACTGAAATATAACAGGTTTTGATACACACACCATATATGTTACTCAGACATTTTAATTGGTTTTTTTGGTCAGTACATGAGACTTGTTTGTGATTTGAAATAGAGAGAATGTCTTTAACAGGCAGTCAAAAACAAATTTGTACTGAAGTGAAACAATGCTATTACAAACTTTTATGAAGAGTTTTCCTCTCAGAGAGTCTCATTGCCTAAAATTATGTACTGTACTATCTAACTACCTGTATGTTTGTATGTTGTGGCAGGTGTTATGGCAGGTTTTATGAGGCATGTACTATTGCTGACAGAATGATGCCTGTTGCACTGGGTTCCCATGCTTGTTTTAACCCTGTCAATTTTAAAAAGCTTTGAGCTGTTCTGTATCACCTTCATACTAAATTTTCCTGACAACTGCAAGTTTGCAATTAAAACTGCTTGTAAAGAAAATTATTTTTAAGGTTCACAAACTTTGCATTTTGCCTGACTTTCGTAAAATTTTCCAAACTTCTTCAACAGATTCTATATACAGATTTATCAGAATAAGAATTATATTTCCAAAACCTTTCTAGTCATGCATGGTAACTGTTGAAATGTCAGGACAGTTGGACCCTATTAAGTTGCCCAGTCACCATCATAACCATCACAAAACATACATGCTAGTGGCACATAACTGAAGCTGTCACACACAAACATGCACACACACACACTTGATTTTGTCACAAATTGAGTTCTGAAGTCTCCTTTTGGGATTTCCTCTAGTTTGTTTATTCTGAGTATTTCAGGCTTCTATTTTCTCACTCTAGGAAGCAAAAGTAGGAACTTTTACTTGCTTGCAGGCAGTCTATGCCAAAAGCCATTTGACATCTTAAATGTGTTGTTACAAAAAGTGATTGTACTGTTCTGTATTGTTTTGTTTTTGGAATAGTGTTCTGTATGAATATTTTAAATAAAGCATTCAGGGTTTTGAAATGTAATTTACTTTGAAATGTCCTTGATTTAAACTTACCACTGTTTTACTTTGCTGTGGCTGAATGACTTCTGCCTCTGTATGACCAACATGGGCAAATGAGACTATCATAGAGAAAATTAGCTATTTCTAGACTGTTATTCTTGACTTATGTCTGCCTTGGGTTGGATACTAATTATTTAAATTACTTACATTACTAAAATACTCTGTTTTGTCCAGAGGGGTTACCAGAATTAGCAAAAATTAAGTTCTTTAAAGCTGCCTTACAGTTGCTTTAATCCTAATTCTTAAAATATTTATGGCAATGTGAAAATAATATGACAGTGTGAAAGTGATAACTCATAATGAACCTGCAGAGAATAATTACTGAATCTGTATAACCTGATCTGTAGTGGGCTTGTGTCAAGTCCACAATTGTCTGGTTTTACTTGTTTTGAGCCACAGCCAGCTGCTGTTTTCAGAAAATTGCTCAAAACCTTCCCTATATAATGGCTGATCAGCAGCAATCAGCAGACAGACACAACTAAAGACTGGCTGATGACTGTAATAGAGCATTTAGAGGGTAAAGAATCAAAAATTTTCTTAGGAGTTGGGAAAGTTCAAAACAGAGAGGTTATTGAACTTGATAGTGATAGTGTCCCTGTTACTGCAGGATTTGTAAATAAGCAGTTGTTTGCCCATTCATTTGCCAAATAATTAAAAGGCAAGACATATCATTATATAACTTGTTTTTGCAAGTGAGTGGCCAAAATAACCAATTATTGCAAGTTTGAAAAATAAAAAAAATATGTCAGATCATGTCAAGTACCAATATGAGGACACATAAATGCACCTGTTAGGCTGATATGGCGCTTTGGTTAAAGCAGTGCTTCTAAATTGTTTTCTGTTGACTCTTCAAGATAATCATGACCTGGATGAATGAGAATCTACACAGACATTTCGCAGTGCATGTTCCCCGGGGTCACACGTGCCCCCCCTGGCATTTCACAGCACCCCACCCCCACTATTTGAGAAGCACTAGGCTAAAGGCAGAACAATTTCAATCAATAGTAATTTATCATAAAGTTATGGGAATGTGTTACTGACACAAATCCAGTCAAAATTAATTGTATGGACTTTTATAGTCTATTTTGTAGAGACTGTGTAGACTTTCTCAGAGACCATTCATTTGAAAAACTGAACAACTTCACACTTTGAAGGTGTGTTGCTGGGGCCTCAGGGTAATTTGCTTGAGCAGTTCCCAAAAAACCATGGCTTTTCATCCAAAAATAATACTGATATGCCTTGATGAGAAACTTTTGAAGTTACATATCAATGGCAGCTCTTTCCATTTAGCATCTATAACAAACGCTGATACTGCTGATGAGTTTTTTAAAATATGAAATGCTAATGCTAGTCTCCAATTTTTTTTATTTTTTTATTTTTTTTTGCACATTTTGACATTTTAATTAAATAACACAATTGAACATGTTGCTTTTGGTATGTGCAGTTTGCAGTTGGCCTAGACTGTCAATATATCAATTGTCAAATATTTAACAAAGAAGAAATAAAAATAAATAATTATTAATAATTTTATAAGACATCTCATCAAACTAAATTTGCTAGCATATTGTAAATATTATTGTGTTGTTAAACTTTAGAAAAGAATTTACTGATGGAATATGCTTATGTCTATAACTGTGAGCCTGGAGCTGTATTTTAGATGTGGGACAGGTCCAGGTTTTGTCTGTTTACCTCAGGTTGTCCCAGACAGGCACATTATTACGAAAGTATTATGAAAGAGTAGTACACCATGGAAGTAAATCTCTTCTAAAACATTTATCACTTGTCACTTGCATTATGTCTCAACTCATAAAGATTACAGCAAGCCACAGCAGGCCTATATAGTATATTAATCTTTGATAATTAATACTGAAAAGTTACCATTTCTTCAACACTCACTTCATTATGAGACAAGACAATCAACTTCCTTTTCCTTTATTTAAAACCACAATTTACTCCTGAAAAAGAAAAATTGCACTGTAGACAACAGTTTAATGCAAATCAGAAATTACTTTTTCAAAAGTATTCCCCTCAGTTCCCTCACACGAGAGTGCACATGGCTTACATTAAAGGCCTTTCAAAAAACAAAACAAATACAAACGTACAACACCATCATGATTGTTCTGTTTATACACAACTACATAAAGTCGAGTGCATGTAAACATCGGTTGTCTCAGTAAAAGGTCAGACTCCTGCAGGTTTGGGGAACAATGACATAGGGAATGTCAGACTTAAACATACAGTGAGTGTTTAATCCTCAAGTTGCTCAGTAAACTCAAAAAACGGTCCATGATTAAGGTTAATCCAGTTGTTCAAATTCAAACTTCCAATTAAAACCATAACCTTAGGCATTTCTAATATGTTTTAGTTTCTTATGAGATTAAATGCTACTTTTTTCTTATTAATGGCTTGACAATTGACCTCCCAAGTTAAAAAATTAAGCTATTTAACGTGACATTTCTCCAGCACAACATGGGACTTTTTACCAGACAGTGAGAGAGGACCAATGTGTGTGGTTTAGTGCAACTGTGGGTCAGTGTGGTGTATAATAGTAATTCTGCACTGCACATTAATTCAACTGACCCAAAAATCTATCAAATGTAGAGATAGTCTGTATAGGCTTGTACACTATATGCTCACTTACATTTAGACCAATATCACTATACGTCAATCTACTTGTGTGTTTCTGGCATTACTCACTTTGTGGAGACATTTCATAAACACAATGTTGAGACTCGAATTACTTTTTGGGAAACACATAAATCCCCATATCATAAATAATTCAATTTCAGAGTTAAGACCTCAATTAAGGTTAGGGTTAGTTTCAGGTCAGGGTAGGGGTCAGGGACAGGCAGGTGGTGATTATGGCCAATCTAATGTCCCCAAGAGTAATGAAAACACAATTATGTGTGTGTAATTGTGGTTTGGCAAACGCAAAAGGCAGTGATCCTCTCTGAAGTTTGATAGATTTCATATGTATGCAAGGTCTCAGAAAAGGAGTAGTGATCCTTCATCTAATGATCGCTGGTGTTGTCACAAAGAGTTTTTTTTATTACACTTCAGTACCATCACAAACCTCAGATTTAAACATTTTATTATGAAAATTTGATATTTATATCAACAGACAATTTAAGCTTAAAATCCATTTTGCAATATGAAAAATGTAACAATATGACAGCTAGAGGAGTTCTGAAAAATTAAGGAGCAACAGCACTGCAACTAAAGAGAGAGTGAGGCCCTGTCAAACCAAGCAATCAAAATAACCAAACAACAAAGACCTTTAAGCATGTGACTTTAAAATTTGCACATACAGGAAATGATTGGAAAAATATAGTAAATGACTGAACTTTTGTGAATCATCTGGTAAAGTCTTCAAAGCCCAATCCACCCAAAAACCAATTTGGGAGTGATGTGTGGGACAACGCACTCCACCTTGAACTCCATTGAAATCTTACTTAAATATATCCACTCACTATTTCAGTATTTTAAACATCTGATCTGGTTTTGAATTATGACTTTGTCTTAACTGTAAACACTGTGCCCTTATGAGAGAAAATACCTTATAGTCGGTGTCCCAAAAAACATCCAGGAATGACAAAGGATGATAATCCATTTTTACACCACTTTAAATCTGATACAATGGTCTCATTGTATAGAAATTCAAAATGAAAAGTTTGAAGTATTACTTCAGCTAAAAGATTCATAAACCAATACCTGGAGCCAGACATCAAGCTAGTTGAGCTTTGCAATACACCCTGAGCAGAAAGTTAACTAAAGTCCAAGCACAAAGTGATGTATAGTTGCTTGAAGTAATGTTTGGTTACACAAGCTGATAAACACCAGAATATACACTAAGTGGCCGCTTTATTAAGGTACACTTTTAGACCTTTTCGCTCATACAAATAACTAATTAGCCAATCAATTGTTTGCAAGTGAATGCATGAATTCATCCAGAAATGGTTGAGATGTTCAGTTGCTTAAACCAAACATCTGAATTGCGAAGACAAATTTAATCAAATTTGAGTACTGTGAGAGTAAGTGCCAGAATGATGGCGTAGCAGAGTGTTGATATCTAGTACTCACTTATCACTAGCAGTGATGAGCAGCCTTAGAGTTTGTTAATTTTGCAGTGTGTTTTGGTCAGTAAGTCTTGTATGTTACTGCTGATCACCACTCCTTTTCCTAAAAGTAAGTCTTTGAGTGACATCAAACAAGGTATTTAGAACATACAAACCAATTCCAAAATTAGAACGCTATGTAAAATGTAAATGTGAACAGAATACAATGATTTGTAATTTCTTTTTGATCTAATTAATACAGTACAAAGACATAGTATTTGATGCTTTAGCTGATAAACCTTTTTTTTTTTTTTTTTTGAAAATATACACTCATCCTGAATTTGATGCCTGCAACACATTACAAAAATGTTGGGACAGGGGAATGTTAACCACTTTGTTACATCACCTTTTCTTTTAGCAACACTCAGCAAGCGTTTGGGTTTGGGGACTGAGGACACTTATTGTTGAAGTTTTGAAAGTGGAATTCTTTCTCATTCTTGCTTGATATACAACTTCAGTTGCTCAACAGTCTGGGGTCTTAATTGTTGTATTTCGCGCTTCATAATGTGGCACACATTTTTTAATGGGAGGTAGGTCTGGACTGCAGACAGGCCAGTCTAGTATCTGGACTTTTTTCACTATGAAACCACACTTTTGTAACTTGTGCAGAATGTGGCTTGGCATTGTCCTGCTGAAATAAGCAGGGATGTCCCTGAAAAAGACATCATCTGGATGGCAGCATATGGTGCTCCAAAACCTTCATGTACCTTTCAGCATTAATGATGCCTTCACAGATGTAAAAGTAACCTATACCATTGGCACTGACACAACCCTATACTATCACAGATGCTGGCTTTGCACTTTGTGCTGATAACAATCAGGATGTTCCTTTTCCTCTTTAGCCCAGAGGACATAACGTCCATGATTTCCAATAACTATCAGAAATGTGGACTTGTTCGACCACAGCACACTTTTCCACTTTGCGTCAGTACATCTCAGTTGAGCTCAGGCCCAGAGAAGTCTGCGGCCTTTCTGGATGTTGTTGAAGTATGTATATATGTATGGAGTCTTAACTTGCACTTGTAGATGCAGCAAAGAACTGTGTTAACTGACAGAGGTTTTCCAAAGTGTTCCCAAACCCACGTAGCAATAATCATCACAGAATGATAGTCCAATAAGGTTCATTTGGTCTTCTAATGTTAATATGTTTCTTTTTTATCAGACCAGTGTAGTTTTTTCGGCTAAAAAATCCGAAGAAACACAACTCAAGAAGCCAAACAAGAACAACTCAAATCAGCCATCTCTGACCACTGCAAAAGGGAAAACCACATTATGGACTGGGATGGAGCTAAAATCATCAGGACAGAGGACAATAAACAGCGACACTGGATAAAGGAGGCAATTGAGATTTGGAAACGTGCCCCCGGGACAGTCAACCGGGATGAGGGGGCTTTTTTGCTTTCACACACCTGGGATACTGTACTGAAGAAGTCGGACTGCAGTTGGCACTGTCGTCCCACCTCCACCTGTGGGAAAACAGCTGACTACACACGCCACAGCAACACCACGTGACCACTCTGAGGAAGACTGCAGGAAGTAGCAGTCAAAACTGTCAGGTAGAAAAAAAATACACTGGTCTGATAAAAAAGAAACCTTATACATATCACAGAATGATGTTGGTTTTTTAATGGAGTGCTGCCTAACGAGTCAAAGGTCACAGGCATTCAGCATTGGTTTTCAGCCTTGCCAACTTCTTTGGTGGAAGTGTTGCAGAAATTTAAATTCAGAATGAGTGTATATTTCCAAAAAAAACAAAAAGACAATTACTTTTATAAGTTTAAATGTTGAATATTTTGTCATTGAACATTAATCAACTGAATGTAAATGTAGACTGAAAAGGAATTGCAAATAACTGTCCTCTGTTCTTTAGACATTTCATATAGCATCAACACTTTTGGAATTGGGTTTTGTACTTCACAATTTAATCCACAATTGTGATTAACATTTGATTGAGAAGAAACAGGATCAACGTGAATTGACTATGAAGTGATTGTGGAATTATTTTTTTAAATGAAGTAACATTTAAAATGAACATTTAAAACATTTTTTTTATGATAGTTGTGATTTGATCTCCCGTGCCCCTTTTCCCTTCCCTAATGCACAAAGATATCTCTGAAAGCACAGTGTGTGAAACATTAAGGAGGACCACTGTGGGTTCAACTATTGTCAGCTAAGAACAGCAGACAAGGCTCCAGCGGGCACAGGCTCTGCTATAAAGACCTGAGGAGGCTGTTGTTTGAGCAGAGGCCGGTCAGAACAAGACACAATCAAATAGTCACTGAGTGTGCCTGAAGAGTTTGGTCATTTTGTTGATTTATTCCAGTGTCTCCAACGGCTTCCTGCCTGTGCCCTCCTCAGAGAAGCCCTCTCACTCCACTCTATAAATATTTTTTATTTCTCACAGTCACCAAAAGCTCTGTAACTGCTGTTTATGTTCTAAATACTCCCAAACTAGAGATTGAAATAAAATGTTTGATTACCAAAGACCATTCTAAATGAAAAATTCCACAGTTGTTTAGGAAATTTTGTCATGCTGGTACTGAAGTGTTAATATACATATTATATTGAAGTCAAAATCTGACAGCATAAATAACAACGTGAGCCTCAGTAAGATCAATGTGATTATTAACTTCTCTCTGCTTTTTGAAAGGTTTTAGCATACAGTGTATGACCAGGATGTGCAGGGATTACAGCAAACCCTGGAGTTTACTCAGAGAAATTTTGCAGCTGGGGTCTGAGAGCTCACTAAGTGCTTCAGTCATTGATCAGAGCCAGGATCATGCTGAAAAATAGGGAAAGAACAATGTTAGTGCAAAACTGACTGTGTACAAAAAGACACTACTTTTATACAGTGCATTAGTTGATGATGAAGGCCTTGAACATGTCACTAAATGTCTGTAATTGCTGTTTTTCTCACCTGTACAAATAAATGAAGAAGCACAGCAGGTGGTAGCCCAGTTTAATCATGGCCTCTTTCATGTGGGACTTGAGCTGACCACGGTTGTGGATCTCAGTGGGGTCAAACACACCCATGTTTCCCATCGGCACCTTCACATACCTACAAAGACAACAGAGACAAGAGGAGAGTAAACCCCAGAGCCTCAATGTACTATGACAAATAAGACATGAATGCCTTTTTTTAACCTAAAAAAGACTAAAAGTTTGTGACTTACAGTAAGTCTAATTAATATAAATTAATATAAAATATGATTATGTATATTTCCTGTGCTCAGTGAACCCAGTGAATGTGATACCCCCTATCACCATATAAATTACTGGTTATTGATTCGCACCACTGATTTCAATGACTTAATTCATCCATAAATCTCAAAGAAATAATAAAAGTTTAAATTGTATAGCTAAATATCTATTGCCTAACAGTATATGCATGGTCATACTATCCAATCCTACAGATGAAAATGTTCTTTAAATGCCAATTCAAGAAAGAGTGGCAGCATGAACTTACCTATAAATGTTCCAGACTGCTATAGGCAGGTTAAGGAGGAAGATGAACCAGTGCATGGAGACAAACATCAGCATGGTGGAGAGACACTGTCCAACCATCTCTGGAATAACCCACTAGAAACACACAATATTATATATTAAACCTATTAATAATAGAGACAAGCTTATTACAAGTTTATTTTCTGATCTATGATATTTAGCAGAGAGATATGTAAATCACACGTATCAATCCAATAGAAATCGTTAAAAAACAGATTAAATCAAGTCACCATAGATATAAGATCATACACAAAAATAAAACACTGAAGCATGGGTATGTAAATGTCACCTAATGATAATACTTCTTACTTTGTTGAGCTTAGAGCAGCAAGCTCTCGCATTGATGTAGTCGCATTCTAGATCAGACAGGGTGATAATCTGAGCTTAAAGTCAAGCTGCCACAAACTAGTGAGAAATTTCAAAATGTTTAATAAATAAAATTTTGTTTTGTCAGAAATTATTTCAGCAACCCTTTTTTCATTTTCAACCCATCTAATGGAACTGTAAATTGTCTTAGAAGAAAAAGTGAACTTAATTTGCACTCTGTTGTACCTTAGACATAAACAAACACTTTTGTGCAAAAAAGTGCATTACTTGTACTGAGTTACTGCCTAACACTGAACCAACCTCGAAGGGCAATTTACTATGCACTAAATTCTGGTAACTAAAGGACAGTTATTCATGAAGTAATAATCAATGAGCAGTGACCACCCTTTGTGTTGCACCACCTTACTTGAAGGGGCAAAGACAAAGGTAAGTAATTATATTATGATAATGATTAGGTATAAGCATCTACTCAGTATAATGTTTCACTAGTTGGTGCTCACAAAAGTCACTAACTGCTTAATTAATTAGTGATTTTTAAGTCATTACCAATTTGCAGATACTTTCAAACAAGTAATTACTTAATAATTTATTAATATTGAATCACATGGTCTATTTTCTAATAAACCATCATTTTCTACTTTAAAGTACTTCACTAGTAATAATTAGTTAAGTATTTAACAGGTCATCAAATATTAGGTCTTTTCTGATTTGTCCCTCACTCATTTTTTTACAATCTATAATTAACTGTTCAACTCTTATACAATTTTATTAAGTAAGTATTGGTTAACCTGTTTTCTCTGCTATTCTATCTTTCAGTCCATGTAATGATTGGATGTAGTGCTCTATTTCTACTTTGAATTGTTGTATTTTTGGTATTTTTTAGATCCATTTTCATTTGAACATATTATTTCCCATACTAAATTAATAAAATCATGATGAATACTTTTTAAAAGTGTGTTTCATTCTGATCATGAAAAAATCTACATCCTATATAAAAATTGGGTAGTTCAGCCATTCAGTGCTCTTCATGTAGCCACAATATGCGTACCAGGAGACACTCAAAAAAATTAAAATTAAAATTAACAAATAAATAAATAGATTAAAAAGACAAATACTTTCAAGTTCATTACTACAGTAAACCCAAATTTCACACATCTCTGAATCTGGTAAATTACCTGATTAACTAGAAAGATGAAATGTGCAGTTTTAAATGCAACTTTATTAATTTTAATAGTGACAAAATACTTTTAATTAAAATTTCAAACAAACTTCCAAATTTTAAACTGTTGAATAACAGTTTAAAATTTGGAATTCCACAGTGGCTTGGCCGCAGAGACTGTGATTTAACTGACAAAATTTTCTAAGATGACAGCTGGTGCATTTTTTGTATGTAAAACATACAGGATTCAACATTAGATGTGATTTAAAATGGAGAGTCACCTCACCATCCCCTCACTAAAAATTCAACATTCCATGGCATTGCATCAACAACATTTCAAACTCTTTCAGAGTAACTAGAATTCTATATTTTTTTAGAAACACAGTGTTCGTATGTAGAGGGCTATGTTCATTTATTAATTGTGTTACAAACAAAATATCTTTTTTTTTCAACCAAGCTTTTAATATTCAGAGTTTCACTATTATTAATACCATCTTTATTACTCCAAATTAAACGTGGAGAGACGTTGTGTTTTTACTAAGCTGTCGAAGTTAACGTGTTAATGACGCGTTAACTCAAACTCCTTTTAACGGCACTAATTTTTAACGCGCGACTAACGCACGCACGGTCTGTACCTTGCCATCTCCCGTAGTTTCAGGAAATGGCGCTAAAATAACATTACAAACGGTTACAAAGCAGAAATGGATATAGAAAAGGGACTTTTAAACGGAAAGTTTAGCTTTAAAGTTTTGCCCGATGGTTC
>JAQMCX010000053.1:8300223-8336139 GCA_029814765.1 Acanthurus leucopareius | reverse complement strand
ATGCTTATTATGTGAGATTATCTTTTGTGAAAAAGCCACGGTCATGTTTTTGACATTAAGAATAAAATAAAATACATTTTTTTGTATTACAATCATTAAATCTGTGTCTGTATTGCATATTCAAACCTTTATACCATTCAGTAACAGACTGATGGATACTTCCATTGACCGGAAATTCTGTAGAAAAATGTAGTTGGCTAAAATCTGCTAACATTTGGTCTAAAATATAGACTAAAACTAGACTAAGACTAAAAGATTTCAGATGATTAAAATATGACTAAAAATAAAGGGTGTGTTATTCAAGAGACTAAGACTAAATCAGAATTTGCTGTCAAAATTAACACTGTTTATCTATAAACTGATTGCTTAAACAATTTACTAGAAATGTGCTCAGTTGAACTGCCTTACTGTGCAAATTAAAGCTGACAGAACAATGATCAGCACAATTTGGAAAGTACAACCTGACTGGAAAAAAAGGTCTGTGAAGTTTCAAGTTGTTTTCATGAGCTCATGATGTAATATCCTTTATACAATCATGTGTTTCACAAAGTGGTGAACCTCCCCTTGTCCTTGCTTGGGAACAATTGAGCCCTTTAAGGTATCTATCACCTGTAAACAATGAACCTGTTTATGTGTTGATTGTTCCAATAAGGTGTTTTTTGATCACTTACAGGGAAAATATGTCTTTCTTGCACTTGTGTTTGGCCTTCCTGTATTGCTTAAAAAAAACATGTGTAATGTCACTTTGTTGGGGCGAGCTCATCTGGCCTTGAGTGAGGCAAAGTTTTCGAGAATGTCAAAGCAGGTAGTGTTTAACAGTGAGAATATTTCCTTAGCACAACGGTGTGCATAAGGAAATTCTAGGAAGCAGGTAAAGGAAGCAGATGTTTAAGCTTTAGAAAACCTTATGATGGTGGAAGCATCTGGATGAAGATCTCTGTGCATCCCAAACACATTTTCTATTTTAGTATCCTGATACAATTTGTTTCAAGCCATGGTTTCTATATAAGAAACATTATTGTGATTTTTAAGCATGTCCTTTTCATGCAATTTAGCTTATGATATTTCTTATATACAGCAATGTTAAAAGAGCATTTTCATCTCCAGAAAGAGGAGTGCCATGTTCGATAATTAGGGCTACAAATGAACTGTAGTGATACTGTTTGCCTCACACTGTTATTGGATACAAATAATTTCAATTTACTCATACACACTGTGCCTTAAGAGCTCACACTGTTCTTTCTCACTATTCCAATCTATCAATTACTTGCTTGTTCTTTTCTCATCTTTGCTCTTTGTCTCTCCTCATCTCCTTTGACAAAGTAGAGGCATCACTGCTATCAGGTACCATCAATAAACTCAGCAGCAGAGGGTTCAGACAAAGACATACACAAGCACACACAAACACTGTCTGTCTATTGAATGCAGGTAATTTTCGCTTTCTTACATGGCAAAGCTAGCAAAGGCGCCGTGTCATTAAAGGTCCATGTGCTATTGATCTTTGCACAGAGGGAAACTGTAATAAAAAGGAAGAAAAGAGAGGAAGGGATGGGGCTGCTCTATTGATTACATTGAAAGCTCACTGAGAATTAAAGAACAGTAAGACGTGTTAAACAGAGGACAACAGAACATGTAAAAGGCAAGACAAGAAGTTACAGTTAGAGTAGAGTCAGTAACAATTTAATTAAGATACTCAACTGCCCTATGCTTATTTTTGTTCTGTTAGCACTCGCACTCTGAATAAACCTGTAATGTATCAGAAAAGATGTGGGAATATTCTGGCTAAATATACTGCTTTCCCTGCTGATCATGGCCGATCCCTATCTTTCTAACCATATATGCATTTCCTGTCTCCGCCTGTTGCGTCTCCATCGTTCCTGGAGGCAGAATCTTGGTCCAAGCTGCTTTAAATCACCTTGGCACTGTATTATGTGTCACCAAACTGGCCTCTGTTGGTCTCTTAAGGCCTGGTTCTGTTGCCAGTAATACTAACACCAACACACCCTCAGTGATCATAGCTTATGGTTTAAGCACACTCTGATCAAGCAGCTAGCTGCATGGCTAACTGAGCTGTTTAGCCAATGACTGCAGTAGCTATAGCAATAGAAAGGCAAGCTACAGCAAAGAGTGAATGATAAATGATGATATAGCTGTTCATCAGTGTAGTTATCTTAATCTTAGCAAAGAAACACTAAAAATATGTTATCAAAACCCATATGACACCAACAATACTCATACGTAGGCTTAATGCTGGATTTAAAAAAAACAATTTTTGCATATACTGTGTTGTTAGTTATGATTTGCAAATAGTTTTGCGCAATCACACATTTCTTTGCTTTTCTCTTATTTGAACAAAAGTAACATACATACAAAATTTTCCTCTTACTGGTTTTTATAATGCTACACAATAATACCACAAACATGTAAACAATCTGATTGGATAAGACACCCACATGATGCATTTCCACCCCAATGAGACTATAAAAAGACACTTTGTCAAACTAGCTATCGATTGCCTATTAGTTGCAGAAACTAATCTGTGTCTAAAGGTGCCAGTCTAATCTTTAATGTATACATCATGCATAGATTATCTGTTCATTAAAGTGACAGAAGGTCTGGCAGGAACCCCAGAGGAGCAGCTCCTTCATTCTCTGTCACTCCTGTCTGCCAGTGTGTTGGCATGTAAATAGACTTTTGTTAGCCTCGCTAACCCATGACTGTAGCATGTAATCACTGAGAATAATTAGAAAGAGGGGACACATTGATATCTCAGTAATGGGAACATTTCAATCTCTATACCTCACTCAGTGGTGTGTGTCTTCAGGAGGAGAGCGAGCACAAGAGGTAAGGAGAGAGAGAGAGAGAGAGAAAGAGAGAGAGAGAACTCACCAAGGGCATTTGTTCTTATTAAAATGATTTCAGAGCAGCAATTAACCAGCCTGGCCGCACTATCACCATTCCCAACCAATCAAACAGCCACAATTCTCGGCCAATAAAGAAATCTTTATTCGTGGTTACACAAGAGGGAGTTATTAAGCAGGCTGGGAAATAATTACTGAGGATTCTGGGTAATTATGTCCAGAATATGGTCCAAGCCTCCATATTCATTAAGGTCCAATCAGTAACATTTTCATGTAATTATTTCACATAAATCAAATAGGTTGAAGGTATATCCACCCACAAAATATAAGTATGACTCATTAAAACATAAGAACGCTGTGTCACTCTACTCATTGTATCAGATTTTTCTGCTTTACCTCTGTTTCTACATCCATTGTTGATTGAAAAATGAAATCTATGCTGCAGATTTCAATGTTCTGTTAGAAATTTTGGTGTTTTTTCTTTTTTTATGAATTATAAATTTCAACGGCCATTCTCCTTACTTGAACATTACTGTCTGCACAGATAGTTTTAGTAAAGCAGAAATAAATCTTAGTGGAAAATTGCTTTCACATATGCAGGTTAAAAAAAAAACAAAAAAAAACGTGTCAGTCACTATGTTCAGCAAAGAGCTGAAATGGATAAATGTTTTGTTTGCAGAGTTTAAAATTATTTTTGACTTTGATTGTATTTTTCAGACCAAATATGCCATTTCAAGTAATTAGATTTCTGCCAAATGTGTTTGTTGAGAGTGAAGATAAATTGTCTCCCTGGCACGCTCATTCACCAGCCTGTGAATTAATGGTTCATGATGGCTTTCCTGCCCTATTTACACATCTATCATATCACATCTAATTTATTTGTAAATCAATTTTGACAAGACTGAAAAGTCTGACAGAACAGGCAATAAATTCTTTTGGGTTTGATATCTTAAGTTTTCTCTTGGGTAAAGTTTAGTTGAAGCAAAACTTTTGACCGGACTTTGACAAAGATTTAGACTCACTAACTGATTTCATATAAAATGAGATCGCTCTGAGATCAACTGTTTTTCCAATAAAAATAAAATTTATTTGACAAAAATGTTTCACTTTTGGTCATTTCTCTTGTTCAGAAAAGCAGTGGATCATTTGGTGAATGAAGACCTGAAAACATCTACAGACAAGCATTTAAGCAGCACTTTCTGACAGACGCAGATTTGTGTAATGAGTAATGAGTTCAGGTGTCAAACTCAAAACAGCCTTAAAATAATCCAGGTATAAGCATTTGAAATGTGCTCCAATGCATCTGTTGTCTCACCTATCAGTGATGTCACAGTGTACTGTCAGACCCTTGAGGACATTTCTGCATGTCTCCAGGGAGGCAAGAAGATAAACTCTCCATCAAAAACCCTGATGGCGGGTGGCTTTTAGTATTTTGCATTTGACTGTGTAAAAAATGCAAAATAGAAAACAAAAAATAAAGTTTGAAAAGCATACAATAAAATGTGTTTTGTTTGAGAGTGAGCATGCACGCAAAGAAAGACCTATTGTGTTTAAAACAGCAAGTAGTCTTTTACAAGCAAATCAGAAAAGCTTGTACTATTAGCTACTGTGCTTTGATTCACTAGATCTCAATTCAGTCCCCTGAGTTTCTGAATGGCTGTTACTTTTTAAAAATTGGTGTGAAAAAAAAGGAGAAAAGAAAACAGTGATTGTAACCCTCATTCTTTTAATGCTTTAAGGAATCACACTGAGTTCTTGATACAAGTGCTTCGACAATGACTATCATCATGATGTTGAGAACCCGCTGATCGCTGCTTATGATTCTTATTTCGGGGCTCTTTGAACTTTGATTTTGGCTGATTAGGTTCTTATTTTGCCCAAAATACCAGAATCCACTGGTTTAAACTAAGTTTGTCATATTTTGATTAAACTTTTTCCTCAGCTGTCATGTAAAGACAAACTGACTGAACACTTTAATCTGCTTTCATGCTACCTTTCGCCACCTTTTCTAATTCTCACTTTCCATCTCTTTCTTTGTCAGCTTCTCCTTTCCTCCCTGACTTTTTCTCTCCTTTTCACCCAAGTATTAAGGTGTAAACCAAACACCCTGATAACTGCAGTGGCTGAAATTGATGTGACACGTTTCAAATTTCCTCCAGTCCTTTCATACAGCATCTCTCCTCCCCATCCCCACCCTCTCTTTTCAATATCCCGCTCTCCCTCCCTCTCGCTCTCTTTCTGGGAGGTGAGCAATTCTAAAGCTAGCAAAGTGATTCCATTCTGCCGGCTAGTTATTAAATTTGTTTGCAAATCTCTTCCCCCTTTCGCCCACCCACCACCCCTCCCTCGATGTCTTTCACCTCTCATCCATCTCCTCATCCCTCCCTCCTCTTGGTCCTCTTGGCCACAGTCGCGAATGCATCAACATTCAGACCTATAAAACCTACAGCAACAATAAGAAATGAGAGAAATAGAATGAAGGCCAATGGAGGGACAAAAGAAAAGAGAGTGTAAACTAAAAGAGAGAAGAATAACAGATTATTTCCTAGAAAAGTAGCCCTCTGCTATATTCTAAAGCACGGAGCGCTATTTAATAATCTCTTTTATAATAGCAATTTGTTACCGAGCCCCTTGTCTGCACTGGGATGGTGGTGAAGGTGAGGCACAGTGGTTTGGAGAAGGGAGCAAAAGAGAGGAAGGGAAGGCAGGAAAAGAGATCTGACTGGTGAAAGTCAGGCATGATAACGCTAATGAAGATGGCTGGATGAGGCCAGCACATCTCATGCATCTAATAAGTACACTTTCAGATGAATATTTATACTGAGTACAGGGTAGAGAGTTTTAGGCAAACACAGAGTCACAGCCTGTCACATGTGCGACAGGCAAACACTTCAGGAACAGACAAACAAACAGCATTTCTACTCCACATACCCGGGAAAAGGACATTCAGTAATTCAAATTGGAATATTTGCCCTACACATGACATGGGTTCATGCATTTATGTATTAGAGAAATCATAAGAAATGGTCCACCTAAATATATCTGCATGCTTACGCAGACCCAGAGTTGTGGACCTGAGATGGCAACTGACAGGACACAGAAACACAAAAACCACGTTCACCGGTAGACAAGTAAAACAGTTTCACATTTCCACACAATGAGCATAGTGTAACACTGGCGTTTTTACAGGCGCATCATGTTGGTTATCAAACTAAACATGGCAGGAGGCCTAACTTGATGCTCAGAAGGTGAGCACTGACACAAGAAAAGGTAGCAACAAATCAGAGAATAATAAAGCAGACTTGCACAACACCGAAATCACTCGACAGCCAGGAAAAGCAAACTGAAGACTCAGTCAGGGCCGATTGTTGGCACCTCACAGAGTGAAGGCTTTACAGAGCATCCCTGATAATATCAAATATTGACATCTAGAGTCTGGCATAAACAGATGCTGAATAGATTTTTTTTGAAAAGCAAAAGAGACGAAATCCATAAGTATGTAATGTGAACCTGTGTGTGTAAGATTTTATCCTGATAATTAATATGCCTATTCCTCTTTATGGAATATGTGGATATATTTTAAGTGGCACATTGTGTGTGTGTGTGTGTGTTTGTACCTTTTTTTTTCCTTTTTTTGAACCATAACCAGGGTTTCCAATCAGAAAACCAACAAACCTAATCTTTTTTATGCTAAACCTGCATTTTGTTGGAAAAACACATGTAGTAACACTGTACACTGACAAGTGTCCATGAATCTGTGCGGCACATCCTCCTCCCTTTTACATTTACATGCTTAGTCAAGATCGTCATGGTGTCACAGTTTAAGTGTGCTGGGCATTTAAGTGTCAGTGTGCGATGAGCAAACCTTTGCTGCCAAAAAGTCTTTCCAGCGTGTGGTTAACCTTGTGAAATGGAAACTTTGTGTCTGTGAAAATGTTTCATCTTATGATACCTTTTTTCATTTCATGCAGGGAAGATTCATGTTTTTCATTCATAGAAAAAGTTGTTGCAGAGTGGTGGGTGGTGGGAAGTGTAAGCGTAGAGCTTTTGTTTTCAGAGCTTTTAAACTATTGTTGTTATAGTTTTGGTTTTAAAAAGTAGGGACGTGCTTGATGTGTATGTTTGAATGAAAACTAAAGCTAAATATACAAAAACTGCTTTCTAACTGCTTCCCTCTGAAAGATACTGCTAAATTAAAGTAAAAGTGTAAAAAAATAAAAAAAATAAAGCAGTGATAATGGAAAATCCATAACTATATCGACCTTGTACAGAATTATTATTCCATCTTCTTTAGGTCTCAGTGCTCTGTGCTTGGTTTGTTTTTTATAGATGTAATTATTGAATATAATAGAAACAAACTATTTACTCGGGTTTAATTTATTATTACAGGCTGGAGTATCACCATTAATTCCCATACAATATAAAAATTACTCATGTGGTTGAAACACTAGTCCTTAATTGTGCACCACAATTATGTGGGAACAAGACAATCACTGAGGTACTGAAGGAATATTGTTTGAATGTCCAATCAAGTTGTCCTGTTAAGGTCTAAAATTAGCCGAAATTTAAAGTTAAGCCAAAATCAGACTTAACCCGGCTATCAGCTGGACGTCCTATTGGCTTTTTTTAGTGACAAAGTGTGATGTCCCCAGGAAGGAAGCATTTCAGCTATTCTTCTAAAGTTCATGTTCACAGTGTACATTCAGCTGCCTTCTGCATCCAAAAAACTGGAAAATTAGGTCAGTTTTATTTAAAAAAAACTAAAGATTCATTCACACACTTTCATATTCTCAGTAAAAGTCCTGTTTTTGACACATTTGTGCACTACAGCCTCGTCCCATATGGACATTGTCACCTGACTTTGTGGTGGAAAGTACAATCATTTTTGTCTCGTGTTATGATGTCACCATCTGTAATATTGTTTCAGATGGCGACACTGAACATCCGATGTTTCAATAAATCAATGAAGCATTCATTCAATGGATAAGTTTCTCTTAGATGGAATTGTTGACTTTCAGATTTAATTTGAAGGTGCGAAAACATTTTAATGATCACCATTAAACATTCAAAAGTCTTTTGATTTAAATCACTGTTTTTCAAAACAAAGATTCAAACAGTAGCATGTAATTTTAAAGTGGCTCTGGAGTTCCACTGAAATTGAAAATAAAAGAGAAAAAAAGCTGTGGCCTCCTCAGTTTGTTTAGTTTTTATGTGAGTTAAAATGAAGCCTGAGCCACAGGTATGTCAGGCTCAAACCCAGCTGATATCCCAGGCGGGATGAGAGGAAATTGACAAATAAAAGTAAAAAGGGAGTGTGGGAGGGGAGGGGGAGCAGGAGAAGGTGATATATATGAGAGAGGTGTGCTAAACCACTTTTCTCGCCTCAAATCAAAAGCGGAGTGGTTTTCCTATCTGGCTGTGAGAGGTAAGATATGAGCCAGGCTCCGCACTCTGACAGAGTAATGCTCCTGACTGCCAACACACACACACACACACACACACACACACACACACAAACACACACATAAAAAAGAAATACAAGTACACACGCACACAGGTGTGTATTCAGGTACAATAAGGCAAACAAAAACACACACACACATATAAACACCTACAGTATTATGGCATAAAGATTGGTCACAGAAAGAAACACACACACACACACACACACACACACACACACACACACACACACACAAATACACACAAATCAGAGCAAAACTACAAGTGGTAGCTTGAAGTTATGACAGGATAACACACACAGGAAAGTCACAGTCAAGATAAATAAATCTCACAGACATTTTCTTATTGTGCAAACTGTGTGTGTGCTTCAGAGAAAGTGCACACACCCGTGTATTTGAATGTATCACATGTCCATCAAGGCAAATCACTGTGTGTGTATTTGCTTCAAAAATATGTGGGTTTTGGGTGTGTATGGCCCAGGTGGAGGAGCTGAGGCGGAGACGTACTTGATCATGCAGGTGGTGAAATATGATGAGTGACTTTTTTTAAAAATTTCCTTGGAGTTAAAAAGGACAGGAAATTGCTGATAATGATGAAAAAATATGAGAGGTGAGATTAAAAAAAGAGAGACAGAAAAGGTACAGTCATGACAAGTGCCTCTAACTTCATACCTGCTCTTAATTTTCTGCATTTGGACCATAAACTCCCTCCTCTTTCTTCCTCTTTCCACTAACATACTGTGAAGTGCTGAATGTAATTAATATTAATTACAGAGCAGGAACATATCAGGTCTTCCGAAACTAGTTACTGATGTATTTGATTTTATTTCTCATTGAATAAATTCTAAATACAGTACCAGTCCATGTAAACTCTGTTGTACCTTTCGAGGGTCAACCACTTGGTTTCAAGTATGTAGCACTGTGCTTTGCAAGACCAGCAGCTGTGGACAGATTTCAAAAAAAAAAAAGAAAGAAAAAAGGTTCCCCCTTTTTTTGCCTTGACAAGTTCTGGCTGAAAAATAAAAACTAAACTACTGTGTTTTATTCCAGTTCTTTGCTGTCTATCCAGCTTCAGTTTGATACAAACATGTAATATTTTTCAGCCAAAATAAGTTTGAAAAACCAAATTTTCTTGGAGCTTCTAATAGAATGAAAGCACCATATTTGTGGCTTTATTTGGTTAATGAGCACAAAAACAGATATTTTTCAGATCAGAAACCCCTTCACGCTTCTTTTCTTGCATATATAATTACTAAATATGTAAATGTAATTTCAATTTGATGCTCTGAGGGCAGCAGTTCATTGCAGGCCAATATTAGGTTACAACATTTGCCTGATTTAATGTCACTTCTGGTATCCAATTTCTGGATTCCATCTAAATACAGATAATAAATTACACCTGCGTTTAACTGGGTTTAATACAAGTTTCACATTAATTGTCACTGTGAATGTGTCAGTCAGTGTTTGCTTTCCATGTTTCTGCATGTTTAAGTCCACTCATGGATGATTATACTTCAGGGTGTTTTGTCACCACATTGCATTATTGTTGTGTATATTTCATAAGCATGTGTGCGATGACTGTGTGTTTTCTCTCGCTAAGCCACTAACTCTGATTCTCTCCTTCGGTCTGTGGTCCAAAAGCAGCAGCACTGCAATTATTTATGAGGTTCACTTATCAATAATTCAGCCATACATCTGATTAGCCAATAGGATTGATGATGGAGCTCTGCACTGAATCCTCACACATCAATCCTCTACTTGGCCCTGGGCTGTTGTTATCTCTCCCTCCCATGTCTTTTTGCCTTTTTTGTCTTTGTCTATGTCATTCTGTCTGTTGCTTTTGCTCCCTTTTCTTTCTCTCTGTTTGCTTTTTTTTCTTCTCTTTGTTTTTTCCCACTGTTTGCTTGTTTTCTTTACCTCCCTCTCCCTCTCCAACCTCACCTCCTCTATCCATTCACTCACTCCACATTACAGACATCCCACTGCCTCGCTTTATTGTCTTTACAAATCATTGACACATGTGTAACCGGCTGCCATTTTGTCCTGAGATTGTCCCACGGACATCAACAGGTGGGAAATGTCACTTTGGCCTTAAGTTGAGAGAGCACAACAGAAAAAGGGACGAAGGGGGAACTGCAGGGGTTGGTTGTGGTGTGTGTTTGTGTCACAGGAGAGACTGAAGGACGGGGAGAGAGAGAGACTGAGTCAGTGGGTATTCGGATGGAACAGAGAGCCTTTTCCAGGACAGGAGGGATCAATACCTACGCTGCCTGCACTCACAACCCCCATGAGCACAGTAGAGGCCCAAGAAGTAAAGTGTGTGTAAATCTGTGCATGAGTGAACCCTCCTCCCTTCGTTCAGTCTGTGTTTTTTGTGTGTAGTTGAGGTGGTTGTGCGAACAGGGGGCTGTTTGCCTGTGTTTGCTGTCTGCAGGGCAGTGCAGAGAACCGAGCTACAGAAGAAAGGAGGGAAGAGAACTTGCCAGCAAAGAGCCAAAGTGTTAATTACTTATCGATCCAATTTGGCAGATGACTCCCTAAAAATGCGGAGGGCAGCTCAGTGCACAGCTCAAAAGGAGAGAGAGGAGAAAATCTACTGTTCAAAAGTCCCTCGGACTCCCATCTCTGCCTAACTAAATGTTTACTACCAATTCCTTGCCTCTGAGCCATGCCTGGCTGCACTGCTTAATGCCTGCTTATCACTTCCTGGCTATCAGACTCTATTCTCTCTGTTTTACTCTCATTCCACATTGCTTAC
Source organism: Acanthurus leucopareius (assembly GCA_029814765.1). Taxonomy (NCBI): domain Eukaryota; kingdom Metazoa; phylum Chordata; class Actinopteri; order Acanthuriformes; family Acanthuridae; genus Acanthurus; species Acanthurus leucopareius. Next base: position 8,325,058 of record JAQMCX010000053.1, on the reverse strand, counting down.
TTTCATTCTATCCTTAACTCCTCATCTATGTCCTCTCACCTCTCACTTTTTCTCTCTGTTCAGCATTCTCCCACTTTCCCCCAAATCTCCAGTGAATCAGTGTCTCATTCAGTGTTTTGTATGCTGTAGTATTTGTGTCTTAAATCTCTCTTGTTTTCTTCCTTGTTGCTTTAAGCCAGAACTCACTCTCTCCCTTTATCCTCCATCATCTCTCTCTGTTTATGTCCTGCTCTCTCTCTCTCTCTTTTATTGCTCTCCCCTTACTAGTTTTTTCCTTTTCATTTTGCTAAACAACCATCTTTAACTAAATCCCAAGCTTGCAAAATATGACTTTCCACTCCAAAGGCCTGGAGAGCAGAACCCCGCTGTGTTAATACCATCTCTCTATTCCTGTCTGCCGCCCTGCAGCTAAAAAAAACTTTTTTTTTTTCCAGGAATTTTTATTATATGAGCCGTGACAGTCTAAAATGTAAATATGCTTACTCTAAATGCTAAATACTTGGTGTAAAATGTAAATAATTTATTCTCTATATGTCAAACTAAGAAAAAAAAAGTTAATAAAAAATGTTTTTTACTTACATGAGAACACAGTGAATTTATTGTGTTCATTAACTCTTTTAAAATATTTACATTTAGTTTGAATTTTAAGTGCACACAAGCATATTGGATTTCAGGTGATAAAACAAGGTGCAGAACAAATGTAAATACAATAGAAATGGATTTTTTTTGTGGGTAACAACTTAGTAAGTAAAAGTACAAGACAAAACAAATAACAGCAGTGTGGGTGAACACTTAAGATTCCAAATGTTAAATGGATCACAGGGAGTCATTACGATGTTAATTCATACAAAGACACAAATGCAGCTGAAAGTAAGATGGAGAGTTTCTCATATTTAAATTCTGCCTTGAGGCACAGAGGTGCTTTGAGCTAAATGCTAACCATGCATGCCAAAATCATCCTCAGGGGACCAAGAATGTCTATGCAAGCTTTCATGGCAATTCATCAAATAGTTATGATGATATTTAAGTTGACCCAAATTACCACCCAAAAGGGCCAACTGCTAGCTTGGACAAAAATAAGCAGCCACAGACTCACTTCGCTTATTTCCTTACGTGATATATTTTCAACCAGTGATGCCTGGACTTGTTCTAAGTATCGAATGGTTTTTCTGCAAAACACTTCTACATGTGGCCTTTAGTTCACTGGGTTTCAAAAAATATTTTTTTGCAAATTCCTTCACGACTATTGTTTTCTTTTTCTGCTTTCAAGAAAAACATTGATGTCATAATTTTCTTTTCTTAACATTTCAAGTCCAGAGTTTTTTCCAAAATCTCCAAGTCCTTTTTTTTACATATCAGAAGAAATAAACTTGAATAATGCCCAGAGAGACAAATGAAATAATTACATGGTGGAGGCTTGTCGTTTTATTCTCAACAATGAGAACAATAATACAAACAGCATGTAAAAATAGCATTGCTTAAAAAAAAGAAAGCACTGACAGTAATGCTGCTGGATATTCAGTGTGAAATGGGACCCAAGCAATCAGTAAACATGGCCTGCCCCCTGCTGCTCAATCAACACTGATAGTGTTTTGTGAAACTGCCACTGTTTTCTCACTTATACTTCAAGTCTTTTCATAAAATAATTCTTTCATATTTATTCAGTTATTCAACTGCTTGTAGGGAGAGTATTAAAATATATTACACATTACCTTCAAACCTTGTGGAGCGTAAGCAGAGTGCACAGCGATGCCATGGGTATGATGGACATTATTTGCTTAAAATGCCTTTTGAAACATTGATTTCGTTGTTTTATATAGAACATGGCTTGCATTCAAGACCAAAATAGAGGGGAAAAGTGTGTCTCGGAGAGTCATATAATCCATATGATAAAGCTTACTGTAAAAGTACAACATTAATCCTAACCAAAATGTTATGAAAGCTTAAAGTGCCAAAACTATTTTAAAACATTTTTCCAAACTTGGCCAAGCTGAAAAGATGGACTCAGATAAGTGCAACTTTTGTACTTTATTGTAAATGCCTCATGCATCAAGGACACACTTGTCTGGCATTAGAAGTGTTGAGCATGAATCTTTTTTAACATTATGATGGAAAAACATTTAGAGGGCTGTTGGGTGCTGGGCCCAAAAACAGCCTGCACCTCGAGCTCATCCATCACAACAGGTTTAAGGTATTGTTACATCCTCCTGCCAGGCTCCTAGAGATTAAGTTTTTTGTTTTTTGTTTTTTTTTTAATAAATAATGGCTAATTTAAGAAACTGTAATGAAACAAACTGACAGAGTATTGAAACTTTAGGCTCTAGATGCTGCAATGGATCCAGTTGCAAAACAAAAGAAAAGACCTGAATGAGAGGAATTATGCTCATACATCACCATCACCAAGGAGGGTTAAATATAGCTTATTTTTAAAGATGGTGGTGAAGTCGGACCAGGGCTTGTTAGTTGAACCTCTATTTTGGGAATATAAACGATATTGCAATGATTTAGAGCTACGCAGCCTGACAGATGGACAGGAGAGCAACATGGCCTCTCGGACAGCAGCTCTTAAAATAGGATGTTCCAGAGAATCCCCTATAAAAGGTGGAATAATTTATTTTTACCATAAGTTTATCTGTAAGCAACACAATGACCGATTGTTTGACTATTTGATTTCATGATAAAATGTCTAAAAGCAAAAACCTTCAGATGGGGGACTCTGGCACAGTCCTAATAAGGGGGGTCCTTGGTCTAATTTGAGTCAGTTTATGGTCCTATGCATTAAAATTTTAAAAAGCACCACTCTATATCATCCTGCCATTACAATGATTAACATGATACCTAATATTGTTAGTCCCACGAGCAGATGTTGGTGTTGGAGGTTACACCGATCAATAAAGTGAGGAGCATCCCACAAGATTGAAAACTTAAGAACTGTCCACCTTACTTGCATACGGTCTTAGATGAAGAGGAAAAGTTGTTTCAAATTGTGCTTATAAAGTTGCTTCAGCAAGCACTTCTTCACTGAAACTTTTCCTGAGCGATAATTTAACCAGCCTAAAAGAAAGATCTGCCAACTGTTCTCCAGGGTGATAAGGACCATATGTTGCCTGTACCATGAGTGAATACTAATACCAGCCTGATAATGCCATTACTGATGGAGATTAGATAGCTGCAAAGTAACCATAAGACGTACCAAAATCCACCGTCATAATTAAAACATATCTACAATAGAGGAGAGTAGAATATGCATAAGTTTAAAGTGGATGTAATAAATACTTTAATACTAACAATGGACCCAACTGTGGTCATTCATATTAATGAACTCACAGAAATTTATTACTTGACTCTGCAGTTCCTCACGGCTCTATGGAGTGTTTTAGCATCTTTCAGATCAGGGTTTTTTTTTTTTGTTTTCTTGCCCACAACTTTGTCTTTTTGATCAGCTCTTACTGCTCTCATCAACATCCAGCAGCACTTAGCTCTTTGCAATCAAATTAGCAATAATAAACCCATTATAAGCTGTCTGTCAGCAGCAAACAGTGGAGAGACAAAGCTGGGGACTTTAGATAATTAGCGATCATAGTAAGAATTTAGCAGCCAAAAAGTCAGATATTGCCCCCAGTAATTAATGAAGATGAAAAACAGAGCTAAGAGCCAAAGTAGAGTGAATATTTGCCTCATAAGAAAGGCCAGAAAGAAAACTGGGCAATAATATGTAAGTGTTGAGTTAACAGCTTGTTTATGCACTGTGGTAAAATATATATCTATATATTTTATTCCAGGTTTAACATTACATCAGAAGTTCTGTTTTCCTGCGTGTGATTGCATTTTTTGTGTTTTGATTGCTTTACCAATCGGATTTTCCGCATTGTGTTGTGATACGACACACCTCCGCTAGGTCACCAGATATCAGCACAATGTGACAGACAATAACACAGTGAACCACACAGATATTCGCAGCCTTTACCATTGATGTGCAATTCACAGTCATATCAGTTTTGGATGGACTGTCTGGCTGTAGGATTTGGATGGATTTCAGTAGTGGACACACATAAAAATGTGTTTCTGTCTGAAAGTCAAAAGGATAAAAAAGTATAATACATGGGCTACGTTTTGGAATGAATGTGAAATACTTACATTTCCATACAATGCATGAACTTCGAGATTGCCTCGGACGCAGTAGCTCAGCATACAAAATCATACCTCCCCTTCAAAAAGCAGTTCAACTTCTGAAAACTCTATTGCAGAGAAAAGACTGTGCAGTTGATTGACTCCCTTCTCTGTATTTACTTTTCTTGTCTGAGTTCTGTGACTCCAGCTTAACTTTCTGACCTCAAACTAAAACCTCCATATCCCGGTCTTCTGAATCGTATACCCAGTGACTCTCACATTTCTCTCTCTCTTTTTTCTCTGTCTTTTTCCCCTCTCTCTCTCTCTCTCTCTCCGTCTCAAATGGAAGTTGAAATGAATCTAAATTAATGAATATCATTACAGCCTCTTAAATAGCCGCGCTGTATTACTAACCCTTCTCTGCTTTATCTCCCTCTGCACATGTGTCTCAGACAACCAAACCTTTCTGGGAGATACAGATAGAAAAGGCTAACTACTGTTCAAATTTTTTCCCCTTCAAATGGAAGAAAATGCTCACTCTTTCTTTCAGCAGGAGAGCGAGGCGAGCCATAATGAGGTTTGTGCCTAACGAGGGCAGTCTAATGCCTGCCGACATGTTTTTACTGCCGATATCAGTGTCCTACAGTATGTTACCTTTAAGGCGACATGAGCAACCCAATGAATAACATTTTACATTGTTTAAAAATGAGCTTGTCATTGTGTTTGAGATTTTCTGCTTGTTTTTGTCTTTTCCCTCGAGGGATAGTTAAATTATGAAAAATGATTAAATGTCCTTTCTTTGAAGATTTATTTGTGACTTGTCTTCTTGTGACAGAATCAAGATGCTTCTTCTTCATAAGAAAAATTCTTCTCAATAACTAAAAAAAATACTTAATAACTATAAAATCTACCAGAAATATAGTAAGTGACTGATTGCATATGTTCCCTCCAGGATAGGGCAATTAATTATATTACAATTAATAATATTACTTCCAAAATTCCTAAATCTAACCTTTCTAAATTATAATTTAGAAAGTTTAAGAGGTACTTAAATGTACAACAACCTTTGTATTTGCATACACACATAATGCTGTAACATGATGAACTTTAATGACTAAGCATAAAGCACGAGTGTCATTAGAAATCTGAATCTTGTTTAATCAAAATCACATTTTTAACTTTTATTTTGAAATTGCATTCATCCATTCAAAATTTGCCACTCTTGTCTTTGCAAACTGTAAATTACAGAACTAATTTCAACGTTTTTTTTGCTAACCTTAGAAACAAAAATATAACTTTGGTCTGGCTTTGAGCTTCATACTGCAGATATTTTACTCATATGAGGTGGTGAGGAGCTTTAGATCATCTATCTGTGACCTTCCTGGTGTTCTGAATTCTTCCCACAGAGACTAGGCTTCTGCCTTCAGTGGCTTCAGGCTTTCAAACATCTCAAGGAGGAGCTTAGGCCAACAAAATCAATATGTTTTTACACCCTCTTCAAAGCTTATTTTTTATTGGTATAGGAATATGTATTTATTAAAGCAAAGTTGTGGAAATAGTAATGAATAGAGAGGTGTTTAGGTATTAAAAATAAGTATCATCTCCTTGGTTTATTGATTGATAATTATTCTCCTTGTGCTAATACTGTGAAGGAAATGCAAAGCCAGCTATCTGTAATGTAATGTAGCAAACTCTCTGTCTCCTTACCATCTTTTTGTATGAATACTGAGAATCGTTTTACAGCCTGTGATAAAGTTACAGCTTTTTAAAAAGTAATTCCCTGCTTTTTGCCAGTTGCATGCTGTAATTGCTTTATAACAGAGGCTGATAAGTGAAATGAATAAATAGACCTTTAAAAATTAAGAGAATCTTTCTCACATAAGAAATTTTGCACCAGCAAAAAACTCAGGTTTCAAATTATTTTGGAAAAAAATGATAATAGGACACACATGCATGTGCACGCACACACACACCTTTCCCAGTCCATTATAAAGAGAATTACCAGCTAGTGTTAAGGCTGTTTCCAGTGTTCTGAGAACTTCAGCACTTCATTATTCAAATCAGTTCACCCCAGTTTTAATGAAGAAGTCCCTGCTATCTTGTTATAGAGTTAGGACTCAGCAGCACACACTCCATGTATCTGTAAACATATGTGTCTGTGCACAAAACATCAACACCCTTAATGATTTTTTTCCACCCCTTGCAGGTTAAAACATCAATTTTACAGAAGAAAATACATTTTACTCTACTATGCTACTTTAAGTATCATTCGAATGACTATAGAAAGTAGAAAACCTAAATAAATTTAAAAAATGATGACCAATGAAGATACAAACTCAAATAGATACTAAACTGTATTTATATAACCGTAGTTTAAATAATGTCTTTTGTCCTTAATAAATACCCAGGTCCAATATAGCAAGCATAAGTCTGTTGCACTTTAAATATTCCTTTGCATTTCAAGAATGCATCTATAATTGGGATTGCAGTGTGTGTGTGTGTGCGTACAAGTCAGTGTGGTTTTGTGTTTTTCCTTCCGTGCTCCTGATCAATGCTCCCCTGCCTGTGCTTCAGCTCTGTTGTAATTAAGCCACTGTCTGCGACGTCTGAGTGTTTAAAAGATCAAACACTGTCTCAATCCTCTCAGAGGGCACAGATGTAAGAAGAGTCAGTCGTCGCTATAAAAGGTCACTTGCTGTGTTTTGATGCCACACAATAGGTTTTTTTTTCCCCCCCTGTTTTTTGATCCCTCAGTCTTTCTTTCTCTCCGTTATGACTTACTTTCATGTGTTGGGAATGAGCCAGTAAAATGTCACTGGCACTCAGAAGTGATTATTGAGCAGAGGACAGCGGGTGGAACAGGTCGAGGAGGTGGGACGAGCATGACAGCAAGTAAACAAGACACAAAGAAGGAATGAGTTGTAAAACAGAAAATAAAAAATAAAAAAAATTGATGTAAGATTTGTTGTACTTCCTACTGGAAATCAATTCTTATTCATTTTCCCTCTCATTTGGATTGAATGGATGTGTGTGCTGATCTGTATCTCTCAAACTATAAGGATATATTCTTTTTATATAGTCACAGTGTTTGGAATCGCAATCCTAATGGGGACACAATTAAAGTCCCTGTAATGTATATCTTAATATTTCAGGATGAAGACTTGGGTAAAGGTTTAGGTTAAGCAAGATCATGATTAATGTAGGTCTCAAATTAATTGATGTAAATCTTTGTAAAGTCCTCAAATGTAATGGATACATAGCATAGTGTATTTGTGTGCGTGTATGTCTCAAAATAGTGCTACTCAGATATGTAGCCCAGGTGTTTACTAATTATGTTTTTAATGCAAAAACTGTTCTGTATACAGTAGGTCGAACGGCATATGGCTATTACATAACTCTGGCTTTAAGTGATCACGATGTTTGAAAGAAAATTACATTTAAAACTAAAAGATAAACTTGACTATATTTAAAAAGAGAGAAAATCAGGTGTAAACTGTTAGTCACCTCTCTGCTCCTTTTGTTGAGGAATTAACTATGAAACCATCACATTCACACTGCAATCACCACAACAGAATCACTTGCTTACATGAACAAACTTAACATTATGTCCAACCACAACATGACTTAATGCTACATTGATCTGTTCTCATACCTTTAGTCCATGAATAAAACCCCTCGTCTGTATCTTGCTTACGTAATTGTGAGGTAGCAACTCAACAAGGAAGTGACTAACTGTGAGCGAAGCACTTGATTTTATTTTGAATCATGGCAGTGATTAGGATAACACCTGAACACACAGCTTGTGTAAGCAGCACGTGTGTGCCTGCCGTGCCTGACTGCTGCTGCTGCTTGCGTGCTCACAGCATGTTGTCCACACAGACGGCATTGCTGCTTCGGTGTCTTTTAATGTTTTTTTTTTCTATGTAAGCTTTCTGGCTACTCTAATCTCTAAACAAGGTTGAACAAAATCTTTCTGTGAAAAGACTGGTTCATAAAAGACCAAGGAAGATTTGTTTGGCCCCTCATCTTCCCTTTAAAGTTTGGTGAAAGGGACACAAATACAAAGGAGGTGGTCCTCCTCAAAAAAAACAAAAGACAAACCAAAAGGATTCCAGCTCTGTGCCCCAAAAAATATGAAAATCAACACTGTGTGTCGCAAGTGTAATAAGCTTTTTGTGAAAGGCACATGCTAACACTTGCACAAGCTGCTACCCACGTCCAGCACCCACCCACACAGTCCCACGCACACCCACACCCACACCCACATGCAGCTGATTCAGAATCTATGTGCACTGCAGGGCCATTGTACACACAGACGAGACTTAATGCACATAATTTATTTTATTTAACTGTGGAAATAAGTGTTTAGTGTGTGAACATTACTGCACTGTGTTTATATTAAACTGCAATAATATAACATCCCTGCACAGTAATGACAATTAACTACTGTTATTTAAATCTAATTTAAGTTGATAATGTTATCATATACACAATAACAGATGTACAGAATGACTGTTCATATGGACGCAACTGTTTTCTTTATCAATTAAATAGTGTGACATTTAATCAGTTTTGACCAGAACCTTTTATAAGCTGTTTATGTAGGCATGCACCAGTGTAACCATGTGAAAAAGTTGCTGTGATTGCTGTGGAAAAGCTGCTTACCTGCTGGCAGTCAACATTGTGTGGGGTTCGGATAATATTGCAGCAGATCAGTTCATTTGCTCAGAACATATGGGTGAGTGCAGTGGATGTGTTCTCATTACTTCATAGGTTTCTTGACAAAACTCTTCACAAAAATCAATCTTCCAATCTACATTTGGTTTTTGGCAGCTGGCCTGGTTCATGTCAGGCTGTCTATTTTTCGACTTTCCATTATTCACTGCTCCACACACACCCTGTCTTATCTGTCTTGCTCCTGTTATTTTCGTGCACTGCTTTCCTGTTCTTTCTTCAGTCAATAATAACTGAAGCAGAAATTTGGTTAGTGGCATGAGGCTGGATGTAATCCAATAACGGGAAACCACCCACATATGCCTCAGACTCTGTGAGGTTCACGCACACCCACACACACACACACACACACACATACACCCGTTCAAACAGGCACATGAGTGCACGAAACACCTCTGCTGTGGACTGTTCTTGCACTTTCCAGGGACACACCTCTGACTTAGTTAGGTCTCAGAGGCAGTTCACCTTCATTATATTAATGCAGCTAAACATCAATTTCACCTCTTGCAAATTGTATTATTCCTTTGCTAAGTGACTGCTGTACTTGATGCAGTTTAACCGGATTGTTGCAACAACACCTGAAGAAACCGTCCTCTAGTGATACAGAGATGCAAATACAGCTCCACTGGGGATCACATTTGTTTTGTATTGATGAACTTCCTCAGTCGTTTAAGCTATTTAAACACAAAAGAATACATTTATGCATGAATTCAAAAGGCACTTGGGACTCTCCTCACATTGCTGTTCAAAATAAGGTGTGACACGAGCAAAACTTAGCAGTTAAATTTGAGTGGAAAGGACACTGGGAGGCTAAGACTTTGATGTGCTGGCAGCAAGGTCAGTTTCTCCTTTTTCTTAAAAAAAAAACTCCTCATTGGTTTAAATTTTCTTGTGTTTCCCTTGGTCTCTGATTTATCATGCATCTCAAGCATGTGTTTGAATTTTGGAAAACATCCGGTGACTCTGGGCTCCCTCCTGTTTAATCCACAAATCAGAGGTTACAGTCAAAGAGCTCTCCATTACTGCGTGACCCACACACAGAAACATGAGTCATATGGAGGACAACTGAGCAGCAATGAGATGAGATCGGAGCAAGCTGTTCACTTACAGTGTAGGATTATTTTCTTAGAGAGTCATTCATCACTCCAGATCATTTGCCGTGATCTGTTTATGAAGCACATCTGCTCAGCCGACTATTTATAGGGGGGCCACACATAATAGAACATGCTTACAGACATACACAAAAACACACACAAACACACACAAATACACACAAGGAGGCCAGCCAAGCCCCCGCTAAATTGGTTTACCTCTGGTGGTACCGCCCGCGTCGTTTTAGAATGGTAGTTGCAGAATAATAGCCGGCTATTATAGCCAATACTGTGATAAGATTACTTTACCTGTAAAGAGAGAACTGCTGTACATCGAAGTCCTTCCTGAAATGGACGTTATTCTTGGGGATCATTTGAGAGAATCAAAAAATGTCTTGATGATGGTTATTTTGAAAGACTGTACTAAATGTTGGGCAATTTTAGCTTATTGCTAACTATTTCCAAAAACACAGGCCCACTATTTTGTCTCATGATTGTTGTCCTACTTTTCCTGGCAGCAAAGTGTGATGTGGCCACTGGGGACTTGTTGTCAACATGGCTATCTGTAGCCATGCGCCAATAAATTAGATATTAATAGAAATGTATGATAGAGAAAATAAGCTAGGTTAATACCATAACAAAGGACCAGTAGGCTGCATGTCTCTACCAAAACATGAGAAACGACTGTGGTAATAAGAAAAAACATCCTGTTAACTCCAAAAATGTATTTAAATGCCGTTCCTGCTAACATTAGACAATGTTGAAAAAGTGTCCCTGGAGTGCGCTAAGCTAGCTGTTAATGTTAGTAGGAAGTCAACCAATTTTCATGTGCTACTTCATCAGTTGTGCTAGCATAAGTTCTTTTATGTTGAACTTGAATGGATCAGTGCTGCTTAACAAGGCAGTATTTTCTAATGTTGCAGTGCTGATTTAATGGTTATTTAACTGATAACTTAATGTATAATATCTGATTAATGTACAACAAGGTCCAAATAATTAAGAAGTTGCCATAAACAACGTTTGTCCAAACACAACAACTCAAAAAATTAGTATCACTTTTAATGGACTCTGGCAATGACAAAGAAGCAACCTACATTTGTAACTGTGTAATGTATTTGTTAGATGCGACATGTTTACAGTTAATAAAATGTCCTAAATTATGTTTGAATGGTAAAATCAGCTGAAACAGTGTATTCAAACAGCTGTGACAAACATTGGCAGGTAGCCTAAGACACACTTATAGAAACGGAGCAGCCTCGTATAGGCAGACCAGGCTTCATGTTGCTGTGTTAACAAAGCTGACAGGCCGCCACAGCTCTGCTCACAAGCAAGACTCTGGAATAGATATGTACAGCAGCATTATGTTCCTCATCATGTGCTTTATTTGGTTCCATCTGCATGATAAGTCTGACTTTTCTTCAACTCATTCAGTGTCGGATGTGCTCGACAAGCAGTGACACACTGTCAGCTCTTGGCTCTTTACGCTCTCACAGTCATTACCGTCGAGATCAGATATATGCACTGCAACTCGTCATGTTCTTGGGCTCTTGTAACTTATCTGTACAAGTTTTTGGTCCTGTCGCATTATGTAATGATTATTCCCACAACTTTTCCGTCATGACTTCACTAAGTGTGACCCATGTATCAGGCAACATCCGCCTCTGTTCGCACCTTAGTGCTTCAATTATTTTGCCCTCCTGTTCCTGCTCTGCTTGGGTTTTTAGACTTTTTGCAGTGCTCAATTATTTTGCCCACTCTCTCATAGGAGCTGAAATGGGATGCAGGTGAAGTGAAATGCTTTCACCTTGGCCATTAAGGTCAGGGGAAAGCAACAGGGCTCATTGCAAGGCAGAGCAACGCTGCAGCATGTTCCCCTGCACTGATATGAACAGTGGCAGCTGGTCCGTAAGGTAAATGATATAATGTTAATGAGGATAATGTATTGACAGCTTCAAAAATATAAAATAAAAATGTGTTTGTGTTGTCTAGATATTGTCAGAGGTGACATTCATCATTTTTCCATCCTAGGACACAAGGATCATTGCACACTGACTCTAATTATAAATTGTATCCAGCTCTCAAACAATTGGTGGTATCAGTGAGCAGTTGGCTCCTTGTGGTAGAAAGAGCTTGGATCTGAACACAACAATCAATGATTTCAAGACAGAGAGAGGCACCACACTTGGTCGTTTTCAAGGAGCTGGTTTACCATGAAGACTTGGCTTGCTGCTGCTGCTTTCTGTCACTTTTTGTGTCTCCTTTTTCAGTCAGCAGGACAGAATCAAGCAAGATCCAACAAGGATTCAGACAGATGACTTTAAGCTTTGTTCTAAAAGAGAAAAAAAACCTCAAACAAACTAGGATTTAAAAAAAGGAAATACAGTGTTACTGAAAAGTTAAACTTATGGAATAAAAATTAGTTGTAAATTATTGTTTTTTAGTTTTTCATAATGAGGGAGGAGTTGTGATTGGAAGGTTTTTAATGTAGTGATTATACTTTTTTTTTTAGAGTAAAAACATATCAGACACACTGAATATTTTTGTTTTCATTTATTTAAATGCACTGCTATGATGCCTCAGAATATCTTTGCTAACCCTGCGAAAATATGTCACATGTGTCAGCTTTGTGTTTAAATATTCTATTGTGTGGGCTTGATTGTGCTGACAATTTAATATTGTTGATAATAAACCCACATTGTTTTCCAATTCACTGGTTGGTGGCACCTTATTGCTGCTTTAACAGTATTAAATTGAAAATTTAAATCCATTTTTTTGCTCAGCAGTGATACTTCATACATGGCAACAGCAGATCTGTCAAGTGGCTTTTTTGCATATTCCACTGCTTCAGGTGTTACTGATGTGTTCCTGGCACGTGTGTGTGCGTGCATGTGTTTATGGGGTGTGTGTGGCCTACAAATTTACATTTATAGTATGAGACATCAGGCAAGCCCATGAGTTGACCCTAAAAAAAATATTCATACATTACAATTCATGTAATATGTATACAGAAGCATCATCAAACATAGTGTATTCACAAATAAAGGAGCACATACTCATTATTAAAGTCCTATGCACTGCGTACTATACACTTGATGGGGTGCATGTCTATGCATAAATAAATTTTCTGAATATATCTTCATCTTTCTTTCTCACACACAGACCGAAGCAAAAAATCATGTATTGCATTAGGTGCTGTATTATCAGGATCATGAAGCTCCACTTGTTTTCTCAGGAACTCTGCTGCGACCAACAAAACTATGGGTGTGCAGAGAAAGCAACGGAAGGGAATGTATCAGGGAAACACAGCTACGTAGCATAGCAGGAGAAATGGAGAGAAGGACAGACGAGAGACAGAAGGCAAGGAGAGAGGACACCAGGATGAGAGCGAACAGTGGAAAGTAACAGTGAGGGAGAATACAGAGCGCCAGAGGGAGATGGTAAGCGGGAAACCCAATCTGTGAGTTGATGGGGCTCCTCAGCACAGCGGCAAAATCAATTTGACTGGCGCTGCTTCTGCTCTGAATGAGAAGCAAGGATGGTGGAGTAGGAGAGGGAAGAGAGGGGAGAGAGGAGATGGAGAGCAGTATGACTGGACAAGGATGGAGCTGTGGAGTCAATAAGAGTGTGGCAGTAAAATGAGAGAAAATGGATGAAGGGAATGAGACGGAGGAGAAGAGGAGAAGGTCATGGTGGGGACAGCCACCAGAGAGAGAGAGAGAGAGAGTGGAAGTAACGGATAGGCAATATAACAAGTGCAGCCACTTGATGTTCACTTGTGGATATGAATAGTTGGCAACCTTGAAATATATAGTCAATAAAAGTAAACAAAAAGAGAAATGTGCTTTACACAAGTCTGTGTACCCATCAGTTGTTGACAAATGCTGGGTTATAAAAAATGCACTTTAAGATGGTTTAAGCAAAAGCTGCTTTGACTATGAAACTATTCAAATATGCAGTTTGATCAGTCACTCTTTTTTCAAATATATTTTGAATAAAAGCAATTCATTGAGTAGATATTTGTTATTTTATCCCGATGATAAAGCAATCCTGATTTATTGTAACATTTAAGTCTAAAAAGAACTGCTGTGAAACCTAACCAATCACTTGTAGACTTCAGCCGCTGTCTGCCTTAAATGTATGAAACGCCTGCTGATGGAAGTAGAATTTAAATACCCTGTAAGAGCCGGTGCAGTAGAGTTTGTTTTACACCTTATCAATGGCAGTAAACAAACTCATCGCCGTTTCTAAGAGTAAGGAAACAATATAGCTGACCATTTTTAAACTTTTAACCCTCTTTGCCTTGAAGACAATGGATTTACTGGAGTAGCACTTGAGCTGATTAGCTGCCTAGCTTATTAGCTAATTGCCAAGAGAGAGGGACAATGATGCCCCTCGGTTTGGTATCAACAGGTAGCACCATGGCTAGCATCCAGCTATTCTCCACATACTGGCTTTTGCTGTGCTTAAATAGCATTGTGATCAATGTGACTTTTTTATGCTGAAGGTGGACTGTGAAACTAATAGGACTGCTTCCAAGGGCCTGGAACTGGTGCTGCTCTGTTATTATTTTAGGCCTGATGCCCAGTGGTGTGTGATCTCTGGGTGAGTTGTACTTCATTGCACGTGAGATGAAGGTTAGCATCGAAAAAGGAACATTAGCATGCTGTGGTGTGTAAATGCGTGCGTATGTTTGTGTCTTTCTGAGAAATTAACAGAAAAAGATCACAAAAATATTTTAAAAAGGGCCCCACAGGCTTCGAAAATTGTCACGAGGGGAGCGCTTTTAGAGGAAATCCTCTGTAAAAACATGAATTATCAAGCTGGAAGCGTCTGGAATAATGAACCACGCTTGGTGCAACAACTGTGCAGAAGCACGCTCATCTCATATCTCTTTGTTTCTTTGTCTTGCTTCGTGTCTTTGTTCCAGTATCTCTCCTCGTATTTCTCTCTCTCATCAGGAGGATACAGATTTCACTTGAAAATGGATCATAGTGGCCTACAAGATTGGGATCAGCTACTTAACAGGACAGAAAAATAGCTAGACGAAAGAGGTGGAGGGGATGCGGAGGGTGACTAAGCTGTTAAAAATCTGCGTGTCATTTACTAAGTGCTCAAGAGGGGTCACTTGTTGTTAATTATCCACACAATGTGGTCTCCTTAAAATAGTTCTTTTGTTTACAATGGTAGCCACAACAAACTTAAAATACTGAGGGGAGGAGTGGCAGGGCTACAGTAATAAATGTTAGTATGTAAAAATTTTTATGCAAATGATATAGTAAAAAATAATCAGTATTTTTTAATATTTCAACTAACCTAGACTTTTACAGTGAGCTGCATCCATTAAAAGTAAATATATGAGTGTGTGTGTGTGTGTGTGTGTGTGTGTGTGTGTGTGTGTGTGTGTGTTCCCCCAGCCACCCTGTCCTTATTGTATCATGAAGGCTGCTACCGCCAGAATGGAACTCCTTATTTTCTCATTGCTGCTGACAGCCTCAGCCAAGAGGCTGCTATTTTTAAAAAAGGAGTGGGTGACTGTGCGAGCTAATAAACGAACGAACGAACGCACTCACACACACTCACACACACATGCACAGACATGCACATACACAGATACATGCAAGCATACTTAATTTGCATAAAAACTGAGATTTATGTTCACCCAAAGTCAGTCTTGCAACAACAGGCACGTTCAAAAAAAGCACCTTTGACATCCGTTTGAACACCTTTATGCAACAAAGAACCGCCCACATTTCAGCTCACAGATTCACCCATGAATGCACACACACATGCACACACACATTCACAGGAAAGGGAAACTGCATTTCCATATCACTGTATTGAACACTTCTCTTGGATTGTGTAACTGATCTCCTATTATTTTAAACTGCCTATGAATAGTGTTACCATCTGACACCAGCCTACAGCTAGAAATCACTGCCGATCTAATGTAGCGGAAGAATTTACCACATCTTTTCTCGCACCCTGACGGGCAGAGAGGTGCACAGGAAGATAAGGGAGTGAAAGAGAGACAAGGAAGGAGTGCAGAATTTTAAATGTAATTCCGGCATCACCAACATCTCTTTTTCTCTCTGTTATTTTTTCCTTATATTTCCAAATCTCTGCTTGTTGCTCGGCAGTTTCCTTTATCTTTACAGCCATCGTATTTGATATGATTGCGTCTCTCTGATAAAGAGTGGCCTTTGCAGGTACACAGATATCTGCGGCCTGTCAAGTTATAGTCAAAACCTGTGTATCTTTTGTTTCCTGTTGCCGTTCTCTTCCTGCCCCCGGGCCCTGTGATAAATACTGTAGCTATAGATTGTCTAATGGAATAGCGTCGTAGCATAATTAGAGTCTCCCTTTGACATCAGTTTAACGTATGGCTATTGACCAGCAGGGTCAAATGCATTAGTTACTGTCTTGCTGAATATCTAATGTAATCCCACTTCTAACTACAGAATAATTAAGCAGATTAAAGCAAACGAGTGTTCACAGAGCAAACAGTTTCCTGGTGAATTATTTAGAAAAACACATTCATAAACGTTGGTGATTGGAAATCTTAAAATTATGGATCTTAAAAGTAAAGATCAAGCTTTTTTTCATTATCAGAGCTCTTCAACCCCATGACATCTCATTCAGGTGGGACTGGTTTGCTTCAGTGTGTGTGTGCTCCTGTGTTAACATGCCTCTATTGATACTCTGTATTGGACTGTAGATGACTGCACACCGTTTGCTGAGTGAAGGGAAAGAGCAATGGTTAAAGCTGTCAGGGTCAGTCAAGAAAAAGAAGAAGAAAAGAAGAAGAAATTTACTCCTGTGTCTTTTTCATTTCTCGTTACATTTCAACTTTTACTACTCAGATCAATGTCCTCTACTGCCTGATATGGATTGATGTCTTTTTCTAGCCTCTTTTTAGTGGAAATGTATTGTGAATAAAATACATTAAGCTATATGTTTTTACCTTAAAGCCCACAGAGAAGGAAGGACACTTTTCAGTCTTTTCTCTCAGGCTGCACATGAGCCAAAAATAAATAAAAGAATAGTCAGAAAAGCACTAGCTATCTCAAAAAGCTTATATACTGAGTGTGGTTGTGAATTCAACCCCATTTCCAGGAGAGTAGGGGTGACATCTATTACACAAGCTAAACAGATTGTGATTTGCTAATAATTTCTGACATATAAACAGGAGAGAAAGCAGTTCAATGACAATATTTCTAATGTTTCACTTTAACAACTTAATTGATCTTTGTAAAATATTTGCTTATACTGAGCAACAGATTCAAATGGCAATAATTCAAAACAGTTTGCACAGAAGCAATGAAAGTCTGGGGAAGCTGTAGAGTGATATAAAAAACACCTGTCTGGACAATTTACTGGTAAACAGGTTCATTGGTGACAACTAGTAGAACCACTGTCTGTTTAGCTCATGATTACAAGCAAGAAATCCAACATGACTGCATAAAATATTTTACTACACGGGTTCAGAAGCACTTTTACTGACAGCCAAAAGTCAGTAAATGCAGTTTATGTATAAAATATTTTGTTTTTATTTGTACTTTACTTAGATTCTCACCATTTTTGGAGTTCAGGTTGTGAAAGTAAAGGAAGGTCAGATGAGCTTGAACATGTCTGTCAACGCAGGACGTTTCTCAGTTGATTTTTTGAGGCTTAAAAATAAAATGCCATCGTTTAGAGTGATACCTAAAACAATGCTAATAAGTAAATCAAAGTGCAGAGGAATGAAATAGGTTTTCAAAAGTAATGTTATTAGCTATAATCTACATAAATGAATGCATGAATACTTCAGACAATTTATGTGTGCTGCATCTGAAAACACGTTCAGGTTGTCTCACACCAGGATAAAAATCACTTTTCTAATACATACGAAATCTGCTACTTACAAAATGCTTTTCCATTTTTTCTCAAATCAAGAGGAGGGATGAAGTGAAATGAAATGACTTCACTTGCAAAGCAAATCTACACATCTCTCAACTTCTTCTCCTGCAGACCTTCAGCTGTTGATTTAAGTGCACTTAAGCCCTTAAGCTACACAGCTCAAAGCATATTAAGCGTACTGGGCTTTAAATTTTCATTTTTCTTATCAGTCTTGGTTATTGTTGAAATGACAAAACAGAGAGAATCGAAATGAAATCTAATGTGGCCAGAAAATACTTCAAGTGATGGAATGACTCACAGAAATTTAGACCCTGTGACATTGAGCCACAGTGTGTGTGAGTCATGTGTTATATGTAGCGTTTCTCTCCTCCGACTCCATGTCTCTTTTTTGCTGGAGTGACATTGAAAGAGGCCGCTTATCCCTTGATCAGCGCCACCTTCATTTGTCTCAATTAGCTATGACAGCTTTTGCTTTTCTCATGTCCACTTCAATTAGTCGGCTTTGCAACACTGCACACGCGTCTGTGTCAAAGACAGCGTGTGTACGTGTGTATACTTTATGTTAGCATGTAACTGCGGGGTGGAAACAAGAGGGGAGGGTAAGATTTTGACATCCTCTTTTCTTAGTTATTGCTGCTTCCACACGCTCTCTCACTGTCCAACAAAAAACAGAAACATACACAAGTTCACATAAACATGCACATGCAAAGAGGAGCAGCTACTGTGTCCAGACTTAAACCAAGTTCAACTTTGCCAGCTGTGTGTGTGTGTGTGTGTGTGTGTGTTTGGGGGGTGGGAGGTTAGTGAACAATGATTAACACCTTCTAAAATGTCAGGTAACAAGTTGAGACAAACTTAAACGCACCATATGCTCCTTCCCTAACAACATAATCCAGTTTTCACACCTCTCAAAATGTGCTTTCTTTACTGGGTAAGATGTTTCTTCAGAGGTGTTACTTTAAAGTGTGACTGACTCTTTTTTTTTTTTTTTGCTTTTAACACCAAAAAAAATATTTAAAAAAAAACACATTAAAGCAGAACTTTTTAAATAATCGTGTGTTAGTTGTGCATAATCTTAAAAGCAAATATAATGAAGAAAAATAAGGGCACCGTTTCTGCCACAAAGACCTTTATCTGATCATCATGTCAGAATCCTGTGATGTTTAACTTTGAGGAGATTTTTCCAAACAGGTGAAGAAAGATTGAACTCTTTGTCTTGGTTTTACAAATCCCGTTTCTTCTGATTCAGCTACACCTAAAATTTAAAATAAAAACCCCCAAAACATTGATCCATTTGTAGTGTTTATATTTTGTGAGCCAGAGACAACATTGATACTTGCTGACACCTTTTAATTTTATTTCTAGTCAGTTATTCGAAATATTGGATGTTTTTTTTAAACAGTTGCCATCATTTTATTTTTGCTAACATCCAAACTGGTCCCCTGGTTTTCACATTGACTATTATCAACACTTTCTTTGTAGGATTTAGAGACCCTCTTGTGAAATTCATTTAAGAATCAAACAAAATGCACTGAAACTGATCATTGCTTTTGAGGTTGTGTCTTCAAATATATAAGGATGAAATATCTGTATAGCGCAGAGGTAACTTCTACAAAGCCGTCTCATGTGAGCTTTTTGCTTTAATTATTTACGCTCTAATAGTTTTGATCATAGCAAAGATAAAGAATTCCTAAAAGGCTGGTGATACATGTGTAGTGTACAATGGAAACATTGACTGGTACCTTGCCTGTGGCAGCAGTGGAAAGACAAAGATCAAAGCGGTAAGGCGAGACATACCTGGGGGAACCAGGGGGAGGGATTTTCCACTAAGCAACAGGAGTTCACCAGCATTCCTGCAGGCTTTGAACAAAAGTGATCGATCTTTTGTGCTGCGAATGCAAGTGTACACAATGCTGGCTCAGGACTCAAGGTTGTGTTCTCTTATTGTATAGTCTGGAGTCATGGTTGAGGACAGAGAGGGATGTATGTTGGAGCATCGTTTTTTTTCTTCATTCACACACTCGGAGCAGCCTCCTGGGTTCTTTCTGACATGGTATCACTCTCTCACTCTGTCTCTCTCTCTCTCTCTTTCTGTCCCCGAGCTCTGTTTTTTTTTTTCATCGTTTCTCTCTCTTTTTGTTCTTCCGTTTTCCTCCTCTTGCTAGTCGTGGGGGGGCAGTGTTCTCTTTTGTTATGTTGGCCCTCCTCCTTGATTCGCTCCCAAGATGTTACCATGGAAACTACAAGACACTACATCACCTCAAGTAGAAGTTTCTCAGAGTGCTTGTCAGTGTGTGTGTGTGTGTGTGTGTGTGTGTGTGTGTGTGTGTGTGTGTGTGTGAGACTGTGAGTATGTGTGTGTGGGTGCAGCTCTATGTCAAAACGCTGATGCTGGATTTCAATTTTACTGACACTGAACTGCACTTATAGAGGGTCCTCCCCTGCCCCAATAACTATTTAAAAAATAAATAAATAAAAAAACTCACTCACACACACACCACTTGCAAACTCTATCAAGCATTAATGATGCAAAAACGCTGAGCAACAGGAGCAGCTGAAGAAGCAGGGGGATAGAGATTAGGAAGTGTAAGGGGGGTAATCGTGACAAAGAAGGAGACAGGACTATCCTAGATCTGGAAACAGTTACCATGGTAACAGAGGTACAGTAAAGATGTTTTTTTTTTTAAAGAAAAGATGGCTTTTGTGTCATCCTATGTCAGAGCATAGGCATGGCCACCTTATTTGCACTTGCCATCACTCAGGCAGCTGCAGACATGCACAAACACACACACAGACCATACATACAAGCACAAGCATCTACAGAAAACTACAGGATTACTAGTTTACTCCTTAAAAGGAAATGTTGTAAGTAACTGTCAGTATGATAAAGGAAAAAAATGAGAGTAGGGAAAAGATTGTATAAAAAGAGGATAATAAAACAAGATAGAGCACTGAAACTTCTCCTTTCACTAAGGAAAGTTGCCTTCAAACTCGAACAAAGTAAACTCTACAGAAGAGCTTAGTTCGCAAAAAAACTCCCCAAAAAACATGTAATATAACTGGGATCTTGGGAATATTAGAATATTATTAATGTCCACTCTATTTAAAAAGGTTACCCATTCAAAGGCATGGCTCATTTAAAAAGGGTCTCCTGTAAAATAACATGTCCTGGTGAGCTGAATCACATTATTGTACGATTGTAAGTGCATAAGTGTGTCAGTCTAACGTGGCCCTGCTGGCTGCAAAGACGGCGTTGTGACTGTGCAGATCTCAGTTCAGATCATTGAGGCACTGCTCCTTTTTCAGTGCAATAGAGCGTGGGATTAAACGCAGACCTGGGATCAGCTGGTATGACTCATGCAATGCTCTGGGCTCTCTCTGCACTGTGCTGGGTCAATGAGACAAAGTAGGCGATGATTATGAGAGAGAGATAGATAGAGAGAGAGAGAGAGAGACATGCACGCATACACACACCTCTACCACCGATGCCACAGTGCTTCTGCTCATTACTTGTTCTATCACTCTGATTAAGCATGACTAGTGGAACCTTCCCTTTCACTAAATGACACAGACGTAGCACCTGTGACGTCACTCGTAGCCTTGTGTGAAGAGATGCTTTAAAGCCTCAGTCAGGTTTTTTTTTGCTCGCTGCCCTCTTTGCATTTTGCCATTGTTGTGGAGCCTGAGGGAAGCTGGAGTTGGTTGAGGGAGCAGCATCTACTGCTGCAAAGTGTGATGGCTTGACTTAAACAAGACAAACACACTTTTTTTTAGGCATAGTATCTTCTCAATGCAACAGTTTACAAAATCATCACTATTACATACTTAAGAGGCTGAGTTAATGACTGATTGACAAAACATCTAAAGGTAACAAAAACTGACTTTGTATCACTTAAAATTTAGGGTTTTTTCTCTCACTGCAGATTAGGAGAATTTACAGAGCCACCGTCAAGTGGACATAAGAGGAACTGCAACTCAGCCAGAGAATATTCGGCTAGAGATGAAATCTGAGGTAAAATAGAATATCCTCTGAACGTGCCAAAGTGTCCTGGAACCCAGACTGTTTCTGATGGTCAGATTGGCACAATGCATGGCAGCTCACAGCCATGTAAGTGTGTGTTTAAATGGGTGAATGAGAGGAAAATTGTGCAACAATCAGGGTAAGAGCCATGTATAAATACATTCACTTACCATGGAGCCGTTTAATTGTAAATGCAAATTTTATTTGCTGACAAGCAACACATCTTAAATGTAAGGCACCCAACTATACACAGCAATGTGTCATTTTAATGTACAGTTTTGGTTTATGGAGGGAAACCAAAGAAGAATTCCAAACTAGATTTCAGAGGCTGTGTGGCATATTTTGGACTAAAAAGCCTTAAACTCCGTAAAGAGCAACTGCAGTGTAAAACTTAATTTTTGAAACAAGGTTGTGAGTTTAAAATAAAAAGGGACCTCCATTTGTAAAATATACAAATGAAACAAAACAAATAAACAAACCCTGCGAGACCAAAACTGGCCTGCAAAACCGTGATCAACGAACTAACTACTATGAATTCATCATAAACTGAGGCTCGGCATATTTGAAAAGATTAGGGCCCAACAGAGGAAGCTCATAATGGCCTTAAATCTCACAAGGGAAAAGGGCGATCAAGTATATGTAACAGCCATGTTGCTGTTCAAACTATAGCTGATTTCTCAAAGGAGAAATGAATGATGGGGCGTTTATAAGATTCCCTTTCAAGATGTTATTACAAGAAAAAGTATATTGACTTTAATAGGCTATGCACAAATCTGGAAGGCATGTTGTTATACCCTTAGGCTGATGTTTGACTAATTCAGCTTTGATATATGGACGTCTTATTTTATTCACAAGTGTCTATATAAGATGGAAGAAGCTCTGCATTTAAGAATACTGAAAAATTAATCATATTGCAAACGTAACTCTGAACGGAGATGCCCCGAGCCCCCCCCAAACCCTCAAATCAACAACCACAACCAAGACCACCGTCATGTATCATATATGTTGCTGAATCAGTCGTGTGATAAATTATTTTCAGGGGAGCAATAATTTGCCCTGAGGTTAATATTACCACTAAATCCATTTCTTTTAAAAATATGAGGTATTTCATACAAATACTGCATTTTCACAGGGATTCAAGCTACAGCCGCATGTGATAAAGCACACAGGTCTAATAAGTAGACAGTGCTGAAGATATAGCATGCAGAAAAAAGACCTATTTCCCGGGTATAAAGGGACAATTTTAATGAGTAGCTCTGTTTATTATGAACTATTTGCTCAAAATCACAGCGTGCCAGCTGCAGCAGAAACAGCAGAACACAGGGTACAAACATAATCATGGTACTTCTTTGACAAAGCCTTTTTGATTGAGTGGCCTTTGTTGCCGGAGATGGGGGGGGGTGTGGGTTAGTCTGGTGGACAGCAGTGCCTCTGGAGATTCTTCAACTGGCTAAAAAACGAGGTATTTGTGCATGACAAATCAGCCAGGCAGTAATTGTTCCCTCGCACTGGTGTAGGCAGGAGGTGGGACAGCAGCCGCAGCGTTTCACTGCGTCACAGATGCAAAGAGTACAGCTCGGTTGATCAGAGGGATTAAACCGACAATATGGAGTCCACAGAGAGCACGAGCACGTCGCTCAATAGTTCTGTTGACAAAAGCCAATCAGCCTAATCTTGCCCATTCGGATCTATATTTCCCAATGTTTCTGCACTCAGAGATCTTTGTAATCATCATGGAGGTCATACGGTGATATTGAACTTGTAGCAAGAGTTTGTAAAAAAAAAAATTAAAGTTTTAACAAATTGATTTTTTTTTTTCACTTCCTCCTCGTCTTTCTAGTTATTATATCTAAGTACCTCCATCACGAGCTCTAGTAGTAGTTTAGAAAATTGTGAAACAGCCACCATTACTGTTGAAAATTGGTCAGACTGACTTGGGAAGACATGCTCAGGAATTAAGTTTTGTTCAGGTTTATTCAAGTTTGCCAACTTTTTTTGAACTTGTGTTACACCGGAACTTTAACTTACCTTGAATGAAATCATTTTTCTTACTTTAAAGTTGTTGAAAACTTTTGGGACAATGCAAGTAGAAAAATTCAAACTTCATGACAGAAGTCTATTCGTTTTTAGACATCTTAATGTTGAAATATTGCACAATGTAACTCCAAAGAAACGATGAGACAAAACGATGCATTCAAGTACTGAATTAAGTAATCAAGTACATTGGCAAATCAAAAGACTATCAGCAAAACAACCCGACCTTCCACATGCATCCTCACACACCCACATTTAAAACCCCAAACTGGTTGCCACTGCACATTTAAATGGTTTTGCCTAACATGTTTGCAGACGTTAACGTCTTTTTTTCCCTCTTTTGACAAACACCATCTAAATTCAGTGCAACTTTTTTTGCATTATTGCTGAGTCACTTGAACGAGGAAAATGGAAAATAATTCATGAGTCTAGCTTATGAACTTAGTTCTGTTTTAATGAAGTCACAACCTCACCAGGGACAGCCTGACACAGAGGAAATAAAAAAATGAAATAAGCGAACATATGCTCCTTTTTACCGCTGCTCAGTTCCTTTTACTCTCTCTCTCTTTCCCCCAACAAAGGAGAAGATTAATGCTTCACTGTTACTGTGTGGATATATATTAACATACTCATGACTGTGTGCCTGTATGTGCATATGCATGAACTCGCGTGTCTGTGTGTACATATGTGATATGTGATATGTTTATTCGCATTTATATGCCTCTTTGCAGTGTAAGAACTACCACTTCTGAAAGGAATGATTGTTGTCTGTTGCAGAAAACGTAGCTCAGCGGGCAGAGCTTCATGGAGGCACCTCCCCCTGCACTCTGACTCAATGAAGTGATGAAAAGTTCATGGGAAAAAAAAAAAAAAAAAAAAAAAACTTTATTAAGTGTCTCAGTGGGCGGAGCCTGAAACATTGTGTCTAATTTGAAGAAAATGTGTTTGT
>JAQMCX010000053.1:8246032-8288939 GCA_029814765.1 Acanthurus leucopareius | reverse complement strand
CACTTCCAATCTGCTACCAGTGAGTGTTATATCCTGTCAAGCCACTTTGCTTTCCTGCCCCTCCCAGGTGTCAAGACCGAGTCCCACCCTCACCTTTTCAGCCACCTGGTGTTCAAGCTTTCTCAGGTCTGTAGCCACCTTCTTCCTCCACCTTTTACAATATAGACTTCACTTCCTCCACATCCCAGTCCTGTCATCTTGAGTGCTTGCACCTGGGTTCACCTGCTCCGTGCACACTGTGTAACCCCCCCAACCCAAAATGGCCACAACCATCAAACTCTGTCCCAGTTTAAATACGTTCTCATCCCACCATCCTACTGTTGGCAAAGCAGACAACATGTAAAATTCCTAAAAATGTCAAAACATCCCTTAAGTTTAAATAATAAATCACATTGTACTTCATGTCCAAATATCAACGTGCCTGGCATCTTTAATTTAATATTCTTTCTTTCCAAAAAAAAAAAAAAACCGGAGTAGTTGGAAAAACATTATGTCTCATTAAGTCTAACTGCCAAAAATCTGATGTTCTCTCTTCCCGTCTTGTTTTCTTTCTCAAGCCCTGCAGAGTTCAGTGGTTGTGGTGAGCTGCTGGCCCAAGATTTTGCTGTGTATCTAAAACATGGCTGCCATTGTGTCCCCTCACACTCCATTTCACACTTGCCTCTGTGTGTGTGTGTGTGTGTGTGTGTGTGTGTGCAGGTATGCGACTCCTTTCACTCATCTGGAAGCAGCTTACTCTTCTGAGCTGCTCTGCTGGATGAAATCCCACCCAAACCAAAGCTCTCTCTCTCTCTCTCTCTCTCTCTCTCTCTCTCTCTCTCTCTCTCTCTCTCTCTCTCAGTCAAACTCTCTCTAACTCAATAAAAACAGTCCCGTCTTTCAATCTTTCCTCTTCATTCGGCTTTGTAACTCCATCTTTTTTCTTTTTTTAAAAAATTTTTCTTTCATTTCACTCTTCCTCCATGCAGTCCGTTTTCAAAAGTTATTTGAAAACATTACTTTACCTCCCTCTGGTTCAACCCTTTCTCCTCCTCTCAGAGACCTGTTTATATAAGGTTAATCTGCCTTTAACAAAAGGATGCCCCTCTGCTTCTTTGGGTGTCTCGAAGAAGTGCTTTGAAAAATGTGTGGAAAGGATTAAGGTAAGACCCGAGCCAGGACTAGCTCTTTCTATTGCTCCACACTTGAGTCTTGAGCCCCCCCCCCCAAAACGCAGACAAACCGATGCACACAGACTCTCCCTCCCTTCTTTCTGTGTTCTACTTAACTCAGTAAACTCAAGGACTCACACAACAAAACTTTTTGACCTGCAACCGACATCATGTTTCCTTAAGGTGTAACATGTTTAATGCATGCCCAGTGTGTTGACTTCTGTGTTTATGACTCTTGATATTCAAATACTGTTCTTAAATAATGTAGTCTTACAATGTAACAGCCTGTACCTTCTTTAAAGTTCAGTAAGCTTTAGCCTGCCGTATGCATAGATGAATTATTTGCCTCACTTGCATTAGGTTTAGGTTTGTTTACTTTGCACAACAGAGCCAAAGTGAAATTTATATATATAATGTAAGGCGGTGCAGGAAAATGCAGAAAAGCCAAGATGAAAAGCTTATTTTAAGCCCCTACTGAAATCATGTTGCAATTTCACAAATGTAATATGTATAAAAAAGGGAATTAATATCATCAGTTTCTGTAGAATTTCTTAAAATTTTTTGAGCGACACAAATTAAATTGACTTCATCTGCATTTAGTGGCAGATATTTCAAAACTCTAACACATAAAACTAAAACTATCTGCATGGCTTGATTCCACGACTGAGTAAATAAGAAAACGTCAAGTATTATAAAGGACAACTGTCCCTTAAATGGCTCATAAGACCATGCACTTACACTTTAAAGCAGTTTTTTTTTAATTTACCACCATATAATATGCCAGGTTAGGATCTGAGAGGTCAGAGAACCCAAAGATCTGTTTTATTTTGTTTTCCAGTAGGAGAAAATAATTAGGGCCTTGGTTCATGTTGTGAGCTCAGGTCTGGCCAGCTGCTGCACTGCGCTGCTCTGCTGGTCTTGCTCTTTTTTCAACGATCACTGAAGACGAAGCCAACTGAATTCTCGAGTACGCTGGCAAGGGTTGGAAGAAGTGCACTAATCAGCGAGCAGATCAAATGTTTTCCAACCCCTAAGCGTAGTGTGAAAGTGGAGCTTGGCTGATGGCGAGTAACAACATTAACCAGGACATCAAAATACAGTCATCCCTGCATCAAACCCGAGATGTTCATTACCCTACATTTTTAAAGCAGTTGTATAAACCATACTGCACTCTACTGTACATGCGTCACTTCATAAGGCCATTAAATATCAAGACAGGGTACAGATCAAAAGTGACATTGCATGGGAAATTTACCATAACATGTTATTTCAGTGCAGCCAGTGTTCAGTGTACAGAGGTTACTGCTGGATGTTAAAGTCATAAACTTTTGAGTTTTGTCTTTTAATCAAGTCAGAATTTAATGCGCGCCGCAGGCTATTTGAAACTTTGCCACAGACAGTAAGAGGTTTCATGTTGGGTAAAACAAGCCATCACGGTTCTGTGAAGATATCCCTGTTTAAATGCTGCATTCGGATCACCTATCACTTTACAGTAATCCAAACACATTTGTGCTCCTTCTGCATGTGTCTCCTGTCATGTAGCGACTGATAGTCATCGACAGCAGGGTTTCTGTGCATGTGTGGATTTTGATGAGAAAATACACCGTGTATAGATGTGCTGGGGCTCTGTGATATCATTATTGTGGGATTTGTTGAGTGAGTAAACAAGCAGAAGAGAAGACGACGCCGCAGCATAAAGAAAATGAACTCGGGCACATTCATACAGGTGTTAACTGAAGGTGCCTTACTGGATTGTTTAAACACAGCGTTACACAGCACCTGATCTTGTCTTTCAGGGGAAACATATCTTATTCAGACACTGGTTGGTCTGATTTTATTGGCTAGCTAGTTAGTATAGATCATGATCTTCTGTTGCTCTCTTAGTGAAACTGTCAGACAGATTGCTTCCCTCCCCACCGCCTCTTCCCGCCTTGTTTGTCTGTATACCAGCTGATGCTATAGATACTCACAACTGCCTTCAGCAGTGCGAACTGGAAAGACAAAAATACCTACAGCTCCCTGCCTGTAAATACCTGTTCAAAGCTGCAAATTCAATTACTGGTGGCAAAAAAAAAACTAGCTTCTGTGACCTACACTGCATTCATAATTATTTACAAAAAAAGAAATGGCCTTTTCCACTCACCATCTGTGTAATACAAACAATGAAATTATGGCTCTTTTATTTCTGCAAATGCAATTAAAATAATGAATAATAATTAAAAAAAAGAACTGGCACCAGCAGGCCTCACCAAATCGTCTTTTACCTGGAACAAACCAGATCGACGTGTGAAAACCCACAGCAGTGGCTGATCGTGGGATTCCAGCTGTGATCGGCTCCCCTTTAGTCCCCCTGTGTGCAGGGATTCTGGCGGATAAGCGGGACAGGGGAGGGACTTTGAGGTTTTTTCCGAGCTGTGGGCCGAGCTTTAGCGTTTTCCCCGACACATCCCAGATAGACCTGGAATGCGGAAGATTCCGGATTTGTGTTTGGGCTGAACTAATTGAGTCCCCTATAAACCTTGCTGCCCTGACTCCAGGACAGTGCTTGGCACGCACAAAACACACACACAAACACACACACACATAACAACTACACATACAGCACCGTGCACACATCCAAACGCATACACACATGAATGCATGCTCCCTTTTGTCTCTTTCTGTGCCAAGCCTAATCCTGCCTTACCAGCTGCAGAAAAAAAAGGAGAGAAAGGGAGAGAGAATCTCCTCCCTCCATTCAGTTCCAATTCACTTTTCAATTTCAAGGTGCTTTATTGGCAAGGCTTTGCCTGAGCGATGCCAAGGTAATTAACAAAAAAACGGGCGCTTTCAAAGCAAAAAGAAAGGGAAAAAAAATGCGTCAGTGGCACTATATTATGGCAAACACTACAATCAGAACGATAATAATAAGCTTTGAAATCATTTCAATTTGCCTCCCATTCCCCCTTTTTTTCTGCACACACCATCTCTCGGGGGTCAGTGCAGGATTTTCCCTTCCTCTCCTAATTGTGATGGAAAGTGCTCCACTAAATTGTGTAAACACACATGGAAGCAAAAGAAGAGACAGCAATGGAAGACTGATCACAGCAAATGAGTTTCTCAGGAAACGATTGGGGCCTCTTTGATTGCCCAAATGTAAGTCCCCTTATCCAGCACGCCACCTGAGTACAGAGCCGTGTAACGTTTAGAGTATGAAGAAACATAATATATTAAAAAGATAAATTTTCTGGTGCAAGGTAGAGAATTGAAAGCAGATAATTTGTAATCACATTGCAGAGTTAAGTGTTTGATGTTCTTTGAATGGAGCTCTGAAGTTAATTTTCAATTCTCTTTGAAACTGAGTAAAATAATGAGTTGTGAGAACAACAGAGCGCTGCCTTGGTTACATTTTAGATGGGTAAGTAGACATGGGTCAAGGTATGGCATAGAATTAAATATGTGGATCATAAAAGGAAGGGGAAACTTATTTGCACTCTTTTTAACTTTTTTTTTCCATGTACCCTTTGACTCTTTTTTTCTTGCTGATATAATACTGCCGTTGCCACCAAGAACCTTTCTTTCAAAACATTAAAGAAACCAAGCACAGGTTGTGTATAATATAAACTCATTCTGGGTTAATTACCTTTGAGAAACTAGTAAAAAGAAGTGTGGCACGACTTTATCCAGAAGGAAGTTGTGGTTGCGCAGAGAATTATTCATAAATGGGTTTTTTTTTCTTCATTAATTAGTCATCAATCACTGAACAAACGTACTTGACTCTTTACGTGTTTTTTGAGATGAACAGTTCATGGACTTGCTTGGTAACAGATGTGTCTTGTCATCTGAGGAAAATACTATAACTTGTGCAGTCTGCAAAAATCAAAAATTGAATGTTAAAAATGTGCATGTACCGAAAATCCTTCTTGTGTCCAGCAATGGAAAAGGATTCTAAAACCATGGTTTCTGTGGATAATGCTTGATTTAAGAAACATAGCACACAAATAAAAGCACAAATAAATGATGAAAATGAACAATTTCTTAGTTACATAGACATTTTTTGACACAAATAAAACCAGCTTTATGAAGCTTTGTCTAAGTGAGAGGCCAGAAATAATTCTGACACACTTGTTGTTTTGCCAGCATCACAGATGCTTTTCGGGTTTTCATCCAGTATTATAAAGACCATGTTTTAGGGGTTTGTACACATTTTGGTTACAGACTCACTGTTCCTCTCCTTACAATCGTATTTGCCAAAACAGAGAGAAAGAGAAAAAAACATGATAAACAGATTTGAAGATGTTGCAATGTTATTATTTCAAATTCTTTTTTTTTGTGTCTAGATTTTTGTGTAGTTAAATCAAATATTGTGATATGACTTGTGCCAATGTTGGAGAAATGCTTCACCTTCAAAACTCTATTTTCATTCATAAAACTGCCATTTTTTTAATGTTCATCCAATTTTAAAAAATAGGTACAATCCCCATTACAAGATGTCGTATTTGATACACTGACTCTCTGATATTTAAGGCCAAATGTAATGCTTCCTTGTGTGTGTCTGTGTGTGAGTGTGTGTGTCTGTGTGTTTTTGCATAAATCCATGAGTCGATGACTTAAGATAAAGCGACTACCTGTCACAGAGTTGGGTTTGCTGGACATACATGTCTGACAATTACTCTAATGGCTGAGTTTTGTGTGTGTGTGAGAGTCTGTGTATTGTGTGTGTGTGTGTGTGTGTGTGTGTGTTTTGATATGGCTGCCTTACAGCTTAGTCTTAACTACTTGACATTTGGGAAGTGCTTTCATTAAGTTGGACGGCCGTCTCAGACAGTTATGATGACAGGACTTTGCAAGTTATCCCAGTTAATACTGTGTCCGTCTTGGATCAATAACAGCCTAATCCCCCAATGGCTTACACTACTCATGCATCCACACACACTCACACACACACACACACACACACACACACTCACTCACTCACACACACTTACTTTTATAGATTGCATGCATACACAAATGTGCAAAGACGCACACAGCTCACCACTAAAAATTTAATCCTCTAAACTGCCACTGGGTCATCAGCTTTGGAGCTTTCAATACATTACAGCAGATGTAGGAGGGGGGGCTGGGCAACAGAGATGAAAGGATAAAAAAAAGGGAGAAAAGTTAAAAAACATTAAAAGTGATTGAAGATGTTGCAGTCTCTAAAGTACAGAGTGGTATGATTATGGACAGTCTGAGCAGAAGTGAGCAATGCTACACTTTGTAAATTATTCACATCTGGCACATAATACAAGCTAAAAATGCAGCGAGTTTAATTTTATTGATGTTTTTTAGGAATGTGGGTGTAATACGTCTTTTGTCTTGCAGATTGAAAATCCCATTTCACTTTCTTAGATGATGAGCAGAAAGCTCATCAGCAAACACCTTTTGCCGGTGAGCTCCCACGCTGAATTCACTTTTCTTTACTGGTGTTTTGGGTGCCGACTGTAATATTGTTTATTGTCTGTAACTATACTTTTGTGTGTTGGCTTGCTGGGAAGATCATGACATTAGACTGTACCACACATCAACTTAGTACACATTCTGCTCTCACATAAATATGTAAGTCTTTTACAGAAGGCTGGGCTAACTGAGAAAATTGTTAAAACAAATTTTCTAACGTTTTATTTATGTGAAACACAGTAAAAAGTGTTGTCTTTTACTGAACTGCTCGCTCATAAAGTCTTTGTAAAGCTTGGCCTTTTCATGTTTGAACTGCATTAGTTGCACTGACTTTCAAAAGTTAGACCAGCTACAGATAATAAAAAATGTTTTTTTCATTCTTTTGCTTGTTTGCCTCGCGACACAAAGCTCCAATAGTAACTATGTGAACAGCAGCATTCAACATGCTCTGATTATACTGTTAAGTTGCGGCTAACAGATTTAAGAAGCAGCTACAGTAGTTAGGATTTTTTTAGCAACAAGTAAAGCTATCCATCTAGGAAACCTGGTAAATTACTGAGAATTGAGGCGGATCAGCCAGAAACCATCAGAGTCAAAACAAAAGCTTTTTTCCTCATAAAATATGATCTAGTTATAGCAAGATAAGTGGTATTTGTTGTTCTGTGAGGTTGAGTGCTGTAAAATATTACACACTTTGATCCTTTCTGCTCAGTTAGGCCACAAAGTGCAGCAACTGACATTTCGGGCACATGGTGACTGAGACAGAGAGCCATTCACTCTGTTACAAAATGGTGCTGAGGCTGTTATTTTAAGGTTAAAAAGTTACATAATGTTGCTCCGAGGCATTTTAACTTGTCAGACTGATATCCACATCCAGCAGTAACCTGGGTTAATACATTAGTAATGATAAGCAAGTGTGGAAGTGATTTTAATATCACTGCAGACAGTGTATTTCCTGCCTTATCTGCTTATTAACTAACAGGCCTTGATAGTTTGTCCAATAAACATGAAACTAATCACAGAGAAGAAAATGTAAAGTTAGAAGCTCAAATGAAAAAGAAACGCTTTCATTTAGTGCGAGTCTTTTCCCTGAAACTTTCTCACTCTCTATTTAGTTTTAACTTTATTTATTCTCCCACTTATTTAGTTTGCAGATCATATATTTGAGGTAACCACAAATTAAATTAAGTAGCACCCACATATTTGAGGCTTCTCTGCAGCTCCTTTACTTTGCAGTTTATCATTCCAACTGTTTTGTTTTGAGGCACACACAGCTGCAAATATCAGTGTCATATTTCCGTGCTGTTTATTTGAAATATTCTTTTTTTAATTGACTTTTTTATAGAGTAGGCTATAAGCAAATCTTTTTTTGGGGGGGGGGCAAAAACTGCTCCATAAAATATAACAAACAACAAAAAAAAGAAAGGAATGATTGAATAGCTAAATTCTGCAGTTTTCCAGATACAATATCTTTACCATACTGTCAGATAAAGGCTGGATATGATGTATTTTCTTTGCTGTTTTGACAATAGACTAAAGATGGGGTTCCTTCTTAATGACAGCAATTTTTTAAGAGGGACAATTAATAACTTTAGCAAGAGTGATAAAAGAAAATAGTTAGCTTGGTTTAAATTAGTCAATTTTATGTGGAAATTATCAGTGGGAGCACAGCAGAAAATACTTCTCTGGCAAACATTGGAAACAGCAGAGAGGGCAAAGGGGGGTTAAATATAATTTTATTTCAGTAACGTAGAAATATTACTATTTTTGCTAAGGCATTAAACACATACTGAGTTTTGATAGTGTACTAGAAATTGAATTATGCAAATCATTCGTTGGGGAAATTGTCCCCAACTCTGCCTTGTTGATTACTGTAATAAGGTTTTAACATATTAACATTTTTTTTTTCTCCACATAATATTTTTTCCTCTTTTTTTTTTTTTGTCAGAGATGGTAAAAACATAAAACACTCGGCTGTGTTATGGAGAAGAAACCAAAGTGAAAGGAGAAAATAATTGCACATAAATGCAAATGGGATTTCCTTGTTTCCATATCAAACCATGTCTTGGTGTTTACACCCCTTAATTATGATGTTTCATTAATTACAACAGGAATGCAATGGGGAATATTTACAGTCCTTCAAAGGCTGTCAGTTATGGAGAGAAAATAAATAGTTATGCTATCAGGGGGCAATGTGCTCAGATGTTTTCTAGCTTTTACTGGTTAATAGTGTCATGTTTTGACTTCAGATGACACATATGGAGCAGCAGGCTCAAAATAAATGAGTTATTTTATATGACAACAAACATGGTACACACTAAGTTTTGAGTCTGAGTGACACAAATGAGCAGAAAAAATCAATAAAAGGTTACTCAGTTTGTCTAATAATGTTATGAAAAAATGCTTGCAACAAATTGAATTTTGTATATATTACAATTTAATGAAATATGTGACAAGATTTCTTAGGAAAAAAAGTGCTATATCTTGGTTGGCAGAGTTGAATAAAGTCTTAAAAAGCTCAAACCCCAAAGAAAGGCAGTTTTGTTTCAGAAATCTGATAAAAGTGAAGCAATTTTCAATATAAATCATTTTTTCATCCCTAAAAGATGCTGACCAGAGAATTTGTGGTGTCACAAAAATGACTTCAAAAGACAGGAGATGGGAATCTAATCAGCTGTGGCGTGTGTTTGGGAAGATGAATACCATGTGTACTATAGAACTGTTGCTATATGTGGTGTTTGTCATATTTAGTTTACCTCTCCCCCGTGTAGAGAAGACTGACTTTGACACAGCGGTCGCACATCATCAGTGTTACACTTTAAAGCTTCTGTGTATGCGTGTGTGTGTAGGTGTGTGTGTGTGTGTGTGAGTGCATATGGTACTCCTGTTTCCTGCCTTTTTTCTGGTTAGCGAGCCCAGGGCTAGTGGTAGAGTGGTTGCCATGGAGTTTTGACATCATTTCATAAATGAGAATAGATGAGTCTGGGAAGTCAATATGGGCTGGAGCTGCTGAAGGGTGTTATGGGAAAAAATGAACACCGCTCTATCGAAATAACCTCCACTTCCCGCTGAGTCACACACACACACAACGATGCCCACACTAGTGCAGATAAATTTATCAGCTCATGTTGGCCACCACAAGAGGCTCATAGAGGTAATCATCAAACACGATGGAAATAAATAACATTTAAAGCACCATACTAGGGAGGTGCTAGAAATTTACAAGGCACTTTGCACAATGTACTTAGAATCAGTGCCACTGTTAGTGTTGGTACTATTTCCATTGGCCTGCTGTCAAATAGGATGTTTTCAAAGCTTTTGTCACTACAAATTTTTAAAAAATTACCTCACAAACCATCACAGACAAGATACTGTATGTGATTACTGTAGAGAGCAAAACAAATAAAAAATATGCATTATTTCAGGGTTTTTTTTATATATATATAAATGCCCTCCTGTTTGTTTTAGGTTGTCCATGTGGCTCTGACAGCAACTTTTAATTCAGGGATTAAAAGGTATCCTCACAGACTGCGTTCAGCCCGAGCCGCATGCAGAGATGATGCATTAGGATCTCAGGCAGACAGTTAACTGTCAGCATACTGGGAGATTAATGGACAGACACACCTGAACAGCAGGAGTTTGCAGGGCTAAGGAGCCGAGGGGATAAATATGTAGAGGACACCAGAGTGGAATGACCTTGGAGAGAAAATTTTTTGAAACTTCATGCATGACATTAAACATGTTGACTTGTTTTAGAGATAGTAGCTCTGTTTGTGTGTTTAGATTAACACTGTGTATTTATAGGAGGAAGTAAAGGTGATAGCAGTGTTAAGACACTCATGTCACCTTTATTTAGAGCTACAGTTTCCATTCACAGTGATATAATGTAAGAGATGGGGAAGCAACACCCACACACAGCAACACTAAATGCTTGAAAAACATTAATCAGGGTTTGGTTGTAATGGATTACATGAAATCAAGTTTGTGTAATCAGACTACAAAGTGAGTAACTATAATCATATCACATTACATTTTAAAAAAAACATCATAGTTGCATTTTCAAAGATAACTTGATAATTGTTACTTCAATTTAATATACAGGTACTTTAAAATAATCTAATAATCTAACAATCTAATTTAATCATGATAGCTAATTATTTATTAATTAATGAAAAGTGCATCTGACATAAATGATTTCTTACACAAATACTCCAATCCACTTGTGAGAGAAAAGAAAACAAACAAACAAACAAAAGAAAAGCAGTGTTGATTCGAGATAAAAGTTTTTAGCAGATGTTCCACTAAAACCATCAAGGGGAGAATTTCTACGTCTGGTGCAGTTTGTGCAAAGAAAAAAGTTCAAATCTGAAGAAAAACTTTGAGGTTAGTTTCCTTTCCAGTTTGTTTAGCACATCTAACATCAATCAGCAAGGATTACTGAGCTAACTTTTCCAAAAAGAAAACTGTTAAAGTAATCTTGGGTTGTAGAATTTTTTTCAACCAATTTCACTTAAGTGTCCTTCAGCTCAGTCATGACTGCAACAGTTGGGTTGATGTTAATGAAGGCTTTTTTTTTTTCAGTCCAAATTTTTACAGCTTCGCTCACTTTATTTCATTTCGTATGTGGTCCACTATTTAAGGTTTTATTTTAAAGTAATTCAAAAAATCGCTTTAGATTACACTACATTACTTTTAATTCAATGTATTAAGTTACTAATTACAAAAATACCATTTAATTTGTTCATATGGCTACATTTCACAGTATGACCAAGTCTGACCAAGCCCAGACAGAAAACAGGCAAATTATTAATTACTGCTCAAACATGATTATATAATTTATTTCATATTTCAGTTATGAATCAAGTATAATATTATGGACCAAATCTCTCATTAACTCTCCTTCTTTTAGATCAATATAGCAGCTGAAATTCATTTACCTGAAAAGGGCAAAAAGCAAAGTCCATAAAAAAAACTTGTCATAATAAATGCAATTAGACACTTGAATTATGTAATTCATTCTATTTTCTTTTTTTTAACCTCTGTTAAAGCATTCTGCACATTGCAAATGTGTAATGGTAGGTATACATTCAGTTACTCACACAACAGTAGGAACACAAGTTTGGGTCCTTTCAGGAAGAGTGTGCAAGTTTTCTCCATTGACACAGAGTTTAATCGACTTAAGAGACATTGTATATCTGCATAATATCTTCAATTAACCCAGACTTTACATAAATGAGTATGAGTGTGAGTTCACCCATGCTCACTCATGTCTTTGTTGTTAAGGGCTGCCATCTTATTTTAAAGTCAGAGCAAGAAAAAAAGAAGCATGTGCACACTCATCCCTTAATTTTCATCCTTGCATGTGGCTCTCTTCATGCAGGTCAAGCACTGTACATGCATAACAACACCAGAGAGCAGAAAATTAGCTTTTTTAACTAAGCAGACCTTCACATCTCTCCCACTTATAAGACTACTGACAAAAATCACATTTTTTGGTTGTGAACTGAATGCCGTGAATAATGAGAAAACCTGAACTAGAACTGTTTGGCCCTGAGGAAGAAACCATGCAAATTTGTTTCTCCACTTGTGCCAGTTTTTTTTTTTTTTTTTTTTTTTTTTTTTGAGCATCAACTAAAATTAATGAAGAACAACAACCCAAAATGATGCGCACAAAGAGATCTCAGGGAGGCATGCTGCTCTCGACTTAAAGTCAAGGGTGTCTTCTTGCCCTTCTCCATTCAGCCTTTTCTTATTTTCCTCCTTCACATAATTCTTCTCACCACATATATGAATTCTCTTCTCTGTCTCTGGGTCTTCCTTTATTAAATGCCAGCAAACGTGGCAGAGAGTGGGT
Source organism: Acanthurus leucopareius (assembly GCA_029814765.1). NCBI lineage: Eukaryota > Metazoa > Chordata > Actinopteri > Acanthuriformes > Acanthuridae > Acanthurus > Acanthurus leucopareius. Next base: position 8,276,513 of record JAQMCX010000053.1, on the reverse strand, counting down.
GGTATTGGTAATGAACTGTAATCCCTCTCTCCAAACCACCCAAAGAGCCCACTCTACTTCACAAAGGTGATTGTCTTAAAAAAAAAAAAAAATTATATTTCATTACTTGAACTCATTACTGCTTTTCGCTTTCATCAATCAGAATTGCTGCACTTTATTTTCATTTTAATAATATATTTGATTCTGGCAACACATAAATTTGATAATAAAATGGAGAACACGTGTAATTCAATTATTGAAAACAACCAGAAAGGAAAAATAACTGAAAGTGTGTTTAGTCTTTTGATAAATTAAACTTAATTAAACTTTAGTAAATTAAAGTTTTCTAAATGAATAAAAGTTCATAATTGGAAAAAACAGCTATGTGCTAACACCGGATGCATACAACCTGTTATAAATAAGTGGTTTTATTTCAGTCGTAAATTCTGCCTGGAGTTGTGTACTGATCCCAGGAGCAACCGTCTAAACACAAATACTAACAGAGCTATTGACTACACTAGAGATTCACAAGCAGGGGTAATTTTACTGCAGGGTACTTCTGCAGTTGCCAGGGGATAATGTGGTAAAAATGTGGAGTAGCACAATTAATTTTAATTTAGAAAAAAAAAAAAATCCAAATTACAACTTGGTACATATCCAAATTAACACTCGAACAATGAACTCTGTGTTGCAGCGGATGTTCATACAGCAAGTGAGCAGAGAAGTTAAAACTTAGTTAAAAGTAAAGGATGAAAGCTAGACAAAGACGGCGTGTATTAATGATGGTTTAAAATGCTTACAAAAAAAAGTACAGATAAAAGTCCATGAAGGATCTGAATATCTGGGTCACAGGCCTCACTTGCCCAGGAGTTATTTAGATCACCTGTGATGTTCTCCCTCAGCTGATGGCAATCAGCCTGGCTGAGAGGTTATATAAGGAGGCTGGTGTTCCCCTGATGAGTTGGTTGTGTCTCTCCAGAGATTCAACATCAGTTGACTGCTGCTGTTCCCTGTTTGTGTATTTGGGTTGAGTGTGTGTGTGTGTGCTTGTGTGTTGAACGTATTTTGTTCCTTTATATATTTTTTGACTGTTTAGAGGAATTGCTCTTTCTGCCAGCCTCCATTCCATACAACATCGTGATCCCCTCCCCTCCATTTCCCACCGACTCTCAACTCTGATTTCTTTTGGTTTTGGTCCAGTCTTGTTATTCATTTTGAAAGAATTATTAGGTGGCACAACACAACCAGAACCCTATGGGGCCCATTTTGGCTTCAACATTGTTTTCTGTCAACTGCAGTGTTTTTTGTTACTCTCCCAAACACTGACCACAACCCCTTCTTCCAGGTTTTTTGTTAGGGAAAATGAAACAGTCCAAAATAGTTAAGTGATATATACAGTAGTTAACTCAATAATTCAACCAACAGAAGTTGTGGAAAATGTCCAGCTTTTGATTTTTCATTAAAGGTGAATGTAAACTTGACTAAACCATCCTAAACACAATCAATACAATTATTTTTTTGTACATTTTCTTAAGTTTTGCTTTGCACTCTCTGCAGCAGTCAGTGCTTGTCTGTGTTATTTGCCTGGTGGTAATTAAGTGCAGAGTCAATCTGATAAAGCTGCAGGCAAAAAGATTCACTCCTTTTTGTTTTTAATGAAACTTACCAATAAATAGTGTCACTCTAAGGTATCCTGATGTGTCCTGAAATATTTTTTCTTTGGTCTGCTCTTTTGTGAAGAGCTGTTGAAATTCATCAAAGTTGGGAACGTGAATATAACAACCTTAAGTCATAATAACTCAGCCAATCCTGTGATAAATTACCAATGTTTAAATACACTACAGATCATCTACAAACACTCCAAGAATTTGTAGCACATTTTCATTATGGGACCTTTTTTTAAATCAATGAACTATATGCCTGTAGAGTGCATAGTGCTGCTTTTAGAAGCGGTTAAACTGAGTTAAAGACTTATATAAATTTAAATAAAATTCATTCATGTATTCATTTGAATAAATAGGGCAACACAGTCAAACTTGGATCAAAATTAAGGCTGGAATTTGGATGTCAGTCAAGACTCAAGTCCACATCCACCACTGTGTAGCCTTTAGTGTATGCCTTTTTTTAATGTTTGTTTATACCAGTTTTATGTGTTTTTGAATCTCAAATAGGTAAAAACAGCCAAGTGTCTTTAATTTCAAGAGACTGTTGATGGCACTTCCATAATTAAGGTCAATGTAATTATTGGGCTCTTTTTGGAGTGTTTGTTTTGCATGTGGCATTTCTCCAGAGGTCTGACTGTGCTGATGATCATCATCATTAAGCTCTGAGAGCTCTGAGTAACTGGAGATGCCTCCACCAGACAGGAAAAAAAAACCCACAAAAACATACAGGTCTCATATAGGTTATTTCCATATTATTTCCAGGTGGAGGCATCTCCTGCATTTCTGCATAGCATAATTATTTATTTTAAGGCATAAAATCAACTTGAGGAAAGGTAGTTGTATTCTGACATACTCGCAGCCTTGTTAGTAGATTTATATTTTTCTGTTTTGAACACCAGCCCTGTACTTTGTGATATCTCTAATTTTACAGCATTTAGCAGCACTTTCCTTCTAGGCTTGTATACCTTTTTTAATTTACTTTAGCTCTACCTTTCTCTCATCCTCTCTCTGCTGTTCATTTCTTCACCACGCTGCTTGGCCATGAGCACTCCATGCACTTACTGAATGCTGTATGATGACAGAGTTCATTAAAGCAGAGACAGAGTAAGGCAGGTCATGCCTTTGTAATTGTAAAAATGTTGGCTTGCAGCACAATACGGAATGATTTGCTTTAGAGGAGAATTTGAAATGGTTTTATATTACACAGACAAAAAAGTAGGTAAAGGTTGCGTTGCCTTATGTACCTGTCATCACACAACCTTACCTGCCCATTTTCTGTACACTGAATTTGAGCTTTAAAGGTTTTAAGAGGGAGGATCATACACACTATGCTCTTAAAAACCCACATGTGGAAAAAACATTGACACATTTCACATTCCTGTCACAGTTTACCTGTCTCCATCTCTTCAATGCTCCTTACAGTCTGTGAAACAAAAGGCAGTTTTGTTTTTTTGCATAATTTGAGCGTGCAGATACAAGTCATGTACATGAGCCTTATCGCAGTTTTGGTAAAGATTCAGTGTTTGTTATACAAACTGAATGTTGCATGGAAGAAGCTGAAAAAAAGAGAGGTATTGCGATTGTCATTGACAAAATACAGAGTTTTTTGCATGCTAGCATGAGTGGCTACACTGTGAGCTTGGACAGACGGATGAAGCAACTGAAAGAAGGGAACGCATGGCAGTGCTTTGGATTAAATGTTAAAATATTAAATATTGAAAGGGGACGTCAGTTCCCCATAGCTCCCACTTTCAATCTCTACCAGAATTCACTGACGGGCCCTCCGGGGATGTTTGGCTGGATGGGGAGGGGTGGTGATGAAACCAGCCCCAAAATGAGACATGAGCTGAGAGAAAAGCAGAGGGTGAAGTGTAGGCAGAGGAGAGGTTGGTAGGTGGAGATGAAAGAATAGAAACAAACACAACACACGTCACAAGAAGAAACATAGTTGCTAACTAGTTTTGTTTGCAATTTTAAATGAGAAGAGAATTTTGAAATGGTAAGAGTATAATGAGATCAATTAGCAGTGTTTGTAAGAGAAAATACTGGAGGCAAATTACCACAGTTTGAGTCAGAATTAAAACTATGTGGCAGGTAAAACCATCTGTTGTGTTGTGAAGCGAGATGAATGGTGAAATTTCTTATGTGTACAAAAATTTGGAGTCCTAGTTTCAGTTATTTGGTTTATCGTTGCATTTAATTGCTTCATTCCTGTTTTATTTCTGTGTGAATAAATACAAAAACAGAACTTAGAGGTTTTGACTTGTGGATTGCTGAATCATCCCAAACAGTCTGAATCCTTCGTTGGGCATCTGAGGCGGTTTAATCAGAGCTGCCGGCGGCTGGCTGAAGGATTCCACCATTTTAAAGCTAATTTTTTCTGAAAAGATCAAAAGGATGCCCCCGAGGTCTCGGCTGCATTCTGAATGAAGCTTCAACCTTCAACCTCACAGCAACACTTAGCTAAAAAAAAAAAAAAAAAAAGAAAGAAATGACACTGCATTGAGTAACATTGTTGGCAAGCTTTTCATGCAGAGCGAGCACAGCCAAAAAGAGCAGCGTCCAAAACCGTTCATGTATGTTTAATTTCAAATCAGTCACTTATTCAGGGAATTAAACCACGTCATTCTTTCAGGCCATGTCTCTCACTCAAAATGTTCTCTCAGATTTATTCAAACAGTTAATCTGCTGGTTAGGCCAAAAAAGCATCAACTGAATTGCAATCCTTGGATTTAAGTGTTTAACGAATCTACAGTAGAAGAGTATAATAAGGCTGATGTGTGCATAAAAAGCGGTGTAAACAGCACCAAGGCCTTTCAGCCTGGTGCATGAACCCATGCTGTGCTGCTGGTTTTTGTTTTGTTTGTTTTTTTGACTGTAGTCCTTGCTCAGTATTCCTGTTTGTGTATTTGTGTGTGGACCACAAAGTCTCAAATGTGTTTGTACAAGTCAGAAGTCCTGCTTTAAGTTTAAATGCAGCTGTATCTTTCTATTTTTTCCTTTGGGAAACGATTTAAAGAAAGAGAGAGAAAACAGTCACTCACCTAACTGATTAGTGGAAAGAATCACAGTAATCCCTGCTGGTGTTGCTCAGCTGTGGCAGTAGGTGCTCGTGAAGCGGGAGAGGACGAACAGGTGGTTGGGTGTCACGATGACCAGCTTGAGATGAACTTTCATGAGTGAAAGGAGAGCTATAAGATGCATATGTCTTATTGAAAACCTTTGTAACCTCTGAACAAGCAAAAGATCAGCTCTGCCAAGTGTAAAAATGGGTCATTTCATTACTTTGTGTGAGGCAGAGAATGGGCCTCTTTTATGTACTGGGCTGAGACCAGAGACTCCGCCCACTCCCCCTATGTGGACTTGGTTCTCTTGGCATTGCCTCCACTTTGAGTGATTCTAGAGGGAGGGGATGTGAAACTTTTACTCACCAATCACCAGAGATCAACTTGCTGGCCTGAATCTGATGTCATTTTCAGCCAGCACTGATGTGTGTGTCACCTGTGTTTTTCTGAGCGGAGCTGCTGACTGAAATGAATAACAAAATGTTGAGCAATAATGAAAATACTTCTGCTGTCTATGGAAAACACACCCTTGCTAATCAAGCGGTCACGATAGCAGCGTCTATCTTATCTGTATCTATCTTATCCAAAATTATTGTGGTTATTTCTCTTAAGTTCCATTGCAGAGCTTGAATGTTGCGTAAGTCCCACCCGAGAACCCCCCCCCGGTTCTCAGTGGATAATTTCTTTTTTCAACCAAAAAAATCTGTTTCATAGCGTAATGCCAGACTAAGAGAATTAAGTCCACACAGGAGGGAGAGTGGGCGGAGTCTCTGGTCTGGGCCCAGGTTAGTGTTATGATTTGCTAAGTGTTTTACCAAACTTGAGGAAGTTGAGTAATCTGATCTATTGGAAACCCTCCATGAATGACAGGAAATTAGGAAGGAAACAACGGTAGAAACAAAAAGTTTCTACTGCTCTTTGCTTCTAACCTGCCAGCTTTGGTCAGTGTTTACAGCATTTTCGCTTCAAATCTCTTTTCATCTGTGTACAAATGTGATTAAATCGGACAGGTTTCTGTTGCACCGAACTGATTAACTGGACTTTTTTTTGGACATTCAAAATTCTGAATAAATAGTAAGTTGGACTTAAAAAAAAGTTGAAAGTCAGAATATTTGATGAGATCGACCAGGCTTCCCGACCATCTTTTATTTATCTTAGTCTGACTTGTTTCATCCCCATTAGTGTTTTTACTCGAAAACATCCTTTCAGCACTCATACATTTGTGGATACTAACTGGATGGATTGAAACATTCATTCAAAATTTAATAAGTGAGAAAATATATTGATGTTGAAGGAAAAAAAAGGAGTGTAGAAGAAATGCGGCTGCTGAAATTAAAGTTCAGAGTTTAGCACTGATTAGATTTGACACAGGTTTAATGAATGAAGAAATAGTTTGTGGTTTCAAACTTCTCAGCAGGATGTGCACATCAGGACACATTGTGAATTCACATCCAGTCACAGCAGCTATACAATATCTCAATTACAGTGGCTGAAATGAGATATTTCTAACAAAAAAAGCTAATGAAAACAAAGTCCTTGAAACTAAAACCCAGCCATGCTTTCTTGTACTGAGGGGGAAAAAAAGACTTGCTATGTCATAATATGAAGAATCTCATTATGGCATGTAAATTCGATGGCACTGAATACCTGAGAGCAGGCATATGCATATGTTAGCCGGTGCTAATGACCCCTCTCTACAAACTCTCCAGTCAGAAAAGCCTTCTGATGGATCCAAACTCATCACAGATATCGGAGGGGAAACAACTTGCATCCTTGATTTTGACACGCGGAGAGCATTCGCGGGGAGTGAAGAGCTCTTAGATGCCTCTCCAGACGCCGGGTGCACTGACACACACAAACACCAGCGTGAACATGAACACTCAGACAGACAGACAGACAGACACAGAGAGACGAACACCGGCGCACACTTCACTCATGAAGCACTTGACGTGAGACATGACATGTTGAATCCTTGAAAAGAAATAAATCACTTGAAAGCTGGAGAGCATGAGGTGGCGAACAGAAGGATAAAAACTAATAAGAATTTTTAAAAAAACAATTAATATGTTAAGTTATAGGGCATTTTCATTTTTAAAATGAGTTCAAAACATGCTGACTCCATGACTCAGGTAGAGTTGAGTTGTTGTTGAGTTTAGGCAACTGAAACAACTTGGTGAAAGATACAGACTGTCTCTAAAGTGCAAAGACACAACACATGGTTTCAGAGACACCTTGAACTCCTCTCTGAGGCCATATTTAAACAGACTGTTTTGGAAAAGAAAGCGTCACACTCATTCATTTAAATAAAGGCTCCATGTTGACACAGCGGGGTTGCTCATTCCTCGTAGATTGCTTTGTAACAAGAACAGTGTGTTTCTTCTGTTTACCTGGTGATCATCGCGATCGGAGATAAGCTGATTGTCGGAGGGGTTCTGAGGAGAGCCGTAAAATCCTGTCTCATAAAACAGCTGTGGAGTGTTTCGCATCTGATCAGCCTTCAGACTAATTAATCTATCACTCAAAATGGCCTTTTGGTTTGACATTTCACATCTTATACCTTCAGTGACACCTGTGGCGACACGCACACAGCTGTCCTACATAGCCACGCTCTGTCAATATAATATGCAATAAACTTGTTTGTTTGCATAGAAAAAAATAATCAAGTCTTTGCTAAGAGTCTACAGACGAATCATTAAGAAATACTGAGAAAAAATGCACCAAGTCTTCTATTACCACTTGGTTTGAACATCTGTCTGTTGAAGAATAATTGTCCATGTCAACATTTGTAACTTTTATTGGGAAAAAAAACACTTATAATCTGTAAAAATATTAATGCAAATACAACCATATTTCCAAGAATATGTGCTTGGAAGCAGTTCACTATATAAATTGTGCAGATAAAAACAGCGTGTTCTTGATAACTATGATAACCCTAACCCATGACAGAGGTACTTCATTTAAGAACATAGACTAGCACCTTCTAAGACAGCCAGAGGTTGATGAGTTATTCTTGTGTTATGGAACATTTTTTATGAGCCAAAAAGAGAAGAAAAAAACAGCTAAAAACATGAGACAGAGAGAGGAGTAAAAGAAGTGATAAAAACCTAATTGGTAGTCCTGCTTTATTACATGTCCTTTGGGTTATTCTAAGATGATAAGCAGCCTCTGCTTAGTGCAGTAGTAGTGTGTGTGTGTGTGTGTGTGTGTGTGTGTGTGTGTGTGTTTGCATAGTTGCTTCACAGTGGTGGCTTTTTTTTTTCTTTGCCTTGGAATTAGTTCGACACATCTCAGAGCATGCCTCCCTTGTACAACTATAACCCCACAGCTTTTAGTGATTAGGATAATGATCTGCCTCCATTCTATGCCCAATTTACCTTACATCTATGTGAGCACTGGCCAGGGATCAAACAGCTCAGCGCTTACTCCTGCTTCCATCCATACATACACCCTTTGCAAGCCGGTTACTCGCTGTTCTTCTTTGACTTTACAAAAGAACCGTAATTTGTACTGTAATGACCAGCCTTTATCCATGATGCCTCTCTGTTATGGTACACAGTGTCTCAGGGACAAAGTAAAGGACAGAAACACAATAAACAATAAAAACCAGGCTTCATGTTTTCTTGATTATTTTGGCTGTTCCCACCGCTGTCTGCTTTTATCTAAATGGCTTTATTGCGAAGCAGAAAAACATCCTTTTTTTATAAAATGTGACAATGTAAAAGTTGCACACATACATAAAAGAGAGCACAATAAAGAAATATATGGTATGTTCTCTAAAGCTGAGAGATTATAGAAGGAATAATACATCTCCTGAGGTCAAAAAGAAACAGCAGAGAAAAAATGTTGATGAAAAAGACAATTTGTTAAACTATATACTTGTGTATCTGTGGATAAACTGGGAAATGTCTCTGAGTTCAATCACCATGTGACTTTCTGTCTTAAAAGGCAGCTGAGTCTCATGATCACTGGCTAAACTCTTTAACTAATTGCTACTATTACCGCAAAAGGGCATTTTTTGACTGTAACTGAGAATTAAGTAAGGTCTTGAGCTGTAGTTAAAGTACCCGGTCAGTTTTTGAATCTGTAACATTTCAATTAAAAAACAATCAGTTTGAATAAGTTCACAGTGACGCAGGATTTGCAATGCTAATAACAGAACTGAATCTTTTTTCCTGCCGTTCTGACTTTGAGCACTAAAAATACATGTTGGTATACCAGTTCTGTTTTTCATTAAGTCTGACTGTAATAGTATCAGTGTATCAGTGCATTTTTTTTACCCTTTTTTGTGGTAATATTGTTGTTATTATTATTATTTTTAGGTATAATAATACCTGAGTGTCTCTAAAGGTTTGGATTGAGTCAACATGTTCAACACAAACTGAGTTACAGCAGTGGAGTGGACACCACAAGATTAAAAAAAAAGAAAAAAAATCCATTGCATTTACAGTAAACAGGCAGCAATGTAATTCCTCTGCTTTTCCTCTCCTGCTAGTTTTCTTGTTACTTTGCCACATGACTCAGTGATTTATTTCGACTGCTTTTTTTACCCACCACAGATGTCCCTAACTGGGTGTGTTTCAGAGAGAGCAAAATATTGTGCTGTGTTGAATTTTGATGTATTTGTATTAGAAGCGTATAAACAATACATTTCTGCACAGGAGTTTCATGTCAGACTGCTTGTAAATGAAACACATCTACTGTAAATTTCACTTTGGAAAATGGGTTTAAAGACATAAAATACACACAGATTATAATCACTCAAGCAAAAATATACAAAGCTGATGATTTACAGACAGAATGAGAAGATTCTTAGTTATCACATCATGTGATACTCAGTCCAGCATTGTGAAATTTGCTCTCTGTATTTAACCTGACGGGCAGTAGACCGGCAGCTTACTATGCGAAAGGGACCAAATCCAGTTTTAAAGCAGCACCTTGCTCAGAGGTACTGTCATGAGAATTAACCTTGTGGATGTTTTTGGTGGAAGAGGAAACAAAGGTTATAGCACAGGGGGAAACATGCAGACTAGACACAGAGCCCCTGCCCTCCCTGCTGTCATCTGCCCCAGCTGGGAATCAAACTCCAAAACCTTCAAGCTGTGAGGCAGCAGTGCCAACCACTGACCCGCTGTGCTACCCATGATGCCCATGGACAGGAAGGAAGGACTGAAATGTGTAAACAGTGCAAGAGTTACATGGTGCTTTTTGTATGTACATCCTGTGTTTATATTTATGTGTGCATTATCGTTATTATTGTTGTTGTTGTTTTTTTTAAATTTTTTTATGGCTGACAAATCGCATTATTATTCTGTTGGCCAGGTGGAGCAACTGTCATGTACTAGATATAAGACAGAAGCAGGGGACTTAAAGCCAGAGTCTGACTACGTGACAAAAAGCACTAAACAGCACATCAACATCACCCTGCTAGGATTTGTGTGTCTGCTTGTGTGTGTGTGTGTGTGTGTGTTGGGGAGGGTTGTTTAGTCTGCGATCAAGACTCTTAAAATCCCTTTACTTGTCTCTTGCTAATACAACGAGAAGGGAAGAGGAAAACATGACAAAGCAAACTGTGAGGTGGAAAGAGAGTGAGCTAAAAAAAAAAAAAAAAAAAAGAGCAAAGACTGTCATAAATCAGCTTTGTTGTTTGTGAAATTTTAGAAACCCAGGCAGATAAAGACCTCAGGAGAAAAGGGAATGCCACAAAGGGAAGAGGAAGTGATGATTAGATGAGATGGGGAGTCATCCTTAAACTCCCTTAAATTGAGCTCTCGAGAGAGGAGATTCAATATATAGATAATTTACTTCACTCTCAGCCTGAACTTTATGAATGCTGAACGCAGGAAGTATACTGTCTATTAATCAACAGCGGTGGAGGAGTTGAATGATATCAACAAACATGACCCAAAATTTCCCTTATTTCATAATGGGGGTCTCAGATCAGATGAATATAAACATCCTCATTACTGGGTTGTCAGCTACATCAAAGTCTCTCTGCAGACTCTCTCTGGAGTCTGCTGAGGGTGCAGGTCAGTAAACGCATCCTCACCGACGGCATCACAGACATGATAAGTGAAAGAAATAGAATTCAAAGATAAATAAAGAAAATGATAACATCCATCGGTGGCAAGAAATGCATTTTTTTTTTTTAAATGTGTGACAGAGGAGATTTACAATCAACTCACAACCGACTGCATATTTGCACGACAGACCACGTTTAAGCCACATTTAATATAAACGGATCTGATAATCTTTGACAGATTTACTAGAATAAAAGCCAAATGAGTCGAAGAATTAGCAACCTTCAGCTCCATTGTGATTACAGGATCCTACGCTTTGTTGCTTCAGGAGACAGAGAGTTTGCAGTGCTGTCATGAGTTTTTCTAGGCATGTCAGAAAAAGGGAGTTGAAAGAAGAAAAAAAATGAAGAGATTGACATGAACATGATGCCAAAAAACTTATATGAAACGCCACAAAGAGTGTTACAAATCGAGTGAGTGCGTAGGAGAACACATGCCTGGTGTCATTGTCCCTTTCTATAGTACTTCAATCAGCACATTTTACACTGACATGGATGACATGATCACACACACATGCACACACACACGCGCACACACACACGCATTCATCCTATATTTACTATGGGACGCTGGAACGAGCGTCTTTCAAAGAACCATGTGTCAGCACATGCTGTGCACAGACACGGGAAGCTACAGAAATAGAATGAATGAGAGAGAGAGGTGGAGGAGGTGATCAAGGAGAGAGAGCAGGGCGGAGGAGGCTGAAGAGGTAAGCTTTGGTGCTGCGTTTTCTCCATTTTCACTGCAGCTATATCAGAGTTTAATGTTGTGGGACAATAGATAAACACCAAAGCCTTGTTATTCCCTTAACACTCTTTTCATATCTCCCCTGAAAAATCTCTTCTCCTCTTTATTTCAAGCCTCAGTGTTTTTTAAAACAGTTTGTGTTCTTACGCAGCTTTGTCCATCACTGAATTGCTCCATCTGTCCCACCTCCTCCTTTTATTATTGCAATCTGCTATCTTCATTTTCTTTTTTGTTTATATATACTTTATAGATTTGGTTGCCACAATAAAAAAATGACACAATCCAAGCTTGAAATATTGTTCCTGTTTCTCTTCATCCCAACTTGTGTGTTTCCCCAGTGATGATCTTTTTCTCATTAGCTTTTCCCCCCTCATTCTCCTTCCATCTGCGCACCTTTTCTCTCCCCTTTGTCTCCACCTGCTTACTGCTCCTGCCTCCCCCCCCCCCCACACACACACACTTTTGTTTACTTGGAGGGGATTCAAAGCAGCCGGAGGGAGAGGAAGAGGGTTTGAGCTCAGGTTGTGGTGGGTTGATTTGTCTCATTGGTGCTGATTGTAATCAATTAGGCTGTACCGCTCATTAGAGCTAGACTTGGATCATTATGGAGAAAGCATCTGCTGCCTGTACGCACGCTGACAAAATACAACAAAACTAGACTGCATTAATGCCAAATACTTGGTTTGTTACAATATCATCTCACGAGGAATGACATCAAATGCAATAACATCACTTGAGGACTTGTGGTTCCTGTTTTGACTACGAGAACCGGACATTAAAATTTATGATTTCTTACAGAACACTGCAAATTCAAGTCTATGATGTCTACAATTTTATTACAGTGGGAGTATGAGTATACTCGCCTCTACACAGTGTGTAAAACACAATAAATCTGATAAATACACTTTCATTCCCTCGGTCTGTCCACCACGCTGCCCACGCACAAACACAGACACACATATACCATTTTCTGTCCGGTCCTCTCCGTGCTTGGCTACACACAGGGTGAAGCTGTAGATTACAGCAAAGGTGAGCACAGGCCAGCCGTGCTTAACAATGATATGCTGCCCATTCAAGGTCGCAGCGCGCACACACAGATTCACGCACACATCAATAAAAGTTATCGACTCGTACATACAGAAACAAATACAGAATTAAATACACACCTGCTCATACACCCACCCACACACACACACACACACAAACACAAGCGAGGGTTAAAACCCCAACTCATAAATCAAGGAGGCTGGAATGCCAGCGTTTAAAAAGCCCTGCTCACAGTCTCTATATGCAGCCTTTACGAGAACGACAGAGGTCAGCGAGGGGTGACACTGGGTTATGACAGGAAAACGAATACAGTGTGACTCTTCATTTATGCCTCCACCACTGTCTCTTCCTCTCAATTCCTCAATTACTTCTACGTAGCTGGAGAACTCACCTTTTATTTCTGTAGCTAAAAAAAGGCTAAAGCTTGGACAGTTAATACAGAGGGGAAAAAAAGTACAAGGAAGGGGATTTTAAAGAGGCCTTTTGATTTTCATTTTTATCTCTGGATTTCTCGATTCATGACAACTCACTGAAGCAGAATGTGTCTGCATTTAATCAGAACCCAACTTTTTACAATAAGAAGTGGCCAAAGGGGCACCGAGTGTGTCATTTAGTGTTAAGGGTTGCTTACATATAAGACAGAACTGTCAGCTTTTTACACTCTGTTTTTATCTTTTTTGAAGGCACGAACTGCCCTCTGCCTTAAAATTATGCCATTGCAATACTAGAAAAACATATTTGGCTCAGCTTGACTTGCTTTAAAAAAAAACAAATGACAGCCACGTTAGCCCTGCCCATCATGCTAATTGGCTCTATGTTAGTCCCCCTTTGGACCATCCCATTCTTAGGGCAAGAAACCTCCATTACATGTCACAGTGCCAGACTCTGAATCCGCCCACTGCGCCAAGTTCAAGTTGAGAGAGTCTTCAAAGTTTGGACTCAGACAAAAAGTTCGCTTACATTTACATGAAACATAGCTCTTTCAACACAGCCATCACTTGTATGCACATAGGTATTTAGTGAAAATTAAGACGATGTTTCTTTTTAATGGCGTTATTACAGAAGTGACAGTATCTGCGACCATCTTAGAATAATGTATGAGAATTCCAAAGATTTATGCTTTTTCCAAGTGACTGTGTTATGAGAATGAGAATAACTTTTAGTGTGTATAATTTAAGGAATAATATAAAAATAATAATTTAATCCTCTAGTTTTACTATAACCCTAATGCTGCTAAATGCATTTAATTTAAAACACTATGCATCAACTTTATGACTGTAAAAGCCAAGATTTGCACTTGCGTGTGTCTTCAAGGTTTGCAAGAAAGATGTCTGACGAGGTCGTGGAGACAGAGGGGTTGGTACATTTTTGTTTCCCTGTCAGCTGCTGTTAAACAGAATGACAGCATGAGGGCGAGGGGGTTAGGACTGTGTTCAGTAAATTACTCTCTTCCGAGTTGCATGGGTCTCCTGTGTGTGTGTGTGTGTGTGTGTGTGTGTGTGTGTGTGAGTGAGTGAGTGTGTGCCTTAACTGACCACACTCAGTAATAGCCCTCAAGGTTAATTGACCGCAAGCGGAGCACTTGTTCCTCCAAATAGACATTCAGGGTTAGGGTCTCCCTCCCACTCTCTCCCCTGACCTAACACAAGATATCATTATCAGCTCTCTCTCTCTTCTCTGTCTCTCTCTCTAAATAGAGACACGCAGAGACAGCCACCACCCCTGAGAGCGTCCGTGCTCACTTATTAAGCCAACACTGTGTTCTTCTGTAACAGAGTTTTTAAGTCGGTTGTTTCTTCTATCTACTGGGGAAAACAGGCTCAAACACAAAGGAAAAGGGCCTAAATGAGCACAGTCCTTTTAGCCTGCATGGTGTGAGACAGTTTTCAGTTAAGGGAAAAGAGACAATTTGAAAAAAAAAAAGAATCTGTCAATAGTAAGAACCAATAAGTCCATGAAATGTGAGAAAAAAATGTGATAAATGTGAGTGTTTGGTATTAAAATGTCAATTTGTGATAGATTACTAGCTTGTTCCAGTCATATGAAAATCCTTGAATGTTTATGAAGTGCAGTGATGATGCATATGCTACAGAACAAGACTGATATAGAAATCCAAATATCATTTATATTCTCAGCATATAAAGTTTTTGCACCCTCTTTAAGTGCTTAAAATCTGCTTAAGTCCAAAGTTCTTTTGCTATATTAGTTGTTACAAATGTGTGTTTCTGCTCTTCAATCTTTTCTGTAGCCATATGTTGCTCACTGATTCAGGAACTGGATTTACTAAACACATTATCTATGTGGTTCTTTCAGAAGACCTGAACTCACATATAAAAAAGTACATTTCTGCTTGTGTATCACAGCATATTTTTAGTGCACACATCAGCCAGCCTGCTGTGTCTCCCACCGTTTTGCTCAGTTAGCTCAGAAGCAAATCATGGGGAAATAAGAGCTAGCAAAGAGGCAAGATTGGCATAAGAGATAAGTTGGCATTAACTGGTGCATTAGCAAGTGTTGGGCAATTACTTTAATGACGTAAATTGGACTAAGATTTCCCCCTGCACAGGAAGTGAACGAGAGAAATGCAACAATGATTATGATTAGGCAGCTAATTATAGTATCAACTCAATGCAGCACATACGCCTAGACAGATTCTGTTTATTTAGATGATCAGCAAGGATGCTTGGTGTGTTCGCTGATTGCAGTGTTTTGTGTGTGTGGGTGCACATTGCCATAATTTTAGCAGATTTTTGACTGAATGTGCTGATTAAGAGATGAAATGACTTGACTTTGACACTCTTTGATCTAAAATATCAGCCCTGATTTTATAAAGAGATGATGCAAGTGAGAATTGCATAAGAGGCACATAATAGTACTTGTAAATAAGAGGAAATTTTCTGCTTTAGGTTTCATATATGGACTTTATAAATAATGATGTGGCAGTAGTGTGTCAGGAGTTTGCACTGTCGCCCCACGGCAGAGTTTCATGTTACCCCCGTGTTACTCTGGGTGCTCAGTTTTCTCCCACACAGTATAAACATGCAGAATAGGCGACAGGGAGACCCAAAATAACCCGTGAAGGCCTGACTGTATGTGTTATTCATGTGAGAGAGTGGTGACCTGCCCAACTCACACCCAGCTTCTGGCCCTTTGTGTGCTATGCATATGATAAGCGCCTGTGGAAAATGGATGGATGGATGAATAAAAATGTCACCAGTGGTTAATGCAAACTGAATCATCTTAACCTATGGCAAAGTGAGTAGCACAAAAAGTAAGAGGTATAAAAGGGTGAGGAAAAGTGCAGAAAGACAGTAGGAACTCACATGCATAGAGTAATTGAAACTATTGCATTTTTATTTGCACTGCCAGTTTGTAGTTTAATAATAGTTTGATTTTAAAGGGTAAAGTAAAAAAAAATTGCATTTGTCAAATAAGCATATTTTAAAATGAAAACACACACAGTAGGTCAAAGCTAGCTAATCTGTGTAAGGAAGCAAAAAAGGGGGCAGATGCATGGCTTCATAGTGGCTTCAAACTCTATCAGTATCTACAGTTTTACCTAAAATGAATCAAGCATTGTAGCATTTAAAGTGTGAGGTAGGTCTGGTTACTGCCCCTATATTTCAGGCACAGTGAAGGGCTACATAGTCAATGACAATCTGGTACACTGCATTTGCCCAGAAGAAAATGCTTGGCAGGGAATCACTTGTGCCTACACAAAAGGGAATGGTTTTACATTCTATTCCCTTTTTGATTCAATACATGGCTGCAAGCGGTCTTTGTCTTTATTGTATTTATTTTTTTTCTATAATAGCTCTAACCTTGTTGGGAAAGTGAGGGACAAATGGTGTGTGATTTGCCTCGTCGCTCTGCACGTTTCTATGTTTGGCTCAAAGTGCCTCCAGGCCTCGGCAGGCTGCTGCTTTAGGCCTGCTGGTCGGCCCAAAGTGACGTCGAACAGTTAAGGCAGACAGGAGCAAAGCAAATACACACCAACAGACAGACTGAGGTCCAGGAACACTCGCACTGTACTGCACAAACCAAAAGATAAGCAGACCGGCATATACGCACGAAATCCCCCAGACCATATCCTCCCTTTGCTCCATTGTTTCTGTTCTTTAATTTTTCCTCCTTCCCTCTTTCTAATGTTTCCAAAGAATAGAGATAAAAAGAGAAAATTCACTGGAGGACAAAGGGGAGAACGAGTGGCACAGGAGGAAAAGGAAAGAATAGAGGAGAGGTTATTAGAGAGGACATGGCTGAAGGACATGAGGCAATGTTAAAGTTAAGACTGGATTTAGTATGCTGCATACATAGCTGTGTGTACGTATGGGGTTGTGTGTGTTGTGGGCGCATGTGGCGGCAGTGGCTCGGGAGGTATAGCGGGTCGTCCAGTTATCAGAAGGTCATTGGTTCGATCCCAAGCTTCTCCAGTCTTCATGTCAAAGTGTCCTTCAGCAAGATTCTGAACCCCATATTGTTTCTGATGGCTACTCTATAGGTGTGTGTGTGTGTGTGTGTGTGTGTGTAGGATGGCACTTTGTACAGAAGCCCCCTACCATTAGTATATGAGTGTGTGTGTAAATAGGTGAATGCTGACCTTTATTGTAAAAGGCATTTGACTGGAAAAATCTTTTTTCCTGCATGTGTGAGTTCCTGCATCTTTGTGTGCACATGTGCATGCATACAAATCTGTTAACACCTATGCAGGTATTAACATGCAAGCACGCTGCAGGTATTGTCATGTGTATAGCTTTTATTTCTACACAGGCACATAGATTTACCACTACATGTTTGTGAAGCTTTACACGTTTGTTTACGAACACAAGTCTTATATTAATCCATTCATGTATGCATACATGTGTGTGTGATGTGTTCTGGTGTGTTGAGATGCCACTTGCTACCTCTAAAGCAGATTAAGAGGACAAGGTATTTGACCTTGTTGTTCCAGACTGGGCTTCAGTGACAGAAAAAGAGTGCAGAGAACCCCTCTACGTCCCCCTCGCTGTGTACCAAGTCTGGGTTAGCGCACCACTCTGTGACCCATCTGCTGGGGGACCAGGCTTAAAGAGTCACTGCAGGGTAATTGGCCTGTCTGTCTCCTGGTTGCCACACACACAAAAAAAACCCAATACAACACACAGTTCTCTCCTTTTTCAGGGTCATGGGAATGTGTGTGAGGAAGGGGACATTTACAATGTGTCTGATAGAATTTTTGACTCTCTGATTTCTCCAAATGTCTGTCTTCTGTCTGCACATTCTAAAGCAAAGAGACATAAACTGTGCAATGCTGACAAAATCATTTTACAAGCGGTGTGGAGATTTAACTGTACATTCCTGAACAAATCAGATATTCTCTGATCCACATTTAATGTCAACAAGTGGCCCGGTGGCCTCATGAGAAATAACTTGATCTTTCGTGACCCTCTCTTTATTCTCTCTCTTCACCAAGTTAGACACAGGCTGAGCATGGGATAATTGCTCATCTCCAAATGTGCCAGATTAGCTGACCTCATAAAACAATAGTGCCACAGAGCACTCAGAAACGAATTAGACTCTCCAAATGAGTTTTTATTTTGGGTTACATCTTATTAGTAATGATGTGAGTTGTATGCCGTCGGTGACTGTGCCTGGGCCATGTCATGGGGTCGCGGGGAGGTCAAGCCCAAGTAAATGTCAAAGGAGGGATGATGACGTAACCGGTCAGTCTGAGGACGAATCAGTAAACATTGCAACATCGACAGAAAACCAGACAGAGACGAAGAGGAAGAGGCGGGGAGAAAGATGCTGACTGAATTTGGTTACATTGAGTTTATCGCTCGTGCTGTAGTGTTTCTGTTCCCATTTTAAAAATAACTCCATAAAAATATCTCAGTTAAATTGGCTTTATTATTTATCTTCTACTATTCAAACGCACCATCTCGTGACCAAATGGAGCAACAGTAACATATAGTGACTATTGTTCTATAATCACAGGGAGAATTTTCTGAAAGGCTTTAGCCCTTAATTACTAAATTGTGCATTTAGTACTCAGCCGATAAGTGTATCTAACTCCAGAAGTAGAATTGTACCTCTTTTTTAACACAAATATTAAATGTTAAAAATGTTTAAACATCATTAATCTGATTTTTTTCTCTCTTTTTTTGGCCCTAAAATGTCTGAACACCTGAGTGTTAAACAAGTCAGCTTGGTTTGACTTATTTAGATTGACTGGAAATGAAAAATTGAAATATGTCTCTCACTCAGTCTGAATAGGATGTGACCTTTAATTTCAAATAGGCTGAACCCTCTAAAAGGGGATTTATACTCTGACCCTCTACGCTGCTGCGGGACCATTACAGTGAGATTCATGCAACTTTAAGCATTTCCTGACAGGTCAACAAACCATTTACTCCGACAACCCGACTACATGACAGAGGGACATCTTGACTGCACACTCCACCCCTGTAGAGCTATTAGTGAAGGAAAAAAAGTCAACTAAAATCAACTCTGACTGATTTTAAGTTTTGTATTCAGGTTTATAAAGATTTTAACTAATGCAGAAGGGGTCAGTGCACGATCTAGTCAGTTAAAACAATGAATTATGTTCTTTTCCCTCATCTAGATGTTTATGATTAATAGCAAAACATGTCAAATGGGTGTTAAGGTTCATAATTATCTGACTAAGTTGGACACTCACTCTTAGCTGACAGGCAGGTCACATGTATCATTACTGATGACTGAGAAACACAGCAGCGCCACCACAGAGAGATAGAGAGATGGTACATATTAGTATGTAAAGTTGCACCAACTATTTTGGAAATAATGGACCAACTTCCTGCAGAGGAAAAACACTTAACCAGGTTTCAGGCAGTGCACACGACACAGAGTCCAGGAGTACGAATGGAAAATAGTCTCCCCTCCATTCTGGATTTCAAACCCCAGATATGAACTGTGACACAGTGAGGCTCATGCCACTCTACCTCCACACACTCCCCGAGCTTGTTAAGTTTCGGGCAGTGGACACTGGCTTGCAGCCCTTTAGGCACTCTCTAACAGGCAATTTTAGTGGTGAAGGCCAGGAGGTGTAAAAACTCAACACCAGCCGTCTCAGCAGTGAACTTCATCATTTGAAGGGAAGTCCTGCTTTCCCAGGAAAAGGAGTGTGATGTCCTTGCAAAATTACACAATAGCGCTGTTGATGCGAAAGTAGCATGAAGTCATTTTGTCCCCTGACGATATCCAATGTGAAAACAAGTGCGTTTTAACCGTGTCCTCAGGGCAGCGGCTTGAATCAAGAAATATATTTTGCTAACCTGTTCAAAAGGTTTAGCTGAGAAACAACATTTAAGAAACTCTGGAAGCCAAACACACAGTTTAGCTACTGATGTGTAAAATTATATTTGGCTCCATGTTCCGTTCGTATGAACTTGTAACTGCTCATATAAAAAAATTTAAAAAGGATGAAGTCCTTGTTTATAAAAGGATTTTTTTTGGTTCAGAAACCACTGCTCTCTTGTTTCATAACTAACATGAAGGTCCAGAGGAATCCTTTTATGCTCAATGGCAACATTTAAGAAATTGTCATCTGCTAATTGCTTTGTCATGTATGCACCATATCAGGCAATGGATGGTGTTGTATCTGCAGTTTAGAAGAATATCTGTGGCTGTGTCCCAATTTCTGTCACTTTGGTCTGGTTATGCACTTATTTTAAGTGTTTACTGACTGACGGTTGAACCCTTGGATTGCTGGCACAGACAAGCATCCCTCCTGTCCATAGAGATGGGAGAGGCTCTTGAACTGAACTTGACTTGTTGAACATGTTGCCTGTTTGTGAGACTGGATAGCTTAAGGCTTTAGGGTGCGGTGATATTTTTCAGATAGGGGAAGCAGAACTGACTCAATGTGCAATTTAGCTGTTAATAACATCCAGACTCAAACCTACCATTTCATGATTTCGTACTGCCTGTCTTTCCTGTGCTAGAGTCGCCGTATTGCTTCTGGGTCTCTGCACTCTTTCTTGGCTCAAGAAGTATAATGCTTTTTCCTTTTAACTGACAGTAAACACATCAAATGTTTACTATAAAGGGGAAAAGTAAAAATAAATAAATAAATAAAAAATTAAACAAGCTCAAATTGTAATTTTCAAAATATTTAACATTACCTGAAAGGCAGACCTCTGCAAAACATTTAGATATCTGCGTTTTACAGCCTCAGTACGCTCATAAACTTCTCAGTCCTCTCACAGTTACTGTGTTTCTTGTACAGAGAATCATATTAACAATTTAATAAAACTTGAGTATTATGTCACATGATTAAATATGTAAGCAAAATAAATATGAACCTGTTCAACTGTTTAGCTGTGATATTTCTCATGTTCTAATCAGAAAATGCATAGTGCAGCCTTCACATGTTTTAATGTGATTTTTTTTCAGTTGGTCATTTCTCTGGAGGAACTCTCTCTCTCTTTGTGAAATCTGTTGTTGTAAAAGGAATTATTTATCATCTCAAATAAGATAAGATGTCTCTTAATCACATTGCCCAACATGAAGGAATAAGTTTGTAATTTGTTTGTTAAACTTGTCTCTGCTTCCACAGTTAACGCTAAGGAAAAAAAGACAGTATTTCAGTATCACATAGTTGTTTTAGCAGTTCTCCAAATTTCTACATGTGTTAAAAGCATGTGCAGTTTCATACTTGATCACAGAAGAGCAGAAGCTAAGTCAACGGCTGCTTGACAAGCAGAATCATCTATAGCTAGCTTTAGCCTTTGGCACCCATCAAAGATCCCAGGATTCCTTGCAACTCACATGTCTAAGTCCTGCTGTTCTCGTCACTGCTTGACAAGTCCCAGCCTTTGTCAAAGGGATACGATCACGCCCTCAAAGATGACAGAATGAAAGAAAATGATTGAAATGATGAGTAGCATTGATTGGTCATCAACCTAGCTTCCAGAGACAATAGCCTACTTTGGCCACAAGAGGGCAGCAACTTTTTAATATTAGTGGGAACAGGCACTATAAGATCCTTTATGGGACAGATTGCTGTTGTTAGATTAGAAGTAAAGAGAGACATGGTTTTTAATTCTTTGACTTGCTTGATGATACGTCACTGACATGAGCTACACAGTGTCTGCTATACAGGTCCTTTGGCTTTTTACTGTGTAGGTATATTTCTATCTAAACTTGCTTGAAACTATATAATTCTGGCCATAGAAGTTCACTGATTTTGAAAGAGGGAGGTTATAATGCTCTGTATGCAGAGTACTATCACTGAGATCCTCAGTGCTGTTTGGTCAACCTGTTCAGTGCAGATATGAACACATATGGGTCGGCCTCATTATGCCCCTTCAAATGATGAGTCTTAACCCCGAGGCATAATTGGACATCCAGATACATATTTTAAAGCTTTATCGTCTCTTTTTAAATTTAATTTAGAATGACAACATATGAAAGAGTTGAAATAAAAGAATAATTTAATAAATGACTGCACTCACTGATAACAACCTGCCTATGCTGCTGTTCTGTTTCCTCCCTGTTTAGTGTCCTGTCACACTGTGTTGCAAAGGGACTTTTCTTAATGAAATAACAGCAAAAACACCATTTTTGATAATTAATTGTGTCTTGGGTCTTATCTGCCTCGGAAGTCTTAAATTAAAGCATATAAAACAGCCTCACTGTACCTGTTAACTGCTGTAATTCAGACCTGACAGCCTCTGCTGCCCTAAAAGTACCTTCAGCAACACTCACAATGTCTTGATTTTTGTTGGTTTTAAAAGGCTGTCAGTCACTCTAGTTGCAGATGGATATTGCAGGAGTTCTATTGTCTTAGGGATTGCTCAGTAAATTTAAAAATACTTTTGTCTATTGTTGTTTACTTTAACAGTGATTTGCTCACCAGGTTTTGTAGAAAGTAAATAAATAAATGCATTTCCTGAGGCAATGTTAAGGGATAACTAGGTATGAATGTAGTTACAAAATATGGTTAGGAAACAATGAAGGGAACAGAAGTCTATTAAGACAATGTAGGCATATAGATCAAAGTGATGCCTGCTAAATTGGAGGTCAGGGGAGAAGAGGAGTGAATATAAGAGATTTAAAGTAATACAGTAAAGGGTCTTGTGGATGGATGGAAATCACAATTGGGATGATAGGATGTGTGAAGAAAAGCCTCTACCCACAAAGTAGCTGGAGTGGCTGTGTGTTTGGGGCCACAGGGCTGAACGTGTGTGTATGTGTGTGTGTGTGTGTGTGAACGTGTTCGAGTGCGTAGGAGAGAGAGAGAGAGAGAAAATAGTAGTTACAGGTTAGAGGAAACCCTCAATGGTTCAATTACGCAGCCTTGTATGACCTGGAGGGACTGTTTGATAGGTCTATTAGCTCATACTCAGGGTACCGATGCTGCCAGTGGGACCTGACTACACACACTTTAACTCACACAGTAAAATGTGACACAATCTTTAAGATACAAAGACGCACCTGCAAGCAAAACTGTTCAAATATGCATCCACACAGCACTGGATGATGAAATGAAAAATATAACACCAATGCATAGAACATATGTGGGGAATTGGTCCACTTCTTTTGATTGTCAAAAAAGTAGCTTTTCAGTCAGTATATAAGTTTTTTTTAGTCTGCAGCCACTCTGACACGTGTTGGAGGTTGTAGATGTAGCAGACATAATATTTCCTTCCATTCTAAAATGTGAAACTGAGGAGGGATAAACCAAAATTCAGACAAACATAGTGTGAAAAGTTAGCATAACATGAGTTCAGTGCTGCTAAAATGAGCAGGTGTTCTACACATCTGCTGGATATCTGAGCTCTTTATTAAGGTTCTCCAATGAAAAATTAGACAATCTGGTAATATAAATCATTTTGGACACTTATGTTTTCACCTTTTCTGTTTCTGAGCCTGAGGTTATGACCATAATAAATGTTGAAACATACACTTTTGAGGGGTTAAATCGATCACATCTCTTCTTTTAAGCTGAGCTTCTTCATGAACAAAGTTTCTTACAAAACCTGCATCAGCTGCAGACACCACAGGCCAACATTTGCCTCTTCATCACTCTGTCATACTTCTTGGAAGAATCTGAAACAGCCACACTCACCAGGTTGTCTTGTCCATCATTTGCCCTTCTTTATTAAGACGTAGATTCATAGGCCTGCATAAAAGAGGACAATAAAAACTGCAGAAGCACGTGACATTACTAATACTATGTTATTGAGCTCAAACTCTTTTTCTACCACATGTTGCACCGTTCAACTTCCATCTTGCAAATCAAGGGAATACTCTGCCATGGTTGCCTGGATGATGGTGAGCACATGATGATGGCTGTGTGTCACCCTGAGGTGAGGGTGAGGTCACCCTTCCCATTGAAGCCCATTCATAAGCCTGACCTATCGCCTGGCAATTTCCCTTTGGAGACTCTTCCAGGAAGGATTGCCCTGACAACCAACCCCCTAAGGACCACAAGGACATACAAATCCCTCTATCACAATACAGTGCTGATTTACATTGACGCAAATATACAATGTAAATTAACTAGAAAGCAAATGATGGGCTCATTCTTTGCCTCTGACACAGACCCTGTCTCCTTCAATGCTGATAATGATCTGGCAATTCATACATGTCTCAAATATACCAAAAACACTTTTTTTTTCAAAGAATTCCATTGATTTAAGTAGAGTTCATATTTAAAAGGAGTGAGTGAGCACAGCAAGGTTACTATATTGATAGTTTTGTTTGCAGCAAGGCAAGCCTTTGTAAAAAATCCAACATAATTATGACAGTGGAGTCAATTCAGTGTTGGTCTAAAAATGAAACGACTTTCAAAGTTTGCTCAGGCAATTAGAGAACAAAGTTTGAGCTCAGCCAAAATCAATTGCCAGTTCAAAATTAATTAATCAAGTGTGTGCATCAATGTTTTTTTTTTACACACCGGGAATGCACACATTACAAGAAAGCACATGCACTCAGTTGTAGAATAAAAGGTTCAGATATAAGGTCTTCTTGTCACCTTCAGTGGTTTGTGTGTGGGGTAGAGTGCGTTTGTGCATGTGTGTATGAGCCTGCAAGTAAATTTAATTGGCATCACTTCATGCTGAATTGCATTGTGCTGCCCTTCTTTGGAAAGAATGAAAAAAATAAAATAAAATCCTCATTTACACCGGAGAGGCATTTTCCCACCGTATTTCCATTCTCTGTATATATTTCTCCTCAGCTTAAAATGATGACATATTATGCAGCCATGCATTCTGGCATCTTGCACAGAGCTTTTATTGTGTTGAAAAGTGCTGTCACTGCAAGACAGGCTTCCCCCTTGTGATTCCCATTCCACATGCCCTTGCTAATACTGGGGGTTACAAATGACTTTACCAATACATACTCAAATAAAATGTTCAGAAAGACTGGCTGGCTGTCTGTTTGTGTGTGTATGTGTATGTGCATATGTTGTTCTTATTTTGTACTTATTATTAATTTTTCTTTATTCTTATTGCTGCTTTTTACATTCTGTTTTTTACTATTCATTTGCTTCTGCAACAATGCAAAAATCCCCATTGTGGAACTTTATAAAGGGACATCTTATCTTATCTTATCTTTCCTATTCCTGTAAATTCAACAGTGTCTAGCAATGCAAAAAATAACCCTGGTAATAATCTTTCTCAACATCTTATCGTGTGCTTACAATGCTATTTCTATGTCTGTGACACAGCATGCTCCCTAATTTAACCCCAACCCTGCCGTCCCTGTTTTAACAGCTTATCGTCAACCTCAAGTCATAATATTGCCTAATACCTTTTCATCAAATACCGACAAAAGTGATGACACAACACTAACACAGGCTGTACTTTAGTACAGAAGTTTTATCAAAACACTAACGCTACCATAAAGTCCAGAGGAATCGAATTTGGCTCAATAGCAACATTTAAGAAATTATCATCTGCTAATTGCTTTGTCATGTATGTACCATATCAGGCAATGAGTGAAGTTGTTTCTGCAGCTTAGTAGAATATCTGTGGCTTGTGTCCCGGTGTCTGTCTGTGTGCAAGTGTGTTTGTGTGAAGACGACACAGACTGAAGTGACAGTCTCATGCAAACAGAAGTTTTGTCAAAACTGTTAAAATTTGGTTATGCTCTTACTTTGAGCGTGTACTGACCAACAGTTGAACCCTTGGATTGCTAGCAAGGACAAGCATCCCTCCCGTCCATAGAGATGGGAGAGGCTCTTGAACTGAACTTGACTTGTTAAACATGTTGCCTGTTTGTGAAACTGGATAGCTTAAGGCTTTAGGGTGCGGCAATATTTTTCAGATAGGGGAAGCAGAACTGACTCAATGTGCAATTTAGCTGTTAACAACAATCAGACTCAAACCTACCATTCCATGATTTTGTACTGCCTGTCTTTCCTTTGTCTAGAATTCCTGTCCTGCATCTCTTGGTCTCTGCACTCCTTCCTGGATAAAGATGTATTGTGTTTTTTTTTCCTTTGAAAATATAGAAAACAAATTTCTTGGATGTCATTTTTAAATTTTTTATATTAAGTGAAAGACACACATCTGAAAAACATGTAGATACCTATGTTTTACAGTCTCATTATGTTCTTAAACCAGAACCAGAATAGAGAGGAGAGAATATCAAAAATTTAATCAAAGGCTGTGGTATTATGTGACATGTTTAAATGTAAGTATGTAAATTGAATAAATATGAACCTGATTAACTTAGTATCCCTGCAAAAAGGGATTTTCTCATGTATTCATCTGAAAATATCCAGAATTTTGTTCTAAAGGCTAACACTAACATGCTAGCAATGTACATCCCATTTTCACCATCTTAGTTCTTTAACTGTTTATACCTGGACAAAATAAAGTACAGCTTAGGCTGCAGGTGTCAGTTATCTTGCTCACAACAAGGAGAGAAGGCAACAGTATTTGACATTATACCTTGTCTGTACTGCATATTGGAAGTCTTCTCCATTTTATAGACTAATATTCACATGTTTAGACTAAGACGACTACTTTATATTTTGGGGTTAGGGTCAAACTATTCATTAGTCAGTTATATGTCTTCACCATTGAGTATGTGATTTTAAAAAATGAATCCTTTTAAAATAAAAAAAAAATTCCTCTGACCATATCCCGTCATCTATGCATTTACTTGCCAGATCCTGGAGTAATCTTACTAGTACTGTTCAATTACAGCCATTGATCCTTTGGGTTTTCATTGGCTTTTTATTTTATTTTTACTACCCAAGAATCACTAGAAACCTTTGCCTTTAGCATCTACATATCCACACTGCCACTCTACCCTTCTCTTTTTCTGCGTCCCTATGTAAATGTCAATAATAAAGAAATAAAAGAGAGAGAGAGAGAGCAAGAAAGAGAGAGGGGAGATGAAGTAATTGTGACATAAAATATTGTGTTAAATTAATACTAATGCATGTCAAGAAAATATACAAAGAAACCACACATTGCTCACCTACATGCTGTCACTGCTGGAGAAAAGTAACTGAAGAATGGAAAGTTAAAAGCTTTGCAGCAGCAGCAGCCACATAGCTGGCTCTTCTTTTGATACCAGTCTTTTTGAAAGGAGTTCCTGCAATCTTTTGCCCCCTCTGCTTGTAAAATACAACAGGTCAGCTGTTGGTTTCCAGTTAGTGATCACAGCTTTGCTAAAAATCATTTTAATTAGGCAGAATTCATATGGAATATCATTGTTTGGCTATGCAAAAAAGTTCTAGCGGCTTGCCAGTAAAGGGTCTGGTCCAGTGCAGTCACAGTCAAACTATCTAAAGTCTTTCAAACTGTTGATAATATCCACATTACTTCACCTCAGTGCTTTGGTGAGGCACTGCCAACCCTGCATCCCTGACCGCACATCACCGCCTGAGGGTCTGTTTCCAACAAATCACACCCACTTCACACAGCAATTAGCTAGGTATGTGGAGGTGAGAGAGACACCCAGGTTTGAACATTTCTCACTACCTTTTTTTTCATTTTCAAACAACTAATGCTTGTGTTTTTTCACCAGCAGAGACTGTGGGAAAGTATGCCGTGTCATCCCGTGACCCTCTGAGTGTGGCCATCCAGAACAGAAACACTTTCCACCTCCAACATGTTTAACCAACTCATTTATTAACTAGTTCTTTTTTGGCATGTCCTAACAGATAAAACTCCTGACAAAAGTATAAAAAATAAATGGTGAATTAATTCATGCTATATTAATCATTTTTTCTGTGATGAAATATAAAGATCCTTTCTTTGAACAAGTGTTTTGCCCTTGTCAGCCTGTAATAAACACCTGCTGTGGCCCCACTGACTGATGTCTAACAGGAATCAGAACAACATTTTTTTTGGCATCAGTGTTTCAATAATGTTTCATTCAATGCTGATTTATTTTTTGATAGTGTCACCTTTACTTTCCTTCCATTATTTTCACTGAGTGAGGCACAAACCTTTTAACAGACTCACAACACCATCTGGCATCAGTTATAAAGGAAAGTTATGGAAGGAAGTGAGCCCTCTTGTGTTTGGAGTGACTCATCGGATGTGGACTGTGGGTATGAACCTGCCTTTCTGCCACCACTTTCGTTGGCGTTTTCCTCTTTCCAGGTTTTACCATCAAGGCTTAAGGCTTCTTAGGATGACTTTAACTGGTTTAAAGTAATACAAACAGGAAAGAACATCCCTTCTCTTATAGCGGAAAAATAAGTGCAATCAACCTTTTTCCAGCACTGACAAAGTGCTGTGGAGATACCGCTGGCAGACTATCGGACCTTAGTTAACTTACATAAGTTCTAAATTCTCTTTTATAAGCAGCTCTCAACTTTAATTTTATTGAATTACATGTTTATTATTTAGCTATCGGGTCCAGGGTCTCCATTAAAGCATAATAAAAAAAAGATACCAATCTGCAATCAAAGTCATTAGTGCCACCAAGTTCCACTTGTTTTCACTGGTGTGTTGCTGAGCAGCTAAGCACAAATCTTATTAACACAAATCTAACAGCTATTAGGCAAAAGTTGCCTAGCTTGCATAAACAGACTTACAAACACACACGTCTGCACCCATATGCACAAACACACACACAGGCACACACACACACACACACACACACACACACACTCACGGGCACATGCACAAACACACACACAGGCACACACGACCCACAGAAAACTAACTATGCATGGCATGTCAGAAGCGTGTGACAATTTGTGGCCTCAGTGGTTTCCATTAGAAGTTGATAGGATTTGAAATGAATACAGCTTCATTTTAATTTCACGACCATACAACTGTACTTTGATTTGCATGCACCTGCTGTCTGTTCTTGCTGATGTGTGGGCTGAACCAGGCACGTATGTCGTTTTTAAAATTGGCTTCATGATTTGAATAAGCATGTATGGAAAATACCACATGGGACACACAAACCTACAAATATAAATGCAGACACACACAAACATAACATGCAGAAACATGGTCTGTATGGAAATAAGCATCTACTGTGTCAAAGGCCAAAGTGACTCTGAAATTATGTGTTTTTTTCTGCAACAAATTGAAAGTCACCAACTAAAGCCATTAGGTCCACAAATTTGTCAGGCATGGAAACGGGACAGGGGTGAAAAAGGTGAGAAGGATATGACCCCTCCAGGGGGGTCCGGGGGCGTGCTCCCCAGTAAGAAAATTTTGAATATTTCATATTTAAAAGCATCAATCTGATGCATTTTGAGAGAAAAAATCAAGCAGAATTACAAGACAGTATGAATGTATAATAAAGTATCTATCTATACATGGTCACATTATGATATTTTAGTTCTATTCAACTTCTCTCATGAAATGCGCAACAGCACAACTTTAATAGAGTAATAGTGGCGAAAAAAAAAAACTCAATAGTTATCAAAATAGTGCAGAAAAAAGACATTACTTTATACTCCCTGGTGATACATTCCTAAATAATATATCATTCCCATGAGTACTTCCTGGTTGATACATTCTGAAAGACATTGATCCAGTGCAATAAATAGATGTGACGGCATATAAAAGGCTTATACTGACTCACCGAACACAAAGGCTTTGTTACTGGACAAGTATAATGCCACACCTTACCAGTGAACTGCTGTAGTTGCTATAAAGAGTATAAAGAATACTGTGTCTCAATGATAACCTAGGGGGAGTATCACAATAATGAACGGTAGAGAGGTTTGGCCACAAAGAAAGAAACAACATAACTGAACTGAAGAGAAAAGATCTGAAATCTGTCTGCCATAGTTCTGCTCATCCAGTTCACACTGACTACGCACATGACACCTGGCTTGGTCTAAAGGTGGGGTTGAGGATCCTGGAAAAACAGTTCGAGCAAGCAACATTTTGAAAATACACAATTCGAAAGTCCAAACCCCTTTCTTCATACTTCCCCCCGAAGTCACGCCTCCAGAGAAGAGGGGTGCGTGCAGAGAGGGGAGGGAGAAATGGCAGTTGAGTTTGATAGACATATCACCATCCAATCATTTTGAATGGGTCAGTTAAAATAATTGGATGGAGTTTTTTCAGTCCTGTCCATTCCACAGGTGACTAAATTTTTTATTTTGTGTCAGAGCATTTAATTAATTGGTTGCAATCTGGGTGTGAAGGAGATTTTAAGCATTATGGAAAAAGATACTCCAGGAAAACATATTTTACTCCACCTTTAATTTACAGGTTTGCAGAGTGGTTCAGGCTGAGAAGATATACTAGAAAATATTGAACTTATTGAAACCATCACTCAGACAACTAACGCTAGCTACAGTCCACTTTCCAAATCGGCGAGGCGTCTTCTTTTCAGCTTCTGAATGCTTTGGTCTGCAGGAGCGAACTGCTTGTACACTTCACAAACCAATCAGGTAGCAGTATTCCCCTTCACAAACCAATCAGGTAGCAGTATTCCC
>JAQMCX010000053.1:8188075-8240552 GCA_029814765.1 Acanthurus leucopareius | reverse complement strand
GTTATGGTCTGAACGAAGGAGCCAGGACCCAAGTGCAGAATCGTAACAAAAGTTGTTTATTTTCCACAAAAAATGAAATAACAAAAAGCGCCTTGCGGGATATTAGAAAACTCAACAAACTCAAAATCACCACTGCGGGGAAAAATACTCACTAAGAAAAAAAACACAAATACAAAAATGCCACGAGGAGCAAAACCAAAAGTGTCTAGGAGAAAATACTCACTTGAAGAAAAACAAGGATATGCATTTACAAATACTTAAATCACAGGAGACGGCGAGATCTACATGAGAGCAGGGAAACACGTTCGAAGCGGTAACAATAGCGAATCGACTGACACAGAGAAATGACTGGAGCCGGCTTAAGAAGTCGGCTGATTTCAGATCACATTCAGGTGAGGCTGATTAGGACCTGCTCTCGAGCAGCTCGGCCCCGCCTTCCTGCACTGCCCTGAGGAGGAGAGAAAAAAATAAAAGTTAAACACAGAACTAAAGCAAAACAAAACGTAACCATAACATAATGTCTAGCTTGAGGGCTAAAATGAAAGAGAGGGGTGTGAACATTTAGCTTGGCTTATTTTGCTTAAAGTTGACATTTTCTCAGACAGCACTCAAACACACACTTTTCCCAAATGGCCTGAACTATCAGTTCATCCTAAGAGAAGACTGATTTGATATCATGCTATGTATAAATGTATACTGGTTTATTTGAGATAGATTTATTTTTCTTATTGATTCCTACAGTACATGAACTCCCACTTCTTGTTTAGTCTTGTAAATTTTTATTTCTTCTGGTCAGAATTAGGTTACAACAGGTAATTTTTCTAAATCATATTTTTAATGAACAGGACAAATTGACCAAACCAGACAACTGTCTTCTTGGCAGTCGGAGAAGAGTCTCTCAAGGCAAATTAGTCCAAGAGGATATGTCAGACTAAGAGTGATCTGCAGACCCTAAGGAATCCAAAACCAAAAAAAGAGCTGCTGCACTTTGCATGGAAAAAGGGGAAACCTGAGCCTTTCCCTCGAGCCTAGGACCTGAGAGGCAGGCTAGGATGGTGGCAGGGCTTGATGGGGGTACTCACAAGACCCTGGCTGAGGGCCGCCGTGTTGGAGCTTTCCCCTGCAGACAAGAGTGATTGCCTCTTTGCGGCTGTGAAGCTCTAAAGAGGAAGGCTCCGACAGTTCTGTGTGTGTCTTTGCAATGAATAGCAGTTCGGAGTATCCCGCTTTCTTGGAATCTCTTGGATCTCTCGTTGGCGTCCTTGAACAGATTCCATCTACAGACTCCACAGTTCCACCGGCAGACTCATGTAGGCAGAGGTGTAGAAACCTGGAGGGGGATGTTGAGAAAAACGGCCTGTTTGACCTGCTTGACGGCTCTGTTATTAAGCCTCTGTACAAGTCATAGAAATTTAAAAAAAAAAAAACCACCATGTTCCATATTCCCTGCTTAGCCGTCTGCCACCATGACCTGACCCCAGATAAGCAGATGTCTGCGTGCATTGTACATTTAATTATCTTTGCCCCTGCCACTGCATCGTAGCTTCTAACTTACTTTCAGGCCACCAAAATAATATAGACACGGCAGAAAGTACAGACCACTCTGTCCCATCTGACCTTGTCGCTCTCCATTACACACTCCATTTACTCAGTTATCTGGTTAGAGTGGTGTGTTCTGAAACCTGTTAACCAGCTGTCTCACAGGCATTACCCCTTTCCCTCTGTTCCTCAGTTCAGCAGCTTTTAAGTAACACCCACCAGCCCAAGCCCACCAGCTCCATCTCTGTTCTCTATCAGTCTCTGTCCTACCAATTAGGGAGGCTCATGTCATTGAAGGACGTGAGCTCTATTACCTGTGAAGGTTAAACGAAGGCAGACCCTTCACTGGTTAATCAGGTTTATGTGTGAGCGTATTTTAGTCTTTTTCGTTGGTGTGAAGACGCATGTTTCTGCACATATGCCTTGTCTGATGTGATTACATTGTATCTGACTACTTCTTTGAAATCAAAGGGAGGATGTTATGGTGCTGATAAAGGAAGTTAAAGAACTACAGTAATACAATGAAGGCATTCTTTAATAAGCAGACTTTCCTGTTTCCCACTTATTGCTATGATTGCTAATCAAGAGGTCCATCTTGATACAGTTTAACTCTAACATGTAATTGTTAAACATCGAAACTGTTTTTAAACGTTTTTTTTTCACTTTTTTTTCTTCTTTTGAACCTGTCCTTTTCATTCTTGCGTTTTAAATTCATATTTTCTTCTCTGTATTTAGATTATGCTCATTTACAAGATTTTTTGTGGCTCAAGATGCTCTGGCTTCAAATAACCGCACACACATACATGTGATTATCCACACACACAAACTCAGCATTCAAATAAAATAGAGACAGACAGAATGAGCATGACATAAACCAATATCCTTCTCTGTGACACCATGATTGGATATTTACTATCTCTTTTCTCCAAGCTTACACACAAGAAATAAATTAAGTGTTTTTCTCTTTCTTTATATTTCATTATTTATTTTTTTATTTATTTATTTATTTTTTTACCGCTTATCCCTGCCTTCATAACAGCAGATTGGCATTAAAAGGGCACGGGTGAAATTAACTTGTCTGAATGCGTGTGTGTGTTTGGAGGGTTGCATTCCTATCCCAAGCCGATTTTGATGATGTTGGAATGAGAGAGGGAAAACATTCTCTCAAAGGCTCCTATCAAATGCCTGTCATTTCCTCCTTCAACAGTCTAATCCCTGACGGTGTGTGGTTATGGTGCTGTCCCGCTTCTCAAAAGGAAAAAAAGAAAAAAGAAAAAAAAGATTTGCTGCTTGTTTCTGTCTGTCTTTCTGTCCACTTCCTGCCTCTGTCTGTGCATTTCCAACCCTCCTGCTGAGCTGCACTGCATCTCAAAACAGACAGACAAAAAAAAACCAAATCAATGCCTTGGTGAGCGGGTTAAATAGTTTATTCAACTTAAGAAGAATTTGAGAAAACCCTAAATTTGAAAATACATCAATTTTCATTGGACATTGAGATTATTTAAAATTTGAATCTGAGAGGGAACAAGAAACCGAAGATGTCCAACAAATGTTGTGGAGCAGAAAGTACAATGATAAAGTTACCGCAGTTCCTTTTTTTGGTAAGTAGGTGTATATTTGTTGGGAAATCTAAATTAATCCAGATCTTAACTGCTGGGATTCAGTCTTATTAGAAATCATATGTGATTTACAGGATACACAGATCTCAAATAGTGGATGTAACATCAGCCAAGATCACTGAGAGCTTTTGTGCCTCAATCAGAATGTGTTGTGCCAAGGCAGTGCATTAGAGTCCCAGTAAGGCTTTGTGCCGTGTTAATCCATCTGCACATTAACATACTATAAATAAAATGAACAACATGCACAAGTACACAGGCGCACACGCACACATACTTAATGGGCTTTCTCATACATGTATGCATCCATAAACAGACACACACAGGCAGTCAGTCTCTGTCACACAGGCCTACAGAGTCAGAATTCAACAAACCTAAACAGACTCACCAACAGGACACTAAAGATTCCGAAGCGAAGTTTACTTTTTACTTTTTTTTTTTTTTTTTACTCTGGATAAGTGGAAAAGGAAAGCAGAAATGACAAAAAAAAAAGCCACAGACGGAATAAGCAGATAGTAGAGTGAGAAATAAACAAGGAACAGAAACAGGAAGTGGTATAATGAGTAGGAGCTAGACTTTGTGTCATCATGGCAAATCAACTTTCCTTTCCATGGAGGTCATAAAAGAAAATGATTACCCAGCCTGGATTTCATGCTCGGTACCACACATAATTCAGGTCAACCATGGATGTTTTTACACAGTCAACAATGGGATTCAATAATAGAGATACATCCTTAATTATTCTACTTAAATAATATTAAATTTAACCTAACAAGAAATTATTCCCAAACAGGAGCCTGGCTGCCAAAATGATTTTTCCATCTTAAATAACATGAATAAAAGACAGATGGTGAGGAAAATTAGGAAATTGGGAATTTAAATTAGAAATCAGGAAGAAACAGTTTAAATCAGCTTGGGTTATGTAAGACATTTTCTTGAGTGAATGAAGCGATGCATTTTTGTGGTGCACACACATCATCTGGTGGAGTTTAGGGTGGATGCTACGACGCACTCTGACATTTTAAACTGGGACATGCATTCTGTTGTGTGTCCCACATGTGTTTGAGTTAAAGACAAACAACAACTTTGTCTACAGTGAGAAAAAAGATCATGTTACATGCCTTAAAGGAGTTTGAACTTTTTCAATATTTAACCAAAACCCCACAGTTTGTCTCCAAAGTTAAAGAAACCCTGATGCTTGAGTTGCTACAATATTGCTCGAGCCAAAGCAGATAATATTAGAAAAAAAAGTAAAAATAGCTTCATACTTCATACTTATTTTATTTGCTCACTCTCTGCTTCTATTTCCAAAAAACTTAACTGATGGACAGCATTCACTGTTTTAGTGATCTTGCAAGGCAGGTGGACTGCTGAGATGGTCCATTTTGAAAGCTCTAACCCGTTTTATTTGTGTCCGGTCAGAATATGACAGGAACAGTAAGCGCCCTTTAAGGACCAAGAGGTGGGAGCTACGGGCGTGATGTAGTTTGACGACAGCGAGGAGCAGCTGCAAGCTCGGCGCCTGATGAAGAAATTAGTGTGGATGATGCAACAGAGGCAGTTTTATCGGAACCAAACAACATTTTCTCATCAAAAGAAGCACTGAAAGAGTAATGAATGTGACGGACAGATGGTTCGTCGAATCACCTTTCAACTTCCTCTTCTTCTTCTTTTTTTTTTTTGACCCCATTCGAATGTTGTCTGTGGGTTGTGAAATACATCTCAAGGATGTTTGAAACATTTCATCTAGTGTGTTTGGTAACTGTTTTAGTGAAACAAGTCAGATTCTGTGAGCCAATCAACTTGCTGCTGTCAAAGTTTTGCTCCTCTGCTGCCAGCTGATGTTTTGGTGTCAAATCGATATCATGTCTTCTCATCTTAATCATAACCCGTCTTCCTGTTTGGTCCTTTCAGTGGGCTCAGTCTCTGTCAGTGTGCTGGAAAAAAAACATCACAAACAACACATTCCTGAGGTCCTGACACTTGTATCTCATGGCAGTTGAAGTCTATTTTAGTCCAGAATCCATTTTTAGAGTGAAATTTCTAGACTACCAATGGCATCACTACCCTCTTATAATATGAATATTGGAGTCACTTTATTATTCACAAACAACATTTTCTGTTGCATCATATTAAAAGAGTCACTCCTGAAAATGCTAAAAAGTTTTTTGCTAATTTGTTCCATATGGCAACTGTGGAACACAGCAGATGTTTTAAATAGAATATTTTTTACTTTATTGTCTGAAAACAAAGTTCAGACGGCGTTATGTTTCCTCCAAACTGTAGTTTATGAGCAAATTTTCTGAGGGGCCGCGGTTGGAATGTGGGACATGCAAACAAAAGCTTATGTCTTTGTGCTAAATCAACCGTGTTTGATGCAAAATGCAACTCTGTTTTCATCTCAGCATACAATCAGAATCTATGTCTCCCTCCAAAGTGACCTTGAAAAGGCAGTAAACCCTCAGTGATTCATTGTCTGTTCTGATAGAAGGTAACTGTTCTTTTTTATTAACATACAGTTCTAAGCTTCTTTCCATTTTATGATACTCTATTCTTCTACTCAAAAAAATCGTCTAGACTGATAAGGTGGTGGTAGTAGTAGTTTTTATGGTAGTTGTAGGTGGCGCAGGGCCAGCCCAGCAGACTCTGTCCACGCCTTCTTCACCCTCTTAGTGCCGTGTCCTCGTTCACTCCAGCCAGACACAAACGGCTAACTGAACAGGTAAGACGTCACTAAAGCTTTTTATAAATGAGTGTTTACAGATTCATGTGTCTGTTTGAAGTCGTTAGTATGGATCTCTGGGTGAGCGCGTCTCTCTCCCCAGCGCGTGCTTCTCCTCTCAATCCAGCTGTGCGCGCTTTTTTTTTTTTTTTTTTTTTCCCTCAGAAGCTTATTAGTTTAGTCTGTATCTTTGGATAGTAAAAGCGGCTCCACGAGTCAGCTGCGCGGTGCAGTCACTTGTCTTCATATTCACTATCGGCCTTTCCAAACAGCAATTGTTTCGCCTCATAAGTTACACACTTGCAGCGGTAATGATCTCTCTCTCTCTCTCTGTTTCCCTCCCTCTCTCCCTCTCTCTCACTCTCACACCAGCCGCTCTTTAACGTTCCGTTGTATTCTTTGAGAAACTGGATCTTTGATGTACACAGACAGTTACTAATGTCCATTGCTTTTCTGCATGGCCTTTAAAAAAAATAATTAAATATTATTAAAAATGTAAAAAAAAATTTAAAAAAAAAAGGTGGTGAAAATGATTAACGTTTTGTTGGTGTTATCCATCGCCTATATTTAGATTGTTTTCCTCAAAAGCCAAATTGATACTGAGTCAAATTTTACTAACCTAAAGTTAGACTTTATTGCATGTAAAGTAATAATTCTAACTCAAGTCTCTTATTCTTCAACCAAGCTACATGCAAGATAAACTATTAACATAATTAATATAATTAAAGTAAACCAGAAAAATATAAATATAGGTTTCAAAGAATTTTTATTTTAATCTGGAGGAAGGTGTCAGCCATGGTACTGTATAGACAAAGTTTGAAAATTCAAAACTGGTGTGCAAAAGCAAACTTGTCTGGTGTGCTGGTGAAATCAGTTTTTATATTTATCCTATATATTTTTTATTTTTCATGTAATATTTCGATGAAATAATGAATTTTAAAAATAATTGAGATTATTACACATTTTTGGTATTTTTCTCTCCCCAGGATTTGCGATGGCGACGGTCTCTCTGTGCACACTCTTTGTTCCTTTTCTTTTCCTTTATTTCCTGACAGCCTCATCTGCCTCTCAAGAGGACCTTATAATCAATACCAAGCATGGGAAAGTTCAAGGGAAGTTGCTTTCAGTGCTGGGAGGTGATGTCAGGGCATTTCTCGGAATCCCTTATGGAAAACCACCTGTGGGGAAACTGAGATTCAGAGCTCCAGAGCCTGTACAGGGATGGGAGGGGGTGAAGGATGCCACCAAATTCCCCAAATCCTGCTATCAGATACCGGATACAGCCTTTCCAGGTAGGATACATGTCGACAGGAAAAGACATGCATACACACTGTGGTGTTTACATGCACTATACATCATTTACATTTGGGTTGCGTGTTACAATCTTGCAAAAAAAAAAAAGGTTCAGGTAATTTAAAACACCTGCCTGAAATAATTAATTACTTTACATTCATGCACACACTACTTTTATTACCATTATTATGTGCACAGAAATCGTATTATTTTTAATGAAAAGAGTCATTTGCAATGAATTAACATGATGAAAATATGACTGAAGAAAATGCCTGCTGTTCTTATAAACTTGAATCAAGACATTAAAGTGTTACAGTACTAACCTCAGATGGGTATTTCACTGGGGGGGTGGGTCCAGTTACATAACACTGTGTCAGGCATACAGTGGTACTACCCACGCACAGTATGTGAGCAATTGAATGATTTATTGCTCAATAGCTGTGAATAATAAATATATAATTAAATGGTAACTCGGTAACGGTAACTAACAAAAACGGTCACTTGGTCACAACAAACAGAATTATGCCATTGAAACACATTCAAGGGCACGTAACCAAACTGAAGTTGATACAATCCAGCACCCCACCCAAGAAATGAATTGGGGATGGGTCATGAATACTTGGCTAATAATAGACTCAGCCACCTGTCAGGGGTCACTCAGGAACCAACTGCCCAGTGCCAGGCATGTATGCAGAGGAAACACTCAAAATATACTCCAAATATAGATGTGACAACACATAGATATGGACAGAGGGCATTGATGTAAGACTGCCAAAGAAGAGGAAAACATAGTAAGGATTCGTATTTATATTTACTGCCTCTAATCAACATTGAATATTGCTCTCAGTTCAGTGCAATAATAAAAATGGACTGAACACTTTGAACATCTAAAGGAGCGGAGATAAGACAGTCTATCAATTGCTAGACTCAGCTCAATCAGTCTCTAATGACACTGATAGTATGATCATTGTTTCCAGGGTTCAAAGGTGCAGAGATGTGGAACCCAAACACTCCTCTGAGTGAAGACTGTCTTTATCTAAACGTCTGGGCTCCACGTTTTAACAAAACCTCAGCACCGGCTCCTGTTCTCGTTTGGATCTATGGAGGCGGATTCGTTGGAGGGACATCTTCTCTGGACATTTATGATGGTCGTCTGTTGAGTAAATCTGAGGGTGTGGTTGTGGTATCAATGAATTACAGGTTAGAGTTAAAATGAATGAAATAAAATTAAATAAAATGTCAATAATGAGTGGAAACCTAGTGATTGGACAATTAGCATTAAGCTGAATATTCAAAACATTTTGTTCCTTTTCCACTAGAGTTTTTTCCATTCAAGAAGTTGCTTAAAACTTCAGCTCATTAAAAATAATCACAGCTTTGAGCAGAGGAATTCCTAAACAGGAAATGATCTAGCATTATGTTCACAGCCCCTCTGTTTACCAATTAGATTAGTGCAGAATCTAAAAACTTAAAAATGTAAAATTTATCTTCAGATTTTTATCTTCAAATTTCTGTTTTGTTTTGTTTTTGTGTGCTAATTTTGTGCTTTTTTTACGATAACAGACTTGGACCTTTAGGTTTCCTGTCTCTTCCTGACAACAAGAACATCCGGGGAAATGCTGGCCTGTTCGACCAGCGTTTGGCCCTCCAATGGGTAGCCAATAATATCGCTGCTTTTGGAGGTGATTCTTCAAAGG
Organism: Acanthurus leucopareius; assembly: GCA_029814765.1. Lineage (NCBI taxonomy): Eukaryota > Metazoa > Chordata > Actinopteri > Acanthuriformes > Acanthuridae > Acanthurus > Acanthurus leucopareius. The sequence goes on along the minus strand of JAQMCX010000053.1, from coordinate 8,231,685 downwards.
TAATTTGTTTCTGCCTTTATCCTAAAATCAGGTAACGTGATGTGTTTAAATTGTATAAACATTCAATAAAACGAGCAATGGGCTTGTGATTTGATTTGTTTTCAGGTGACTCTGTTTGGAGAGAGTGCTGGATCAGCTTCTGTGGGCTACCACCTGATCTCCCCAGGCAGCCATCATCTTTTTCAAAGGGTTGTGATGCAGAGTGGCTCTCCTAATGCACCTTGGGCATCAGTCAGCAAGGCCGAGGCCTGGGAAAGGTAGGCTTCATTAATTTAGTAAGTAACTAATTGGATTTTTTTTTTTTGCTTATTAACTTTTTCACTTCATCTTTTGTTTCTTTTGTTTATTTTTGTGATATTTTAGAGCATATGCGTGTAAATATTTCATCGATTGCTCAAAGATGCAACATTAAAGGAAGAGGCTTGATCACAAAGTGTTCACAAGCATCAAATTTCATTAACAAAAAACAGTCATTCACGGAATAAGTCAGTGTCGCATAACACATCATTTTGTTTCCTGGTACATTTAACCAAGATCATGGACAGTCAGCACACTGGATCTAAATCTCCAATACAAACTCTTTCATCCACACCACTTCACCTTCATACCTGTTCTCAACAGTCATTCTCTTTCACTGACTGGCTTGCTTCCCTCTATGTCAATATCCAGGTCTTTAAAGCTGGCATCATTACTGGGGTGTCCCACGTCTGATCCGGTTCTTGTGGAATCGTGTCTGCAGGGGGCCGATCTTGAGAAACTCACGGGGAAGCAGTACGATGTTCTCGAGAAGCAAGGGCTGTTAGCGTTCCCCTTTGTCCCTCTTGTTGATGGGGACTTCCTACCAGATGAAGTTGATGTAGGTGTGTGTGTGTGTGTGTGTTTTATTCAAAGGATGGGTTTTGTGGTGAGGTGAAGTTAATGTGGTTCTTAAACATGATATAATATATTTGTGTGTTACTTGCATGTTTCAGTGTATTTTCATAATCTTACCTTGTTTGGCTGATGTCACACTTGTCAATAACCTAAAGCTGTTTTTGTTAACATTTTTTGGGGTCTTTTTTGCATTTCTATAACTGTTTTTCAATAACACATTTTAAAACCCTTTACAAATGGAAATACACATTACATTTCAATTGACATAAATTTCATATCATGGAATCTAGAAGGACTCAAACAAAATTTAATTTGAGCCGACTACAAATATCCTGGTTTCATCCTGTCATTAGTTACCCCTTGAACATTTAATCACCAATGAATTATTTGGCTGAGAACAAAACTGATGCAATCCTATCTTGTACTTTTCAACATTTGATTATATCTTTCATTTAAACCCTTAATTTCAAACATGTCTTGCTCCAGAAATGCCAAACTATTTTCATTTTTCCTTGCAGGTACTGCTGATTAGTGGCAACATCCCAAAGAAGGAGGTGCTGCTGGGCTTGAACAAAGACGAAGGGACCTATTTCTTAATGTATGGGGTGCCTGGATTTGACAACATCGGTCAGAGTCTTATCACCAGGGATCAGTTCCTGGCTGGAGTCAACTTAGCAATGGCAGATGCAAATGATCTCATGAAAGAAGCCGCCATTTTCCAGTACACTGATTGGACAGATGTAGACAACACGATGCAAAATCGAGACTTACTCGGTTCTCTGATTGGAGACCAATTTTTCGATTGTCCTCTGCTAGAGTTCGCTCAGAGGTAAAGAGCAATCCCAAGTTTTTATTGATGTGGTGATGTAAATGATGTTTTAAATCTTTAAACTGGTATAAGTAGCACAGTTAAAATAGGTAAAACACACTTATACAGCCATTAATGGTCGTCTGTATGTTTTTTATCTCAAGGTACGCACAACGCGGTGGTAAGATTTTCCTTTACTTGTTTGACCACCAGTCTTCAGTCAACCCTTGGCCGACATGGATGGGCGTCATGCACGGCTATGAGATAGAATTTGTCTTCGGAATGCCACTGGATGCAACCCTGGGATACACAAAGAATGAAGTAAACATGACCAAAAAGTTCATGAAACACTGGGCCAATTTTGCGCGGACAGGGTACGCATAATAAGGCAGACAATCGGTCATTCAAGCTGTGTGAGGACCCTCACAACACTTGTTGATTTCTCTTGATTGGCTTTTCTTTTTCTTTTTTTTTTTTGTCAGAAATCCAGGCATTGATGGAGCAAAATGGCCCACGTTTATCCCTGAAAATCAGCAGTATCTCACTCTGAACTACAACCATCCAGAACAAAGGAGGATGATGAAAGCCAAAGAGTGTCACCTCTGGAACAAATTAATGCCGAAAATACAGGGAGTCATAGGTTAGACACACATACAGTACTCACCCACACACATGCAGACAGAACACAGATACAGTACCCACACACTCACACCTAGATAGAACTCCATATAGTTATCTGTAGTAGGAGGAATTGCGTCAGACACTTCCAGGGAGGCGTTTTGCCTTTTTTAGCCTGTTAAGGAGCCTTGTATCCTGGCTTGCTCCCTGTCTGCTTCAGCACAGTTCTGGAGGTCTGAGTGGGAGGAGAGGAGGGTCAGTCATCACTTCACTGAACAATGATCACACACAGGGTGAATAAAACTCATACACATCTCCACTGAGGTCATTAAATTATACCTGCACAACACACACACACATGCACACACACACACACACGACCCACACATCTTCAGTGGAATTTTTTTGTATCATCAAAGTACTTTTTACTGTGTGGCATCAATTTGTCACCTCCCTCTCCCAGAATAACTCTGTCTCTGTCATACAAATGAAACCATATAACTTCATTAAAAGCAAAGGTGTTTTTAATAAAAAAATGAACATGCAAAATAAATAAATAAATGGAATCTAACATGCGTATTTAGGTGAAACAAAATCTGCATACATTAAACAACATTTTTGTGAAATCCCATAATATAAAAGTCTCTGTTTCTGTCTTTCTCTTTACAGATGAACTGAAGGAAAGTATTCAAGGAAATGGGGTAATACTCCACTGTAATTACATGTTCCTCCTCAGTTTATTGGCTATAGCTTTAACCTACTGATAGACTGGAGACACCTGCCTGAGCTGCACTGCTTCACATATATATGCAAAAAAGTTTACATAAAAAGAGAAAAAATAGATGGAAAGGATGAACAAAAATCAGTCTCCTTTATTCTAAACATTTGATGTTTGTATTTTTACTTTCAAAGAAATTTATTTTTATGACTGTATAAAGATTGGGCTGAAATGCTCCAAATCAATATTCTCTATTATCTGTATCTACTGGGAGAGTAAATATATTTTTGACTTTTCATGAAAGTTTGTTGCAGCTTTTTCCTCAACAGCCAGAATTCACTGTAATGACTTCATTCAGAGTGCAGCTGCTTGCGTCATGTCAGCGACATGCTCCTCAGCTTTACGACAACTAGGTTTAAGGATGCTGCTTCTTGGACTGTCAGGACAGAGCAAGCAGGACTGTTTTTCTTTTGTTTGTGATGGTATTGTACAACACATATCAACCAAACAGTGGCCTCTGTTATGACAATGGAAAATCTGATAATTTTTTAAATTTACAGCTTCCAATTGTTTCATTTATTTATCTTTCTTCTGAATGTGTGCAGTGTATTAAAGGTGTTTACAGCAGGTTCAGATGGACTGAAACGTCTGGTTGCACTTGTATTAAAGAAACCTAAGACTTTGGAATATTTTGCTCTCAAAAATAACAGTTTCAGCCTGTAGAAAATGCATTATTTTCTTGCTGACAAGTAAGGCTGAGGGGAGATTTATTTTAGTTTTCCATCTCCAGTCATGACTAATTCATTACACAGACAATCAGGGATACTCTGGACTTGTATTGATGTTGTGTCTATTCTATTGATCAGTAAAACCATGTCATGATCATTAAAGTGGTGGATACAAGGTATATTAAGAGTGGTGTATTCTTTTAATAAATGATACTATTTTTAAACAAGATAAAGTCTATTTTTAGCTGAAATACTATAGTTTTTCTGAATAAACCTGTTTAACTCAATCTGTGTGTGTACTATCAGTCGTTAGCAGCACCTTTTAATAGGACGCATTCTGTTAACACAAGTTATATGGAGTGTCATTGCCAAACAGTCTCATAGCTGCTGTTGGTACTTTCAGAATTGTCGTCATTCATGTCATTGGAAGTGTTACACAGTTTAGCACACTGTGTTATTGTTCTTCATTCTTTATGCAAAGACAGTAATGCGATAATAGACAGTGTCACCGAGCAAAGGTCAGAGTGTTGATACAGAACGCTAATGAGATGTTGGAGTGAAATGAACTGTCTTGGTTGGATAACCTCAGATGCTATTTAAAATCCTCTGGTGCAAAGGTAATTACATTGTTTGAGCATCTGGTATGAAGTGTACGTGTTTGGGTGTGTGTGTGTGTGTGTGTGTGTGTGTGTGTGTGTGGGTGTGTGTGGGTGTGTGTGGGTGTGGGTGGGTGGGTGGGTGGGTGCGTGCGTGTCAGCGGGTGATGATTTTAAGTTTTTTTAAAAGTAGCAAAGATATTTTATGAGTGTGTAGTTTGACAATCTGCGATTTTTCTGCCAAAATGAACCTGTTGTTGTTAAATGCCAAGCAATTTGTTTTTGTCATAATCTCTTTGAATCTGTTCCTCCCCACCACAACTACACACACACACCAATGCAAACTCACACAAAATTAAATATTTAGCTCTTCTCTCTTTGACCTTTTGAGGTAACCGATGTAGGATGACACTAGAACAATAATAACAGGACATCGTGTGTGTGTTTATGTCTAAAACTGAAGGTAAAGTGCATATTTGGCAAAGGTATCTATTGAGACAAAACTGCTGGCCTTAGCAGTGCCATCACCGCTCATTGGTTTCTGGAAATGTTTGGTGTTTCCCAAAGAGAATCACATTGTCTTTAATGTACCTCATCCATAATGGATGAAGATAGAGAGACATAGACAGACAGAGCAAGAGGAAGGATGAGAGACACTGAGAGAAGGAGAGAGAAGAAGGAAGAAAAGAAAGAAAGAAGACTACAGAGAAAAAGAAAAGAAGTAAAGGGGATGTTTGCGGATGATTATCTGAAGCCTTTGACGGTACAGTTAAGAGCTCTTTTTCAGCCTTAGCTGAGCATCTTTACTATGTTGAGTCAAGGTAATGTTCTTCTCTTGTCAGGCTCGTCTCTTGACCAGACGGATCAGAAAAGCTGAAAATGAAGTAGAAAGACTAGACATCTGTTTAACCTTTTCCACCGCCCTGCAGGTTGGAATGAAACTGGGGGACAGCAGGGTTTTTGTCCTTGGCTGCATCTGTTCTGGATTCTGGGGGCTTCTCATGTGCAGCAGTAGTAGATTAGTGGAATAGGTTCATAATCACAAAATAAATATATATATATTTAATATATTCTTCAACCACAAGTCATAAACAGAAACGGAACAGCTTTATTTCTGCAGTATAATTGGGCAGCGGTGGTGCAGGTGGTAAAGCAGGTCAGCCATCATTTCTCTAGTGGTTGAATCCTTCTGTCAGTATGTCAACGTGTTTATTAAGCCAGACAAAGAAAACCCCAAATACTTGTTTATGTTAGGTGGTGGTGTCAGGATTACGTGTGTGTATTGATGGATAAAAGGCATCATAAGATATTTAGCTCTTTTAAGAAGTAAGTAAAATATACAGCAAGTTCAATCCATTCACAATAAAGCTCAAAATGCAAAATACACTATCTAAATATGTTTGAACTAAAAATCCATAATGTTGATTTATTGGAATGTGTATCACAGGGTAGATTTTTTTTTTGGTTATACAGATGTTGAGACATAAAAAAAGGTTCAGCCAAATAGCAAAAGTGAAGGCTCAAAGCAAACATATTAAAACTAATACAAGCCAAACCCTAAAGAGAAATGGTTAATAAGTCTGTGATGTTGCTGATATTCATTAATGGGAATACGAGCATGTAGTAAAGGCATTTATCGGTTCTGAAATTCAATTTTGAAAAACAAGACTGCACTGAGAGCTAACAGCCATGTTAACTTTTCTGTAAGGCTGCACTTACAGATGTGCTTTGAGCTAAAAGCAAATGTTAGCATGTTAATCATTATAGCAGTGCTGATATATGCAGTTTAGCAGAAGTCCACCATCTCAAGTGTATTACCATGCTGACATTGGCTCAAACAAAGTTAAGCTGGGGCCGATTTAAGTTTCCTTTCTTCTGTTATTGTGGTCGTAAACCAAAGTATTGAACAAAGGGAAAATATGGCCAACACCTGCTTCTGATTCACTGCCTGTGGCCATGCCAAGTCCTGCTCCTGACCCCTCGATCCTCTCCACTGAGAGCCAATCCCACTCATCCTGAGTCCAAAAAAAGTGTCATTTACAAGAATACAAATGTGTTCATATATATTTTTGGAAAATTTCATTTCCTTTTTCTTTCTGCATATTTCAAGTACATTAAATTGTATTTATTAGGGAAATTTAAAAGTATCTTCATAAGACAATATGCCAAAGCTATGACTGACAAGCCTGAGTTTTTTCAAATTCCTTCTGAAAATAAGTTACTTTCTAATGGCAAATACAATGCAGTTCATGAGCAGCCAACACTGACACACACTTTTCAGCTAACTTTCAGACTGAACTGTTCTTTCTGAAGGATCATAAAACTTTCAAAATAATAGATGCATATAATAGAGGTATATAATCGGCTTAAACATGAATCATCACAGTGTTTTTTTTTTATCCAAAAACGCACAGCCATTTATTTGCATTTGTTAAAAGGCAAGTCTTGATCACTTAAATATGTCAGCAACATCGCTAGAAGATCCAGCTACTCATTAGGTCTCTCCATATGTTTCAAAATCTATTTACAATCCCTGTCTAATTTGCTAGCATGTCTAAAAACAAACTGCTGTCAGCCAGGAGCATACAATCCTCATTATTGCATTTACAGCCCCTGTATCAATACACTTAAGATAAATACACTTTTATTACCAAATTATAGGCTACACATAGAATATTCTTTACAAGAAGAACAGCTGCTTCACATTGGGTTGCTTGTTTTGACTCATGTCAGTGCCGCAGTTTAGTTTCAGGACGTCACACCATGACAGATATCAGATGGGGGCTGTGATTAATACACATGACAGTGACAGCTACATTAATTAAGAGGACAACACCTCCCACTGCGTGTCATGTGAAATTATTATTACAAATCCCCAGGCACAGTCAAGGCCAAACACATTGTTGAGAGGCAATGCTTGATGTGAAAGAAAGCAAAAAATATTCAAGTTCCTCGTGAAAATCATAATACTTGAAAAAGATATTCACTTGATTGCACTGCAAAGGCTTTTTCCAAAATATTCCATGACCTCCTCATTATTTATGCTCTACATGTATATTTCAACCTTAATAGAAAAAGGATCAAATTAACCAACTTGATTTAAACGGGAACTGCCTTAATAATGATGAAATATATATATAATTCAATATAAATATAACATCATTTAATAATATTTTTTTATAATCTAAAAATATTTATCGATCATGAAATGCAGTGGTTCTCTGTTTGCATGTGGCTCCTGTTATGAGTTCAAGCAGTGGATTAAGTGTGTCCTTATTCCTGCCAAACTTCCTTCAAACTTCCTGACGTATATTCAGGCCAACTGTGAGATGTCTTTTTTTCCATCTGCTTTGGTGTTTTAGCAGGTCAGCTTCCTGCTTTTCTGTTCAAAAAAGGCAGAACTTGGCATCCCAACCAGGAGAGTTTGCTCTCTGAAAATGACTCCTCCACTTTAAAATGGCTTCACTTTGAGGCATTGCCACTGTTGTGATGAGGTGACAACCTGTTGATTATAAAATAAAATTTTATCAGTCAGCACTAGTAGAGTGACGTCAAATTACACAAATTAATTGTTACTCTACTCTACTTTCAGTTTTAATCTTTCTTCTTCATACATGTGTTGAACTGAATGCTTGGACTGTAAACCAAAGCTTGGATGTAACAAGCAAGTTTTGGTGTTTTCTTTTTTTTTTCCTCTTTAATTTATGACATTTTCAGATAAAATGTGAATTTCAACATGAATCTGCAGTTTGATTTTTTACACATTGAAGGGCACAAGCCAAAGAGAGTGACATGCAGAAGTGGTGCTCGAGGCAGGGTTGTGTTCGTGCATTCTTTGACTAATAAATGTGGTTGCGGTGGAGATAAGTTTGTTTCTGGTTCAAGAAAATTAAGAGGGAGATGTAAAATAATTAGGTTCAAATACAGGACAAGGAAAGATTTGAATTTGGAAGCTGATAACCACAAAAATTCCATGCACATCTATGCAAGTGATGTAGTAACAAAATGGTTTTAGTAAATACAACCAGCAGACAGCTTGGGGGTTGTGTGTCCTTTTATAATGGTTTTATTACAGAAGTTTTTGTCCTCTTAAATTAATTTCAGCTTTTTTATGTTTCAGTATTTCTCAAATTGTCTGTGAGTTTTGTAATCACACCCATGATGGACATGTTCATGGAAAAGCAGCACTCCATTGGTTAATCCCATAACAAGAAGCTTTTCAAATATCGCCTGAAGTTAACCAAAAAACGCCATTTAACACCACGGCAAAGTGAGAATGAGTCTGACCTCGGCTGTCAGTGGAGACGAAGGCACCCATCATTCAAATGAGACAGGCGATTAGGGGAAGGACAAACCCAGACAGCTAAAGAGAAACAGAGACAGAAAGAGGGAGGTACAGGAGGAGATAGGCTACACTGCAGTGATGTGGGAGAGCCCAAAGAAAAGGGGGGGTGCTGGATGAGAAATTTTGGAAATAACAGAAATGTGAGGAGGGTCCAGACACAGATGGGGTGAGAAACAAACTGAGGGGGTGAAAGAATAGTTGAAGGGGATAAAGAAAGAAAATGCAACGGATGAAGGGAGGGAGGGGGACTCCTTTTCATTCAGACCAAGAAAAATAAACACAAAAGTCTGGGAAGAGAGAAAAATATGATAAACGGACACACAGATATGGTAATGAAAGACTGAAGACTTTCAAAATGAGAAGGGATTTTGTGACACTGAACCATACAAGAAGAGGCGGCCAGCTTTCATCAGGCAACTGATGAGCGGAAGCGGAGAAATATAATAGCATCATTCCATGGATATTGAAAGGTCCCGGAAATGTTTTTGGAATTTTTTTTTTATTTTTTTTTTTATGCACACTGTATGGTTTATCATGGGGTACTGGGATAATTTTTAGGCATGCAGAGGCAAAAATAAACAGAACCTCGTCTAAAAAGCAGACGTCAAGCTTCATATTTGCCTGACTTCAACTGTTTTCTCACCTCAGTTCATGCTGCTGCGAAAATTATGTAAAGTCTTTTCACACTCATTCACCCTCAAGGACAACATTTACAATTTAAAAAGACATAGCAATACTTTCGTGCCGTGCTGGGTTGCATACTCATACAGTACAACAGTGTTATCAGCCTTGTTTTGAGAAGTTCACTTCAGCAGGATGGAAGCCAAGGTGAACGTTCCCAAAGTGAATGTCTCACTTCTGAAGTTTAAAGCGAACAACTGACCATACAAACATCTGTTTTCCTGTTCCACCCCCCTCTTCGAGTTTTGTTTTGTTTTTTTTTTGTCTCTGAAACTAGGTACAAGAGGTGGAAAAATCTTAAAGCAGTTGGTAAAAGATGGAGATGAAGACTTGATCAAACTTAAACACTGATCTGACTCATTTTAAAGCTTTCACTTTTTTTCATTTTCTTTTTTTTCCTTTATTTAATTAAACAACATGGTCTTAATGATTAGGATAACAATGGAACAGCACCATATTTGATGAGATTATTTTTACATTGGGACTCCGCAATAAAATATTCGCAGTTCAGGATGACTCTGGTGATCTGTACAGTCAGATGAAGGTGAATTGTCAGTGCACCTTCTTGATAATCTACACAGCAGGCTGTGAGCCAAACCGTGTTAATATCTGTGTTTCACAAAATCTGTATTTGGCTTAATACCTGTGGCTTATATTGAACTAAAACAAAGTCTATAATTGTCTTGTCTGCTTCATTTTCTAAAAGAATTTTTATTATAACATTATTGTATTTCTCTACTAAAACAGAACAATTAAGAATAAAAACAAAACTCTGAATAATAAAGAATAATTTAACCATATGACTGAATTAATTGAGAAGTGAAACATGTTTTAATTAAGGAGGGAGAAGACGGCTTTCAGATCCAGGATGACAGGGGAACAAGAATGAATTTGATTAACTTACCTGTAAGGACACACCTGAATCTGAATAAATTGTTCGGCAAAGCAAAATTAATGCAACAGTAGCAAAGCGTCCCTTTTCCCAGAGCTTCTCGTTATTATTTGGTGGGATCTGCTTCATCAATAAATCTGTGCATCAGCTATTATGTTTCTTCAAATTCATTCCTAACAAAAAAGTGTTATTTCATTTCTGTTGTCTAATATTGCTTGTTGCAGAAACTGCGGGGGTGCCAAATCGCATAAAATACAATTTTTTTTCATAATTTATCTTTCAAAGACTGGGTGGAAATCAATAGTGTAAATAGAACAGGAGGAGTATTGGAAAATGCAAGTCAGAATTGCACTGGTCTGCATTTCAAGACTCTCCTTTACAAACTGAAGGCTTTACTTGAAAAGGGGAGGAGGCTCAAGTAAAAAATAGATTTGTTTTGATGTTTTTGATGAATAATAAAGAATGTTAAAGAGAGAGAGGTGGTTGAGTATGCAGTAGTAGAGGGGGCCAGATGAAAACAGAGATGTTTTGTGTCTATAAAATCTGATGAAAACTAATTAACACTTCCAAGAGATGGAAGTCGCCAAATTTAGCCTAAACTTTAGGGTTATGGGCAGGCGTTGGGGTTAGTCTAACCCAGGGGTCGGCAACCCTGCGGCTCTTTCATCGCTCTGCGGCGGCTCCCTGTGTCTTTGGAAAATAAATAATAAGTATTTAATTTAAATTTATTTTATTTCATTTAATTTATTGCTTAAATGTAAATCTAAATTTGAAGATTATGATGCTCTTGTTAAAATAAAACGTGTTTACTTTCTGTTTTTCTTTTCTTTATTTTTGTCTCTCTAAATATGGGTCACAACTGCGACATGTGCGACACCTGCCAGCGCACAATTCATTGAGCTTTTCAGCCCCCGGTAGGCCAACCATGAATAATTCCAAGAAAAGAAAAGTTTCTGAAGAAAACAGAACATTTATCAGACAGCAAATTAAAGACATCAGTGCAGCTGTGGCGTACTCAATTGCCAGCGTCTTTTTTTCAGAGTTCAAAATGTTAAAAAATGTTTTTGTTGCATGCAGAAAAAAAAAATGTTTTCTCTGTACCAGTTCATTGATTTCATGAATGTAATACACTATGGTTTTTTTATACATAGAATAAAGGTAAAAAAAAAAAAAAAAAAAAAAAGATATGTGCAGTGTTATCTTCATTTTAGATGTCAAAAGGGTTTTGCGGCTCTCTGTGTTTTCTTTTCTGTGGGAAACGAGTCCAAATGGTTCTTTTGGTGTCTAAGGTTGCCGACCCCTGGTCTAACCCTTGTATCAAACTTAAGACTGTTGACGCCTCCATGTTTTGAATCTGTAGTCGGCACATACACATCGTGAGAGATCCTGCTGCTTTGACTGTTAGCTGTTCTTGTTCAAACCGTCAGAACACAAATCACTTGGTTTATTTGAAGTAAACATCTCAATCTGATTATTATGATCTAAGAACTGAACTTAAATGGAAGGCTATTTTCATATGAGTGTTTAAAAAATTCATAGAGTCCATTGCAAGGAGTGCATTCCACTGACTGCTGTAGTGTGTTTATGTCCGTTTTATGTGATTGAGTCATGATTCTGAGAAATGCTGTAACATTTGTTTACATGTGTCAGATAAAGGATCAGTGAAGGGAGAGAGCTCTGCCAATTATTCCTTCAAAAAAAGCAGTTTTTATATCTGATCTGAGAAAATTAGCCCTGCATTTCCTAGTACTAATGATATATTTATGTTTGTCCAAAAAATACAAATTATTCTCTACAATAACTGGCTCGGCTACACACCCAAAGTTTACAGACAGAAAGCTGTGACATGAGTGCAATGAACTGCAGGACACACATCAGGGCAAACCAGATGATGTCAGATGATGTGATACTAGCATTGTTAGAGGCAATGCCATGTTGGAGTCAGGTGGTCTGCTGTTCAAATGGCTGCGCAAGTCAAAGTTCATCAAATGTGAACTGTGTGCTAATGCACAGGGTCAAAAATCTGCTCTGCTGCTCTGCTGATTTTTTTAATCACCACTTAGTGGTTTTAAATTCAGGAGTACCAAGGGTAAAATAAATATTTGTCTTCCTGTGTATTTCAAGACCTACAAAAAAGGCAAAAACCACTAACTTGACCTTATTCCATGGAAGAAGAAGGGAGAAAGCCGTGAGGTAGGTCAGACGTGGAATGAAAGCCATGCATCATGTTATAGATATTAAATTTGGGGCTTTGTGTAATTTCTATTTAAAGAAATTAGTCACCTCCCTACATTGAGGGAAAGTAGACTTCATTTTCTCCCCTTTGTGGCTTTGGCATAATAAGAACAGATGAAGGTGTGCGTCACTGAAAGGGTATGAGGAGATGCATGGGATGATAAAGAATAAGACTCAGGCACATGGAGGGATGGTATAAATGACAAGTGAAGGTGAGAGGAGAAGTAATCATCACGTACACGGTAAGGTGATGAACAAAATATATGATCACGTAGCAGTGTGATCGATGTCTGAGGTCAACTCTGCACATTTCAATCCCATAATCTATGAGTTCAGTTTGACTTCTTCCCTGTTCTGCTAGCTAGGAACATCAGCTAGCTAAACTTTTACCATCATCAGTCTAATACTGACTTCACTCAAACTCAGTGAGAGAAAGTGACTTAATTTTCTCTCACCAATCACAACAATCCGATGTATCTGAATGCATTGGACCAATGAAAGCTCCAGCTGGTGGGTGTTGCACTGCTAGTTGCGTTGTGTTGATTTCAGCTTGTTCAATTTTCAACACGGTGACCAAGTTACAAACTTTCTTTTATTACAGCTAAACAGGTTCTTACAAGGTAGGAAACCACTTACTATGCATATCTGTAAAGGGAGTAATGGATTGTGTAAAGCGTGTGTTTTTTTATTGCTGCACTGAACTTCCTAATGCAGTATTCAGAATGTATTGTCCTCTTTTACTATTGCACTTTAAAAAATGAAATAAAATACACAAAAATATTCCGTCTGCTTTTCGCCTCGCTTGAATATCTGTAATATCCTGCCTGCATTGGTTGCTTATTAAACTGGTTTTTTATTTATTCCAACATCACAGAAATTCTTAATAATGTATTTCTTTACCTCTGATATTCTATAAAACTCCCCATGTCAAGGCTCACTCCACACAATTTCAATCATATGCTTAGTTCTTTTTGCTTCACTCATTGAATCTTATTATTTCCTCAATAGAGTGGCTAATTTACTCATTTAGATATTTTATTTCACAATTTTCCTCCCCACAGAGTCAAAAACAAGCATGAAAACATGACAAAATATAATGACATGGCATAATTTTAATAATTATTGTCTGTGCTCTGTGAAAGATTAGTCACCTGTCATGGATGCACCACGTCTGGTTCTTACTGTATGTCAGAATCAACTAGAGGTCTCCTTGACCATGAGAGGATAAGGAAAAATTTGTTTTTTTATTTCATTTTTTCTCTTAAACAGTTTTTCTACTTTGACCATTTGTTGGAGTCCACACAAACATATCGACTCCTTCAAGTGGACAAACCTGTTTGAATCAATTCTTAAATTCCCATTCACATGTTTTGATGAAAACAAAAAGAGAGAAAATCTGAAAAAAAGTTTTTAAAAAAAAATTATACTTAAGAGGCTAATGGAGAGGGACAACCAACAGTTTAACATGATGTGCTCAACAGCCGCTGTAGGGAGTAAATGAAATATCACATTAATATGGATTTTCTTTTAGATTTTCTAGAAAATTTGTTAAACAAAAGCTGCACAGAATTTGGATGGATAAAGAATTGCATCTTGTCCCCAAGTATTATACAGAAAATCTGTTTTTTATAATGAATTATTTTGGACATGTAGCTTATCATGCTTGGTTTGCCCATGTAAAAGCAAGTTTTACTGTCAGTTGTTACTTTGAATTCTACTCTAGTTCATTAAGTCAGTTTATTTAGTGTTTCTGTTTGGAAGAAAGAGATGATATGGCTTTATTGCAGAATAATTAGCTCTCAGAGTAAAACTGGGTTCTTGTAATGCTGTTTGAAGCTGGAGGCTACTTTTCCATACTTTCCTCTGCATTACAATGCAATGATGTGTTTGCTTGACTCACAGTTGACTCTTCTGTCTTCAGAGGAGTATTTTTCAGATAAAGTTTGAAAGTAGCGCTTGGGAATTGAGAATTATTATGAATGTTTCTTTTTCACTGGGCAAGAGAGGAGAGCATCTAAAAATCTATCCAAAGAAGATGGAAATGCAACCAAAGCACACTTAGAACCCAGTGCATGTCCATGAAATGTGATTTTTATCAATTTGATTCGAATCTCATTTGAAAGTGGTTTGAAATGTGATCCCAGAGTGATTTCCAGAGCTGAGTGTCAGCTTGGATCATACTTCGGATGCCATGGCAGCTCAAATTTGATTTTTAAAGTGTCTTTTGGTCCCTTTTGACTCCATACATAATGACGACATCAAATTCAGAGTCACAGAAGTGCATCAGAGTGCCTCAGTAGAATACAGGCTGCTGCTAGCACAGTTAGCCTGGTGCTATGAAGGAGCTCTGTGCTGCAACTCAACAATTGTTTGGAGGATGAGATGAGGAATCTCCGTTTCTCATGCTTCATGAGCTGAAGGACATTCAGTCAGCTGTGATTTTGACCTTTACTACTACATGCCAATAAATTATGAATTATTAATAATAATAAATATAATTATTAATAATAAATTATGCACAATGAACCTTTATTAATCACTTAATGCCTTTGTCTCTTAGCTCGTACTGAGGTTAGGATTTACCTGATGGATGGCTGTTTTACTCCAGTTTCACTGTGGGAACCTGACCATTACAATATAATTGATGTTTTTCCCACAACTCATACAACTGTGATGCTTAAGTCACCACTGGACACACAAATCCAACCTGATTGCTTATAAATAGCAGTGTGGACAGTCACTTTAAAGATGTGATTGACTCGCCTGCAGTCTGAACAAAGCCTGAAAGCAGTTTGCAGACGAATCTCAGTGCTCTTTTGTTTCTACTACAGCTCTATTCATTGCACCACTCTGCCTGATTCACCCACTAACAGCTTTAATTCAAGGTAAACTGGGTTGATTACAGTGTCATTCTACCATCACTCTTTGTCTTGAAAACACATTTGGGTTCTTTATCTCACTGGTCTCTCCAAAAAAGAGTCCACTTTAATCATTAAAAAAAAAAACAGTGATGCAGTGCTTAAACCTTCTAAAGACGTTTTTCATTATATCAATAAATCGAAGGATATACTGTATAGATATAAAATGTGTCCTGTTCTATCTTCATCTCTCCATCCTCTCCTCTCCTCTCCTCTCCTCTCGGTGCATTGCTTTTGCCAAGCGCCTTAGCGTTGAGCTGCTCTCTTTTCAATACCGCTGATTAAAAATGTCTGATGCATCAACACGACTAAGCTGATTACAGATTTAGTTTCCCTGAGCAAAGGTTTCCAAAGAGTGCCAGGGAAAAGTGGGAAAGAAGTGTGGAATAATAGAACACACAGAGTCAAAGCGGCTGAATTGCATTGAGTGTTTAATTTTTGAGAGTCCGTGTGTGTGTGTGTGTGTGTGTGTGTGTGTGTGTGTGTGTGACTGAGGGAGCACGCTCTTCTGTATCTGTGCGAATCGTTTTGAGTGTGACTGAATATGGAGTGTGTAATTTTAAGAAGCAAACCTCTTAGGAAGGAAGAGTTAAAAAAAAAAAGATTTTGTGAGTGTGTGTTTGGGTGTGTGTGTGTGTGTGTGTGCAATGACTGTTTTGCTGGGAGAACCTGCCCTTTTCTGGGATGCAGAGGGCTCAGTTATGACTGAAAATGGTCATGGTTTTCTTTCATGTCTTCCTCTTACGTCCATCTCTGTAAACTATCCATTTCTTCTCCCAGGCCAGCGTTCTCTCTTACATCTGGGTCATGTGGCTTTACACATCCTTTATTGTTACAGTCCTAATCTGTATCTTTAAGGGTCTCTGTGGCCCCCAACGGCGACACATCAATAATATCAGTCAGATCATAAACCTGCAGCCTTTCATGCTTTTGTAATAGCCATCTTTTGTGTCTCTTTTCAAAAGACTGACGTGCTTTGTTCACGGTCTGTCTCACACTTCTGGCCCTCTGGCTAAAGAGGTTTATAACAGTAAGCATCAGTAAGCTCTGCCCTGAAGCTGTGTGCACCCTGGTGCCCACTCCAAAGTGCAGAGGACAGATGTCTCAAATGGAAAATGATTTGGGAAATAATCTGACCTCTTTTAACACAGATCTTTGACTCTAAGTTGGGTGGATGGAACAACATTATTTATTAAGCAAATATGCCTTTCAACTGATATTAATATCAGATATGTGTGTTTTAGTTAATTTTTTGCAATAATGCATGATATGCTCTTCAGATTATATTATTGACCAAAAAGAAGACTGAAATCCATCCTGGTTAGTGTGATACAGATTAAACCACAAACTTCATTTTAAAAAATATCCCTGTTGTTACCCTCCCCTGAGCTTGAGTTTTTGACATGTGTCATAGGCTTTGTTTTCCTGAATTTGACTTGGTACCGCAGACAACCCCTGGCAATAACAAAAATGACGTTCATACTGCTGTTATCAAGCATGTCTGCATGCCGACAAAGTCAGTGTCCCATTTAGTTTTGTATCTCCAGGCTACACATTGGCATGACATCACAGACTCTGTCATTTTTTCGCCTAGTTTCAGTTTATCTGTCCAGAAAGGCTGTGCTGTCCACTGAATAAGTTGTTTTTCTCCCAGAAATCATAAAAAAAAAATGGAAAAAAAAGTAAACTGAGATTCTTGCTTAAGCAGGTGGGTGGGGAATCATTTGATTTATTTTATAGACAAAATCAATAATTTTGCATATTAATAATCTGTATTTTGATAAAATGTTTTAAATTCCCTTGGAAAAAATCACATGATTTGAGTTCTTGAATGTAAAAATACCAGCAATACCTTTAAATATCAGTTATATGGCTGAAATACATTCTAGCAACTAAAGTGTATAGTGTACTTATGGAAACTGTTTAATGCTGAAAAGACAAAAAATATGCACTCAAGAGCAAAAACTCTGGTCAGATAGTGTCACACAGACAAGTCACCAGCGATCAACTCAAGCACCGAGAGTGAACATGCTTAATAAGCATCCAGCTTCAGTAAATGTTCAATAAAATGCTGCTTTATTTCAACTGGAAAGTGTTCTTCCTTTTGTTTTAAAAGAGACCCAGTGACGTATAGATACAGGTCACATAATCAGGAAACATATGAGCAATCAAAAGAAGCCATATTATTTATAGTTTCTATAACTGGACTGAATTAATGGATAAAGGTTCCTCTGACATTCTATTAATATTTCATAGATATTAAAGTAGCCGGATAGCATGTTCACAACTTCAAGAGTCAGCTATTTAAGGCCCATCCAACGGGCAAGCTTTAACACTGACTCACCAACCCGTCTATTTGCCTGATGCTCGTTTTTTCAAGGCCCTGCAGGCAGGATGAGAAAAAAAAACAAAAAACAGACAGAGTCATGTGAAAAGAGATTCTGATGCTCCAACACTATCTCATATTTTTCTCTGCATAAATGAACATTGCTGTTTAAAGCAATTAAAACATATGTCTTCCGAACACAGGGAGGGAGGACTGAGGGACATAAATAGATGCTGTGGGTTAGAGTTGGCATAGATACATAGGTAAGAAGATCCAGAGTATGAGTGAGCAAGTGTGTGTGTTGGGATGTGTTTGTAAGTGTGTTGACAGGCTGAAATCACCAAAAAAAACAAAAAAAAAGCAGTTTATGTAATAACTTTACACACAGTTTTTAAAGGAAACAGTACAAACAGGAGGCAAACAACCTGGCATGTGATTGATATGTTTTCATAAGAGATTGAGCCAGCCAGTGTTTGCATATGGTCCAAAGTCAACGGACTTTGGACCAGTGATCTTTTGTGGTTCCCGAGAAATATTTGATTTGCTTCATTGACCAATGATTTACTTTGATATTTCTAAAAGTGCATAAAAGAAAAAGAGACATGACAATGAAAAACCTTGGACGTGTGTTTGGCAAAGAAAACTTTGATCCAGTCCATCACCTAAATTGATCATTTCCCCTTCTAATCTGTTTTATGAAATAGGATGTAAATGTTGTCTTTTTTTATCTAGTCTAAATGTCAGTTAAGTGTTATTATTCGTCTTAAGACTGTGCTACGTTAAAATAAAAAACACAGGCCATGTGAGAATCAACTGCTGCCCTGGTGAAACTTAAAGTAAAAGATAAAATATTAAATAATGATCAGTTTCTTGTTATTAGGCATCTTTGATTTATTACAAACTTATTTGACAATGCCATTTTTTTTTCAGAAAAAGGAAACAGACCCCAAAACTGAGGAAGCTCCACATCAACTGTCACACGACCTGCAAGAAGTCACTCCATTGCCAAATTTCCAGAGTTTCCAAATTTATTGAGGGTGCATGAATGAATTTTGCTCTGCCAGTTTCTGGTCTGACTGGATTGATTGTATTATCCACACAGAGACTTGCACTGTGGATCATGAAGCATTTACTACAACCCACTGACTGAACTTTTTTTGCTGAAAATGAAAGTTATGAGAATAAGGGCTATCATTCATGTCATGGAGCTTTTCTGTGGTCAGAAATGATTAGGTGGTTCAGTCTAAGAAAATACGTCAGTGTTTGACAAAAAGCACTGTAAATAATGTCACATTTAATTGTTTGACTTTATATCACTGTATTCAGAGTGCTCTGCATTTGCACTCTGAATACAGTTTGTGATGAAGAACGTAGAAAAAGGGTATAGAAACTTGCATTCAGATATCTCTTTACACCTTGTATAGGACACAGTCACCTTATGAGTAGCATTTCAGTGAGATATATGGACTTGCTTTTTATTTTGTTTGAAGAAATCTTAGGAAGCATTTTTTTTTTTTTACTTATTGCATTGGTAGATGTTATTGCTTACTTAAAGCAAAAGAAACATATTTTTATTTTTATTTACATATCAACAGCCATTTTTCCTGTTTAAAACAGTGATGCCTTGGAATATATAGTGTCAGACAGAAGGAGGACCTTGTGGAAAACCTATGGTTTGTGTATGTGTGTATGTATGTGTGTGTGAGTGTGTGTGAGTGTTTTTAGGCATGGTTGTGTGCACACACTGGGCGATTGAGTGGAGGGAGCAGGGAGCTAAAGAGGATGGAGTGAATGAAGCAAACTATAATCACAAACTGCCACAGGTACTTATCCATGGGCCACTTCAACAGAAACACACAGTCAAACACACACACACACACACACGCACACACACCGACATGTATAGATATCCATACCTAAACACTCAGTCAAACACACTTGGTTACATACAAGCTCAAGTCATATACTGATATTCACGCACACAGAACCCTCAGCTGGACACATTAGGTTTTATCAAAAGAAGAACATGGAAACACGGCTCATTTAGTTTCAATCTGTTGGTGACATCAGCTGGTAAACTGCTGTCTGCTGAAATCATTTACCTTGCTTCCTTCAGCTTCACTAGTGGTTTCACTTTTAACACTGATGAGTCCCATATGGAAACAGGGTCACCTGCAATTATCAGTGGAAGACAATGGGTGACAGGGTGAAACAGGGTGACAGGAGCAGGGGAGAGTACAAAGACAGAAAATATAGACACAAATGGGTCAAAGACAAAACAACAGAGTAATGCTTCCAAAGAGATGTGTAAAAACAACACTAAAAAAAAAAGGAATTTTGCAAAACATGCAAAACATCTTTTTGTAAAAATGAAGCACTAAAAACCTTGTGTATCTTCTTGATCTCAAAACTTGGTTCATTTGGTCGTTTCATGCCTTTCGCTCTTTGCTTGCTAAAGTAGCAGAAGAGGCATAGTTAAGTGGATGATCCATGTAAATTGATTAATATTTCTTCAACAGAACTTTTTCTGTTTCGAAATCTAAGCTAACTCTACTACATGACAGCTCAGTTAAGTTGTGGTGTTCCTCAAAGCTAAGTTCTTGCCACCCTTCTCATTTAATACACATATGCACATAAGTGCCAATAAAACCTTCAGATCCTAACAACCTACCTCAAAATTTGCCTCTCTGATATTTAATCCTGGATGTCTTAAAATTTCCAGACAATAATTATGATAAGGCTGAGGTCATTGTGTTTGGCTCTTTTGGTATTAATCTTAGCAGTCTTTTCAATAATATTATGCACAGAATCTGAAGGTTATATTTGATGCCATCTTTTGTTTTGCTTATCAATACAATATCATTGTCTCTTTTGTGTCCCCCAGCTAAATTATCTCTAAAATTAGGTCATTTTTTATCAACTGCTGAGCAACAAAAAGTTGTACAAGCTTTTATCTATTCCTTGTTTAATTGCTGCATTGCACCAAATATTAGCTAGGAATCCATCCACCATTACCAGTTGATAACTAATTCTGATGTTCATGTTTATGTAAATTTGATGCAAAACACATGGTGCTCTCATGCGGGCTACAATGACTATAACAACTGAAGGAAAGAAAGAACCACTGAACAAATGCCTTCAAATCTGGAGTATAACATGATGTTCTGATGAAATCAAAGAAGGTCAAAAATTGGAACAGAACAACATGGTCACTGAATTAAAAAAAAAGTTTGATTCTCATATTTGACAATGACAAAAAAGAGATAAAGTGTGAGAGGCAAAAGAAAATGACTTTTTCTGAGGAGACAAACAAAAAATGAAAAAGAAAGGATAAAGCAAGAAAGAAAAGGGACAAAAGGGTGGTAAAGGGAGAAAATAGGTAGACCAGAACATAGAATTAAATTTAGTAAGACGGAGAGGGAAGGAAATGGTTCGAAATAGGGAGAAGGAAAAAAAATCAGTGGGAAAAAGGAGAAAAGGCACAGAGAAAACAAATCCGAAGAGAGCGAGGGGATGGGAGGAAGAGACTGCGTCTTTGCCCTCATCCTGTCGCCTGCTGTTTTAAATCGGGCTCTGGGTCATTAATCAGACTATCACAGCAAAGTCTGAGGGAATTAGCCATACGTACAGAACAGGAATTAAACACACACACACAAACACACACTCACATACTCACAAACCAGTGTAACTCTCTTCCTTTCATTGCGCATAAACACACACTCTCATGCACGATATCTCGAAGACAACCACCCACTACCACGCAATTTTTACATGAGCCTTAAGTGCTGCACACACACACACACGCACACACTTCTCCATTTTACACATGCTCAGACACACGTAAACAGAAACAGAAACCCATATACAAGTGAAAATAACTTATTTTCTAAACAACACGGTGTGAAATTAGAGCACTCTGAGCTTCAGCTCCAGCTGCTTGACCACAGGACAAGGAACATTTAGAAAAGATGTGGGTTTTTACCACAGCAGAAGATAATGCACTGAATCCTGCTGTAAGTGCAAAGACAACAGCATATACTTTATTAATACTTAAAATGATGTTACATAATATAAATAGCTAATAATTTGATAGCATTCTTGATTGAGTTTGTCATATTATTCCTTCTGTAGGTTGGAGCTGAAGCTGTTTTATGGAGTTCCTCTGTATATTTTGATTGGCCAAGTTGCTTGTCACTGCAAACAAGAGCTCTGGGATTTTGAACAGGCTTTGTGCTTTGGACAGACTACCTCCACCCTTCCTTACTTGAAAAGAACTCAGCCTCAGAGGAAGATACTTGCTTGGTGACCTCGGTCAACCAGCAGCAGCAGTGCGTTTTGTGCCCTGCAGTTCAGCAGGACATTGTTGCCAAACAGAAGGATGCATGAAATGACAGTTAAATTGGGCCCTCTACCTTAGAGTAATGCAACATTACACACATACTCAAACGAACCAAAAAAAGTCAATCTCAGGGTACGCGGGGTATCAACAAGGTCATTAGAAATTATTAAAGTTAATTTTTTTGCACAAAATCTGATAATAAATATTTTTTTAAAGATATTATTTAAAATATTTGACTCGGTGGTGGCATGATATTAACACCAGGGGTCACCAAAGTTAGTATTCACCCTTCTCTGGGCACCAGATATATCTGAATCAAAATATGTACAATCCATCCAATAAGTACTGAGATATTTGAATCTGTTCCACAACGACAGAACAAACCCGACAATCCAACGATGAAATAAAGAGAACTTGCCACAAGCTGCTTGATACTGACTCCCACAGCTACTGCTGGTTGCATATTATTTTATGGTTTTTCTCTCTCTATGATAGGCATTGCAAAGCCCTCATTGGACAAGATCATCAAATGCTATTCAAGGTGGATAATTGAGATCTTTAATGCTGCAACATTCATCTAAATATGTGTGTTACAGTGCCCATGTGGGCTGACATACATAGATAATGAGTTAAAAACCAGGAGGGAATAATCAGATAATAGTGATCTACATAAGGCAATTACAAGACAAAGAGAGGAATCATGGCTCCTCAGCTTCACTACATTTATTGCTTTTCAAAGACTAAACTAGACGATTGGAATCCCAGACGCCATAATTCAACCAAATTGTTGTTGCAGAGGGACTCTTGCTCGATTTATATCCTCAATACAACAGAACTATATGGACCAAATGATGCTGGCCTGCTGTTCTGGTACATATAGACGAGAGTGATTAGAGACATCCTTTTTATTGTGGGTCACACAGAGGGAAAGGTTGAGAAAAACTACACTCATAACCAGGCTGTTGATACATGATGGATCTAAGACACCATTATGATAAGTATTTGTCTCCTCAAATGCCATTATCTGATTAATAGCTATAGAGGCTGGGCATTTCTTCATATGGGCAATGCATGCATATAAAAATTATTGCTTTGCATTTGTAAATGATCATTGTCATTAGGAATGTTTAATAGCTGTTCATTTTTACTGACAATATAATGTTGTAGTGAAGTTTTATACGAATGGAAGTGTCCTTCATCCTCAGGATTGTTGGAATTTACTTGAATAATATTGTTACATGCTTAATTGTTGTTGCAAACTTGGATAAATTAGAGATATCAGACATTTCCTGGTGCTTGGTGGGTTTTTCAAGTTGTATTCAACTTATGACATATTGGTCACAGAAACATAATTTCGCTCATAAAATGAATTCTAGACATAAAAATTAGGTAAAAATCCTACATCCAAAAAAAAAAGCCAATATCATATACCGAGAAATAATGTGGACTTTAAAGAGCAACAGGTTTTTTATAATAGACCTTATTAGATGCTTTATTTCACATCATGTGTTAGTTCCCATGCATTTTACTTGCCTTCCTGGCAACGAAAACCTCTATTCATAGTATCCTATGAATAGGACTCTCGCACAAGACGCGGACAGAGAGGCTGCAACAGTGGAATTTAGCTGTTCGATGAAAGGAGAGCGGGCCTTCTGCTCGTATGCCTCGGTCGAGGAAGATGGGGGCAGGGTTCTGCTGCTGACACATGGAAGAGGCTGTTGACTTGCAACCACACATGGTGGGTTTTTCCTTCCCAGATGGAGTCATATCACTGTGTTACACCAACGGGATATCCCTGCATTGCTCTGATTGGCCTGCCATCAGTTAACACTCCACTCTCCACAGTCCATTAAAACAACCATGCCTGACACTGAACCACAACACCAAGTCTGTTCAACTGTTGCCATGACCAGTTTCCACTGGCTTGTTTTCATTGCTTAACACTTCTTCACTCTGGTGCTGAGTAAGAACAACAGTGAGACAGAGTGAGAGATGAAGATGGGCTTCATGCAAGAGCCACTCATGTAGACAGATTTATTCTTCTGCTGCACATGAGATATTTATCAATTTATTTTTAATTCTTATTTGATTTAAGAGCATTTGCAGTACACATAGTTTTCCCTGTATGAGATAAATATTCTTTCATGTATGAGAAAAATGAGTAGAGTAACAGACTTGCTGTAAGAGTTCAGTACATCCACTTGTTTTTGATCACAAGGCAAAAAAACAACTAACTCTGACATGAAATCATGATGCCTTAATCTAAAATAACACAGAGAATAAAAAGATGCCTAAATTAACCAAAAATTGAATCTAAAACAGTCTAAAAATAATACTCAGATCACCAACAATTCCTTTTTTTTTGCATAAGTTGACACAGCAACATTTTAGAAAGTTGTCAAGAAAATTCTCTCTTATCGACAGCTGACTCAGGCTCAGTGTGCAGGTCGCTCTGAATAATATCTCTGGTATTCACACCTCCGCCAGACTGCCTCTCATATTACTCATGCAAGTCTACCATAATGTTTATGTCTGTGACTGTCACAGTGTGGCTTTGCTCCAATAACACATCATTCAACTGTACTGTTGATACTTTATGATTGCTTAACTCGATCATACAAAACTTCTATAAGCAGGACAGGAAGTCTGTAGTGTAATTGTCTTCTTTTTGGTCTTTGGTAACGTTTTTGTGCATTATATTTGACCACAAAGAGGTACAGGTAGCTTCATATAACAACTTCAGGAGCTTATATCAGAAGGTGGCATGTTTGTGCAGTTACAAAGGTTTGTTGAATCCATCTCAGGCACAAACGTCACATCTACAGCCCATTGCCCTTGAGGTGACACAACCTATCTTCAGTCAAACAACACAAGCCCAATGAAGAGAAATGACAGAACATGGAACCACCATCATCCCCTGGGAGTTAACTGGTGAGTCTGACGCAGGGGTTGAGGAGAGGCATGGCCACAATCTGCCTCCCTGCTGTCATGTCAAACATTCATTTGAGAACATTGCCGAAGCTAAACAGAAGCATTTTATCTGTCACATTGAGCTAATGGACTTCTACATTTCAATTTTTTTTTCTTTTTTGCTAAAATGGCACTCATGAATGCAAGAAATAACAGGATGAAAGCTAGGAAACACTTTGCATTTAAAAGAATGTAAATCTTCAAAACCCGTCCTATTTGCGTTTGTTGTGGAGGGGTCAAACAGTTTACCGTGCTACTTTAGTGCTAAAATAGGTTAATCATACAAATTGCTGTTGTTCGGAAGCCTCAAGGGAAAAGACTGCCAGTGTATCTGATCTTTGTCAGCTATTTACAGTCGCAAAAATAACAATTTGGAGTCAGACAAGGGTTTTGTACATGAAGGGAAGGGAGAGATATAGATTTATATATAGATTTTGAGCAGAGGCCAAAAAGGAAGGTGGAAATAAGAGGTAATGCAGAGGCTGCAAGTGAAGAGAGTGAGGATTAAAAAAAAAACATTAACATATGCACAAACAAATGCATATTATGGGTCATTGTCAGGCCCGTGACTCTAAGGTCAACATGACATATGCAAAAAAAAATTGTGTATCTGCAGATGTGCAAACAGACACACTGTTCATTGCATGGTTAATGAAATGGCCACAGTCAGGCTTACCTTCGCTGCAGCCCATTTTGATGTGACTAATGTTGCTTGACTCACAAACCCAACTGTGAGGAAACAGTATACACAAACACACAAACACACACACACACACACACACAGATTCAGATGCCAGTTTAATTAATACATATTTTTTCCCGATGCAGGGTCAAAGATGTGAGGAACATCGAACATACAGATAAGCGGACGCGTAGAAAACTATTCATCACAAGTGAGTGGTTGCCAGGGTAATATGGGTCACCGGTCCCTCAGCTATGTCCTCACATCTGAGAGGAGGGAAAGGAAAGAGCAAGAGAGAGAAAGACGGAGAGAAATGAGAACAACAGAAGAGCAGATGGTATGAATAAGCAGTGGAGGTGGTGAAGAGTTCTGGCATGAGTTTCCTTACCTGAGGCCATGACAGCTTTACTTCTTTTCAGTAAAACATTGGTTCTCTGGCCACTTTACACTCATTTTACTGTAGCTGTGAAGTTATTTTACTGTAACTACTTATTAAGTCCTTTTAATACACCTGGGCTGATGTGAAATACACTGCAGTGTTGTACAAGGGACACTTTTCTGTAAATGTCCCATGTACTTTTGCTGTGACTCTCGCTTTTAAAGGGTCCTTTAACCTGCCTATTAGGTGTGACTCATTTAGGCTGAGTGAACGTCTCTCAAGAAAAGGCTTCTAAGAGAGGAATGACGCCGTTTATGACCTATTCTGAGAGCAACAATATTACTAAGGTCTGCATGGGAATACAACTGCAGCAAAGAAGGAAAAGGTGCAAAGAAGTGGCAGAGAAAGGAGGGAACTTGGAGCAACAAACAAGCATAAATAAGACGGGTAGGTGTGTATTGATGTTACCACACAGGAAAGAAAAAGTAGATTTTATTCAAAATCCATAAAACCAAAAAAACTGATTTTTTTTTTTTTTTGCTGCTCTAAATCCCTTTTATTAGCCCAACTTGCTCTCTCCTGTTTCTGCCTCAGTGGATGTTATCACAACGTTTATTAGAGCCCTGCAAATCTTTTATGTGTTTTCTGTGATCACAGGGTGTGCACGGCAACATTTATGAAAATGTGTATGAGAACATACGCATACAGTGAACCTATGCATGCATGACAAGCTCTAATTGAACATTTCGAAAGGATTTTTCCCCTGTTGTCTGTCAGATCATCCCAACGTTTGAAACAGAGGAGAGAGGTCCCCCTTATTCATTTTGTTTTCATACTAAAAGGATAAAGGCAGGTAAAGAACATTTTGCACATTTTGTCCTTTTTTTGTCCCTCAGTTACCTTTCTTGTGTTAAATAACTCACATCTGCTCTAGTCTTGTTGTCCAGAATGTTTTGTTTGAATGATTATATACTAATGAAAACAAACATAAACATTTTGCTGCATTTCTGCAATATTCTTCAAGTAGATCCCCAAAGTCCTACCTTAGGAATAAATTTGATCTAGTTTTAACTGCACAAAAAAATGGAAGGCACTATTAAAAAAAAAGTATTTTAAATATGAGAGCTTATTTGACTTAACTCACTTGAATATGAAGGGTGGCAGGATGGAGAGATAAATGGAGTTAAACTTTGAGGTTTTTCACTCTGAAGCTGCAATCTTGCATTATTGATGTGGATTTATTTTTTGGAGATATAACAAATTTCAACAAAACAAAAACGTTCTTCCTTATTACTGTTATTTTTTTTAAACAAGTTTGTCCCTGTGTTTTATTACATGAACCCTTTCGGAACACTTTCTCTGTGCAATTTCCATTTATTCATCTATTCTTTGTGAGAATATAGTTCAAAATTCCCTAAATTAATTGGCTGCAACACAAAAAAATGAGTATAAACACACAACATGCACTGTGTGCAAAGACAACTGTGGAGGTACGTATGGCTGCTTGTGCATTAATTGCAATCTCTGATCTGCTGACAAAAACTTGATCAAGGTGTGCATCTCATTTCCCTTTCTGAAATGGATTAAATCCACAATAAACTCTGCTGTCATTCTCAATATCCTGCTCAACAAGCAGTCAGGCTGATGGCTGAAATGATTACAGGAAGTGGCAGGGAAAGTTATCCTGGCTTTTCTTTTAATGGGCAGATACTCTGACAGAAAGACACAGGAAGTGCAACTCATTTATCTGTCAAAATGAAAGATTAATTGAGTCAGATAATGAAATATTTTGGCTAATACAGGATGAGATATCTAGTTGAACAAAAGCAATGGAGGGAAGTGGGAGGACATTATTTTTGTGTAATGAAACACTGCATCTTGTTGGCTTTTTGCCTGCAAGCTAAGGTTTTTGGCTCAATAGTAGTAATAATTGCTGCCACTATAACCTGGTTATTCAGGTAACTCCACAAAATGGCTCAGACTGTCACAAAATGAAATTACAGTCTAATAAATGGGCCCATAAACAGCAGCACAGGTTTAGTGGCTGCTGACAGAGGCACAAAATATTGTAGGCCACTGTAACTTTTCTTTAAAAGGAAATTTAGATTGATTGACTCGAAGTGCGTCTGAACAGTAACTATTTCACAGGAGGAGCAGAACCTGTGTAAAACTTACTTCTGGCAAGTCACTGTAAAACTAAATCAACCTGTGTTTCCTCTTTTTTTTCTTTTCTTCTCCAGTCTCCACAACAAATCCTTCCCCCTTTTTTTTGTGTTTGAGTCTGCGAATGCACATCATTAGATAAAATTGCCAGGAAACATAAGGCACCGTGGGTGATGGGTGATGCACGTAAGGCACCAGCTTGTATCATTATTTTTAATCATTCAGTGACTCTCCACAGCTTTGTTTGGTGTTGACCTTGAAGGTAGCATGTGAGCACTGGTTTGAATAGTCCTTAAGACAGGTTTGAGGGTCGAAAGTTATCGAAAAACTTGAACCTAACTGGATTCCTCCCACAGAATTAGCATTCACCCAGTCACTGTATAAGTGGAGTAATGCTATGCAAGGTCATACCGAGGATTCCCATCGCTGCTTACGTCAAGAGACTGAGGCCAATGCTATGGAGAGAGTTATTAAACAGAGAAATCTTTACAGTAGGATTCCCCGGTACGTCCTTGAACCCTCTTATGCATTGCCGTACATCTTCAGTCCCTGGAGGGAAACGTATGGTTCTTTTGAAGAACATGAGAGAAGCTGATTATCATGTGACACAGGAACCCTTACCCACACTCTTACTACCTCTCTCCCTCTCTCTCTCTCTTTTACCCATGATTCTGTGTGGGCATTTCTGTTGTGGAACAGTCTTACGTGAGAGATGAGTAACTGTGCGTGTTTATTCTTGACTCATACATGGTTTCAGTAAATACAGCATATGGGCATTTGTACACGCGTGTCTTAACTTGGCAAACTTCTGCTGCTGATTGTCCGAGCTTAAGGTAGCATGATGCGTGGACAGCACACCAAGCAAACACACATGTACGGATACAAACTTATGTTATCTACTGTTGATTGTTTCAATTATTTACGTTCACTTTCTCAAATGTAAACACGAAGGTAAAATTATTTTGTTGAGAAGTTGTTTATTTTTTTCAGTACAGCAGAAAAAAAGGCTAACTTTAAAATTTAAACTCCACAGGTAGATGGGGAACGTTCAAAAAGCATCATTAGTTTTGGTGTTAGCAGGGTTGTACTCTTCATTTAGAGAGAGGCATAAGTTCAGTCCACCAGCTGAGCAAAGAGACCTGATCTCCTTCTGTGTGAAAAAAGTGGTCGAGAAAGCGAAGAGACCGATCAGTGAGTCTGAACATGTTCTGTCCTGTCAATTCACTGCAGGCTCTACAGGACCAACCTTCAGTCTCTCTGCTATCAGGCGAAGAAACGCCAATGGCAGTCTTGCAAAACGACTTTTACATTATTTCAAACATGACAATTTATAGAGACTTTACCAGATTTTTTTCTCCCATTACATCCGCTCACCTTTCCTTACATTTACCTCTGATCCATTACCTCTAAGATATAACTGTCTCGCAAATAAATTGCTCCTCTTGGCATCAAGAAAGTTGCCTCAGTCTGAATCTGTATTTGAATCCAGTCTACAGAAGCAGGTTCTAAATGATCAAGTTAGAAGAAACTCCTGAATAAGTTAAAGCGAAGACCTAAGTTAACTATAACAATTCATACCAACACACACACACAGTGACACACATAAATCAATCATACCTGAAGATGGACAAATAGTGTGGAGTCACACTTCAGTCTAACACTTAAAATAATTTCACTTTCAGCGGAGCCACAAATGGAAATTTCAGGAGCGATCAGCGTTTTGCTGCCTGGCTGAAATAAACGAGGAAGACCTTAAATAGTCATGCAGTTCCATCTGAAAGGGTAATTGTTAAGTAATGGTATGCATTGTGAGCACCACTTTGCTTCTTTCCCAGAAGAAGAGGACTGAAGATGGGGAAAGGGTGGGGGGTTTTAATGTGTTACAGAGCACAGATGGTGCAGCATTTTTGATGGTAACTATAGGAAAAAGGGAATGCAGGCAGACAGATGCAGTAGATTTATGGTCACATTAATACATAGTTATGAAGACAGTGAGAGAAAGAGAGCATTCAAGTATCTTACTATTGACTATTTCTGTCCCTGCATAGCAATAAAAAAAGGAACGAGGAAGAAGAAAAAGAAGTGGAAAAGAAAGAGAGCCAGAACAACTAGCGTATTAGCTGACTGTTGGCTGTGGTCCTTGTCGAGTGTTAAAAGTGCAGCTTTTTGGCCGAGACACATGCAACATGAGGAGACACGACAGTCACCTCCATCGCCACTAGTTCTTTGACGTTAGTTTGGTGTGTTAAAGGGCTAAAAGCTGACTTTTTTGTGGAAGGATCATACTTTTGTGGAAGGTTCATACAGAATGGATTTAAATAAAACTTAACCATGCTAATGACCTCTATTTCCCTCAAAAAAGGCATCACTGTCAAAACTTTATCAATGATGCAAATTTGCGTGCTCAAATTTGCAAAAGTTCTACTTGACGGCAAAGATTTGCTTTGATTGCCCCGCAAGCAAATTCAGTTATCATCACTATTCAATTAATCGAGTTATTTTGCTATAAAATGATCTACAGTGCCACCTGGAGTTGCAAAGAAGTTAATACTGCACCGACCAAGTTTTAGGAGTAGATGACTTGTCTGTTTTATGCACAGTGGGCTCATGTTGATCCACTCAGACAGAATTTTTTTTAAATTTTGGTTTCAGAAAAATATCAAATAGGTGATGCTTAACGATAAGGTTGGACCAATAATGTTTAAAAGCAGTTCCGGACTGCAAATTCCTACTTTCCTAATCACTCACATAACCACAGAGAGCAGGCCTTCTTGGAAACATAAATCACCATCTTTGAGGTTTCTTTGACTGTTCTAACTTGATTCAGGTGATTTTCTCTTGTGTGTGTGTCTTCTCTTCTACTTCTATTACTTTCTCTCTCTCTTTCATTTTAATTTCTTAATTTTCCAACGCAATCCACTTCTCCTGCTCTCCTTGTTCCATTTTCTTGTTCATTATTCTCTGGCACATGTCACATCCTTGTGTGTGACTCATTCAGGGCCACACACTTTTCACCGTCAGCACTTCTATGAGTGTACAAAGAAACACACATAGACACCAAAACGTATATTCCTGAGTAAGCACTGACATCCATATGATGAGCTCTGACTCCGGCGAATCCCATGAGGCCCCAGGCATAATGCTTACATACACACTGTACTTTGCATCCACCTGCATGCTGAAAACACGGCTTTTACATCAATTCCAAATACTGTGCAGTAAAAAGTAAATGAACAGTGACAAATGTGCAACTATTTAAAGATCTGAGAGAAACATTTTGTACTTTTGTATAAATTTCACCCTTTTGAGCCTCGTTTCCAATTAGCAGACATCCTGTTATCTTGTTAACCATCTGAGAACACATTTTCTTTCAAATAAAATCAACCGAGAACCTTTTGTGCTGCAGTCAAGTCTCTTCACAGCCTGCACCCGAAAAGTGACACTTCTGTATTTCAATGCAACAGCAATTAATTTAAAACTTGACAGTTTACAACTTGGTTTTAAGCCCAGCTTTCATTCACACCTTTTCTATACGCTCTTTAACATGTTGTGCCACCAAATGCTGCACAGGCCTGAAACCCTGCTCTCCACCATTGTCAGCCTTTCAATATTAATTACAGCCATCCAAGCAGGGTGATGCACGTTGCACAAATCCTATTTGAATGGAAATTATTTTCAGCAGTGCGTGCAGTGTGACGAAATCCACACTCTGAACGGACTGTGGACGCTGCAGCTACATCACATGCCATGATAACCGATCAACTCGCCAACCAGACCATACATACAAAATGAAGATGACAGACTGAAGGTTGAACTTAAAAAATTAGTCAGACGGAGGAATCGTGCTGATGTTCACACCTGTGTTCGACGTGTTATGACGTGGCGTTAAAGCTGAACACAGAATCCAACAGTAAGATTGATTTTCTTAATTTCTTATCATTCTGTTTGCTGACAGATCTGCCAGACAGGTGTTTACTGTAGTTTCATACCATTTTATGCCACAACAAACAATCATGCAGACAACAACAAAGCCATATTTCCATGTGCGAACATGCTTCGCTGTTTGACTAATTCAGCCATTTTTGCCCTCTGTCACCCTCAAACAATTGATTTTTCTGTCCACATGCATAAAGTCATTAACTGATAATATTTAAGGGCTCACAGAACACTGTGTCTTTAATGATACATATACATGTATAATAAAGCTTCTAATGTTTATGATATGAATCATCCCTCAACTTAATACTGAAGAATATTTATGGTGTCTAATGCATGTAGCATATGTCACTAACATATATACACTTCATGTCATTTTCTTTGCAGTCAGTAGTCCCACATTAAACCTCTATTATGTATGTGTACGTTATTTGTCTTTTTTGCCAGTAAGTGTAAAATCCTGCAAAGATTTAGAGGTTTGGTTGGATTTGTCAGCCCTGCATCTGGAGTGAGACAGGCCTTTCATGTGTTCTCTTGCAATGATATTTGCACGGCTCATATGTATTATCATATACACACAGACATCTCACATATATCAACATGCACACACTCACTTGCATGAAGACATTTTAGCCTTTGCAGTAAAAGCACATACACCATATCTTAGAAATCCCTAAATTTTTCTTCAAAATAGCCTCAAATTAAATGATTAAAAAAGTAAAAAGGTCATTCAGTGACATGAACTCAATGCCCACAGCTATCAGTCTCACTCTTTAGCTGCTCATTGATTAAAATAAAGGAGCATAAAAAGACAAGATAAACATTCTGATATTATAAGTCAAAACTAATTTAGGGTTTGTCGTTGTTGTTGTTGGAGACTTAAGGTTGGCATCTGTTACAAAACACCTGTTCTGATTCTGGTTTGAACAAAATGAAATTTATCACAGTTGAGATGTTGTACATTTTGTTCAGTAAACCGTATCTCACATGCTTTGACCAACCACACACAAGCAACACACAAAAAAAAAAGTGGTCTCACACACACACACACACACACACGCATGCGCACACATATCACTGTTCACTGCATTTCATTGTTGGCACATCATTTGCAAGGTTATCTTCCAAACTTGACCTTACCTGCTCCTACACAACCTCAGACACTCGCACACAACATCGGCTCTGTGATACATGAATGTAGCGTATTGGCACATTTGGTTCCCATAATTCCAACATCGTGACGTCAACAGGATTAAGGGATGCTGTAGTAAAGCCGTGAGGATATATCCTACATCCCATCTGTCGTTAAAAACAGATATGACATATTTATAGTGGCTGACGTCTTTCACAGCACCTATTCTTCTGTTTGTGAACACGGGAGGCATGTGATGCTGAAACAGCATTACTGTAATAATGAGCCTTTGTAAATTTCTCTTTGTTCGAATGTGTGAATATTTGCATTTTTACCCCTGAGTTAACGTGATTTGTATGAGCTTAAAAGTACGTGTGTGTGTGCCCACATAGTGATTCAGTTACGTGTCCTGCGATTGAACCAGAAAAAAAAAAGACTTCACAGGGCCGTAAGACGAAACAATTTTCAGAAATAAACCACTTAGCTTTTGAGGGGAAAAAAATCCTCTTTCTTCCTGTTTGTGCAAACATATGAAAAGACCATTAGAGCAGTGATGTGTGTCTATGAGCCCTTATCTTTGTTTACTTCACCCGGTGAAATTGATCCGTATCAATCCCTCCCACACCCAACAATCCCAGCATCTTGCGCCAGATAATCGACAGATGGATTGTGAGTCGCTATGCTATTAAAGTTGAATGTTGCTGTGGTTGTGTGGCTCCCAAACCCACAGCTAAATCTGAGAGTCTGAAGCTGGATTTACCCCTAAAATCCGATTTTAACCCTGTTTGACCTGAAATTTTGGTGGTGTTTTGCCACGTTGAGCTGATGATGTGAAAACCACATCTGTGTCACGATCGGTGTTGAAATAAGATTTGTCTGGTTGCTCATGTCTAAATCCAGCCTGAAGCTGTTATGGGCTTCCTACTCTGGTCACCCCAGTGTCCAATTATATCCCACCAGCGCTTAAAACTGCTACAGAGAAAAGCAGAGAGAAGGCGAGGAGTAAGTCAGTGGGATGGAAGTCCAATATGCTCTGTTAAAAATGTTTGGACGTGTAGGTGATGGAGATTGATGTAGTTGGATATTTGTTTGTGTGTAGTGTGTGGAGAGGGCGTCTGGGCCTGTGTTCCTGTACAGATATGAAAGTTCAACACTTGAAGTGTAACGAAAGAAACTTTAAGGCTATTAATCAGGAGTTAGAAGGACAAGCAGAGAAAGCTTAAGGTGGACAAACCATGATAGAGGATAGCGAGAGAAAACGCTAGTGAGTGATCCCTCATTTGTCACATGGACTGTATTATTTTTAGCAGGGTTCACCTAAAAAAAATCTGGCAAGTGAGTGTATATATATGTGCCCACTTCTATCTGCGTGTGTGAGCGCAGAAACGCCATCTGTTTGCTCACACAGACCTAAACAGAGAATCAATGTACCAGTGGGCCAGAAGGCATGGGATGCCCTCCTTGGTAGCCAGGGGGAGGAAAGTCTGTGCAGCTCAGGATCAACACTGGATCTGCTGCGAACAGTCGCTGTGGAGCACCGAAGCTTTCTTGATGCAACATCGGCACTAAAACTGTGCATCTCTCTATCATTGTAATTATCATGCAATGCTATCAGATATTGCCGATCATATTTCCGCCGTTATCTTACCGCCGCTGTAATGAGATTAGATTGGTACTGTAAGTCTTGTGGAATATTTTTAGAAACAATAATTGTGGGAAAAGTAAGAGTGAGCAGTCTGGGAACATAAGGTCACTGTCTTCGATATCCTCACAAAGACACAAGCTCCCAGCGACTCAGATTAATCATGTCACACCTTTTTTCTGTGAGGACACACACTCTCGTGCTCTCCCTGACGAAAGCTTGTACACAAACTCCCAAGTTTAATCTCCTGCAGAATGATTTCACACCCTGATTGTTTGCTTTCATTCTCTCTTTCCGTTGCTTGCATCACTTCCTCACTCGTCCCTCTGTCACTCCCTCGCTGACACATAAACTGTATTCTTCAATTTCCAACCGGACAAAGAGTAATTCTTCTACCAGAACCTTTCTTCATCTCTCTCTCTTTCAAACACACAAAGGCATCCCTTCTCTCATTTCATCCCCTGGTTGTTGTCGCTATGCTCATGCATATTCACATAAAGCCCTGCAGCTGCCTATCGCTGTTTATTGCATTGCCAAAACTTTCCTCACCCTCTGTCTGACTCAGAGAGCAATGCAAACACAGCTGAAACACACACACACACAAACACATATACATAAGCCATAAATGAATTACTTGAAAATGACCCAATATGGATCTTTTTTTTTACCATTGTTGTATGGAGAAAGGATCTGTACAGAAGCACAATTTTCTTATTTCCATATTCACTTTATGGTGTATTATTATGTGCACCACAATTGCTGAAAAGAAAAAAAACATAATTCAATGCATATATAATTTTAGTAGTTTAAATTTTTACGAAATCCACTCAAATACTCAAAAAAGTGCTAGATTTTTTTCCAGAAACATATGGTGGTACTGTTAACACACTTTTGGGTTACTTCTCTTTCCGTCATGCTAATTGGGGAACTTTTTGGATCCATCTCATGCATCAGAGGTTATGCACAACAAATACAGGAAAGGATTTTATTCTAGGTTGATATCAACATTCATTATGCAGCCATACACTCTGGCAGAACAGTCAAAATAGACATCAACCCTGTACATCAAGTATCCAGTACTTGCTGGACCTGCATGGATACTGTACTATAATTGGTGCTAAATGTTATACACAAGACCTTTAAGCAATAAAAAACAGTTCCTCGACAACTGTAAACACAGAAATAACATCCCTTGCTGTGGGCAGAGCCCAGCAACATGAGTCAAGCTGTTGATTCCTTTGCACAACACCCTTTTTTTTTTTTTACATGTGTCTAACAATAGCACCATTTCTTCATGACCTCAGTTGACCCCTGATCCTCTGCCTCCTACTTGTCCCTCTTCCTTGTTTTCAACTGCTCACCAAAGGATAATCATTTAAATGACTCTTACCCTTCATCCTGGGTCACTTCTCCTGAGGACATCACAAGAACCACCTTTACAGTGACTCACCTGGGTGCCAGCTCAGGTACAAGTGAGGCTGCCCCACTGCTGTTCTAGGTTTTGCTGCATTTATTCATGTCTTGAGCTATCATGCAGTGCAAGTGGTTGGCTGCAACTTATATCACGTGCATTTTTGCAGAGGTGTGTTACACATGGTCTCACATTTTACTGAACCACACTTTATCTTTTTGTTTGTATATTAACACCTTTTTTATGCCGAAAACTGCTTTTCAACTTCTTTCATGACTTAATCTGAATGTAACTTGATTGCAGGTGAAACAGACCATTTGTGTTGTTAAATGAGTTGTGACCTGTCTCACAAATGCTTCCTTTATCTCTCCCTCTCTCACACTCTCGTTCCATCCAGGACTGCTTGCTGAGAGTCCATATGTTCAGGTCGGTCTGCCATAAAGACATCATTTTCAAATGCTTTGCTGCTGTGTGTGAGCACTTGCATATTTTTTGCACACAGAGAGACCCACATGCACACACAGTCAAGCTGTCCTGACAGAGATGATGAGACATATTTGAATTATAAATGGGAACAGGCAGATAGATATAGAAAGTAGATGGAAGAAGAGGATAGATAGATTGATGGATAGATGGACGGATATTCAACCTGTAAAAGTGGACTTATTCCTCTTTGGTCTCCATTCTCCTCCATTCTCCTGATGCTACTCATCCCTCATCTCCTCATTTATTCTGTCTCTTTAAATTTCTCTCCAGCTTGCTTGTTCTCTCTCTTCTCCAGCACTTTTTCAGCAGGCTGATGCAGATCACTGTGGGAACACAACAAGAAACGCAAGTTAAACTCTCATCCACATGAACCGAAGTTACTGATAACTAATGATGGTCAGCAAACAGAGAGATTAACTCAGAGTGAACCAAGGCTGTTTATGACCCATAAACAAACTAAAACAGCTGCAAACCTGTTAGAAACTTCAGTGGAATTTGCCTCTTTGATCACTGCTGAGGAAAGGTGTGCAGGGGGAAAAAAAAGCTTATTCATGCAATTTTATTTTTGACTGGAGGACAGGGTGGCCCGATCTGTCAGAGAAACAAACAATGCAGTATTTTAAAAGATGCCTATAATTGTAAAATTGGAACATGACAAAGGATGTTTAAAAATACAGTCCTTTCTTAATCTTTAAATCAGATAGAATAAAATGTGTTATATACAAAGTGTAACCCTACATTAGATATCTAAGGCTTAATTATACAAAGAAACTTTACACTACTAATTACTCTGAGTGCTAATTACATGGACCAGTCGAAGATGTTGGTCCGTTCAAACCAGAACTGTTTTGGTGTCATTCACATTGACAGAGAAATTGGCGTTCTCCTCCTCAGAGAACCTGTCCCAGCGCCTGCATGCATCAGTATGCATTGTGTGGGCGGCTGTCAACAGCGAACAGTCAGACCAGCCCTGCTTTGGGAGTGGGCGTGTATATCTGACTGTTAGCCTAAGCTCCTTATGCCTGCCTAGTAAACTCAAGTGTTTGTGCTTGCCTGACAATTTTGTAAATATAATAAGCAACACACGATGCAGGGTTTTTTTTTTTTGTCATCAAATCTGAACTGCATAAGAAAAATAAAAACTTAGCTGCATCACCAAAATGCATTATAGTGGTTGTGTCATAATAAGTGACGGGTTTTTGGCATGACTCTTGAAAGAGTTGTTTCCTTTGATCAGTCTGAAGTATTTGTGCTCACATTAATGATGTGCTTTGTGAATCAGAGGTGTTGTGCGTTTTAGGATTATCTCAGTGATGTTAGTGCCCTTTTCAGAACAATTTAACAAATTTAAATGAATATATACCGCAAATGCGCATCACCACATTATGAGAGTATCTGAATAAATGCTTCACAATTTTTTTGTCAAACTAAACTGAATGATTCACACCTCAGCTATTTAGAATCCAAGAGCACGTTATCTAAACTCTTTACCTTGATTTCATTCAGTTATGAATCAAAAACACTTACTGCCACTTTAACATCACATTAATATATTCATGTTCCATGAAGGCTTTTTTTCCCCCCAACATAATTAAAATCAACATCAAAAACAAAGACAAAGGCTTGTTGAAGAGCAGTAAATAGTTATTAAATATTAAGCACATAATCAGTGTGTAATACATACTGTTTTCTGGTGTCAAACGGGATAGTTATGTTCATTAGTGTGTTCTGTGCAATTGTGTCCAGGGAGATTATGTGAGCGCTTTCTGCTAATAAAAGATGACACCCACACTCCAAGCCTCTCATATTACTGTATGAGTCATATTGTTCTTGCTATTTCAGTCTCTGCAGTGTGGTGTTTTGTGTGCGTGTGGTGTGTGTGTGAGTGTGAGTGTGTGTTGTGTTGTGCGCATGCAGCAAAGGTTGTATTTAAGAGTATTTGGCTCGGATTCAGTCCTGTGTCTTCTTAGAAAGCACTGCATAAGTACATTCTATGAGCAGGATCAGATTTGGAGAAAAAAGCAAAAAAAAGAAAAGAAAAAGGCACATAAAATCAACAGGCCTGTCGTTGTCTCTGTGTTAAACGCCTTCAGATGCCGGAATAAAGCACCTGACATGAAACACTTCAATGTCAGCCACTTGATACCATTGAATTTACAGCGTGTTAACAATTGTACCCAGAAGAAAAAGCAATAATTCGCTGACTTGAATGTCTTAGAAGCCGGAGATTCCCACAGCACATGAAACCACTGCAACTGACATGTGTCTGCTATGCTCACACAGCAGCTGTAGCCTAAATGAGATATGCATGCAAAAGCATTGTTATAAAAGATACATACAAGTAGAGGAGTGGATCTACAATTCCTAACGTGCAGAGCAGAGAGAGGCAAGGTGTTAAATATTTTAGGTAACATACTCATTTCAGCTTAGGCTTTAAAGGAAAATACCATGTAGTTTGTTTTACCAACTACTGCAAAGACTGCATGACTTTTAGACTTTTGCATGAAGTCTAAAAGAAATCAAATCTAAAACTGATTAGCTGCTCAACCCAGTTTCACAACAAAATTTTACTTATACACATAATAAATGGTTAGGGCATCATGTGGTGTAGTTGGAAAGGTGGATTGTACTGTAAAGTGTTAATAGAGGACAAAAAGATTGATTTAATGGGGGCAATTATACCAAGCCAAAAGTGCTGATGTGTTTTTGCTTGGCTTCCAAGAATATGTGTCCTTAATTTCCATAGTCATCTACCAGATACTGTGTGTCTGTCTGCATGTGTGTGTGTGTATGTGTGTGTGAGAGAGAGAAAAAGACAACTGTAAATATATTTTGACAAATATATATGGCAACTTAATATGAGGAGCCTAAAGCTGCTCGGCCATTCAGAAGTGCAGACATGAAGTTTTATGTTTCAATTTTTCTTTTCCTCTTTTTCTGCCATGTCACTTTTCTCTGTCTTTCTCTTGTATCTCAGCTGCTTAGCTACTAAATTCAGATAGTTGACTGGCAAAAAAGTCACTAATTTACTGTAATTTCTGCTGTATTGAGAGGAGCAGTCACCACGTGTACATGCCAGTGCATCTCTGTTGTGCTTATTCCTTTGTTTACAAGTCAGCCAGGCCTCATCCAACTAGCTGGCCACAGTTACAGCACCAGCCTGCTGGTAAGTTTGTGTGTCTGTCATCTTGTCTGTCAGTCAGTTTGTTCATATAGTTATCCATCTTTCTGTCTACTTGGCTCAAACAGAACTGCAACAAAGCAGAAAGAACTCTGTAATCCACACAATCTACTGGCAAAATGCTGGCAAAGGACTTGGGCTTAAATTGCCATTTACTTTCGTAGTCTCTGGAGATTGGGTTTTTAGCCTTGTGTTCAAGAGTGCGAGAGCTGGAACAGTGCTCGGAATGGAAAAGCAATTACTGACAGGGAACCAAATGTTGCGATGGATTTCCTCAGGTCAAATTTACAAAGGTTCTCTGCATATTGATTTACGGCACTGATCGATTTAGCTTCACCATACAGCGTGGCCTGATGCTGATGTATGCCGGTCCAATTCAAATTTCATCTTATCCGGTCAGGATTACCAGTGAGGAGATTTGGATGAGGAGGTTAGATTTGGATTCAAGATTGAAAATGAGACATCTGCCATCTGAAATTGTATCAAGAAACACAAAGAAATTAAAAAACAAATGTTACAATATTGAAACCAAACAGGTTGGGTCCTCTACCTCACTCTATGGATAACACTGCACTAACCTTACTTTTCTTCGTAGACACAACCTTACCAGCCACATCACCACTAAAGTACACAATCAGTTGTTCATTGTGCCTGATGGGGGTTTTGTGTTCCTCATAACATGTCAATACACATAACTATCCCACATCAGCCTGTCCCTCTCAGGAGCCAAGCCTTCAAAGGTTAACCCACAGTGGAAATCACATTCGTAGCCCCTGCCTCCTGACAGACACATCCGTCATCTGCAAATACCATGGTGTATCACTACGAGGCTGCTAGCATGACCACCGGCTGCCTCTGTCTCACTCTCTCTAAGGCGGAGGAATGACGTAAACCAGCCTTCCAGGCAATGGCACATGTTCAAATGCAACCACCCCCAAAGGTGGGTCATCTTGCTACAACAAGCAGACAAGTGGTATCGCCTCAG
Source organism: Acanthurus leucopareius (assembly GCA_029814765.1). NCBI lineage: Eukaryota > Metazoa > Chordata > Actinopteri > Acanthuriformes > Acanthuridae > Acanthurus > Acanthurus leucopareius. Next base: position 8,190,641 of record JAQMCX010000053.1, on the reverse strand, counting down.
CTGGCGAAAGGATCAAGTTTTCATCCTTTTTTTGCTGCAGGATCCACTCATCAGTCAGCGGCACACCTGACATGACATGTTTGTCTAACCACTGTCCTCCAGTCCCATGCAAGTGGACAGTTTTCTGTTCTCACCAACATGTGCTTCCTCTACATCAAAGGTTTGAAAGGTTAAAGAACGAAAAAAACAAAACTGCAAAGCAGGTTGAGGTGTTGATTTCCCATCGAAGGCCACTCACAAACTACTGCTCTCCTCAAACTGGTCCTTTCCTCTAATCTTGTAGAGATGCATTCAGAGGATATTGACCCTGTAGTGCTCCCAATGCCATGTGCTGTTTGGACCCCAAATACTGAAGATAATCCTGCAGTGATAGAGATACAGTCACCAAACAATGCTCAAGACTTTTGGTAATGATGAGGAGTCTCTCAGATACAAGAGGAAAACCACTGTTGCAGGCAGTGAGCAGCAGTCACAGACAGTTCATATGCAGCAGCCTCAGTAGAATCCCTCATAGATAATCCATGAAATGCGAAAGCAGGTAACTCCTGTGTTTCAGTGTGATCTCATAATAAACAGTGTGCCTGCTGCTTCCAGGTTACTCAACCCTGCAGTGTTCCTGTCAAACAACCAAACAAATCAAACAGTGCTTGTGCCTCTTGGAATTCATGCAGTGGCTCGGATGCTAGAGGGAACATGTACATGTGGAGTACAGAATGTAGCAAAGTTTAGTTTGTTCATTAATATCATTTTGAATTTATCTCTTTAAACTGATTTTAAAATTCCGCAATAACTACACCCAGTGTCTCCAGTATGTTGAAATTGTTAATGAAATGCAATCAAGACTGTGGTGTACAAGGAGGAGTCTTGGTCTGCATAGACTTTAGGCCATGACAGAATTAAATACAAACACTGGTCATGAATGAATGAAGCAAATGATACAGCACTTATGTGCATATCTGTGCCTATGTGTACTGTCTATACGTAGGCTACAGAGATTAAAGGATATTTGATTGACCTCAATTTTTGTTTTTTTAATAAACTCTCATTTTGTATATGAATCAGAATTAGTACTCAGGAAAAGATATGCACAGAAGTAAAACAGCTTGATATTTCTGACCCAAAATAATAATCTTTACAGGTGCTGTTCATGACTGCAGTGCACTGTTCAAACTCACACAGGTTCCTCCCTGAACTGTATGGTTATACTCTCCTACAATGGTGTGTACATACTTACCCTATGTTTCCATATGCTTCAGATGCCTCAGAGCCAGGGGCAGGCCGGCGTTGAGCAACCACCAGCCTATGCAGTTGCTGGACCCAAACATTACACCAGTGAAAGCATAGTAAAATTATCTCTGTAGACCTAACCTGCCATTGGGGTGTGAAGAGAAACATCCCCATGAAATGCTGTAGATGATGGACTCAATACTCTGGCTAGAATGGATATGATACTCTACACCTTTCATATGCATCATCATGCCCCTCCTCCTCTGAGACGGTTGAGACAGGGGTGGCTGGTGGTCTTCCTGGTTGCTTCAGACTGCCAATCGCTACAGTAGTACTCACGGATAATTCAAATGTTTGCAGTTTTGATCTGGACAATCCCCCAATTTTGAAGGGTCTTGTATCCAGAGGCAAAACAATAGGTGCGCTGCCCACATTGGTTCAGCCTCTCAAAGCTTTGTTTCTTGGAGGGACATGCTGATGCGGTCTGGATTGTCTCCACAGGTCACACAGACCGATCAGCCTCCAGAGTGCTCCTGTCTCAAAGCTTTGTCATTCAAGTGAGCTTTGCCACTTGCCCTGACTTCAGCTAAGAGATGGAGTGAGTTATGTGCCCTGTCGGTCCACACCAGCTGCAAACTGCTGAGGATCATAGCAGGGCGACACTCCGAACAAAACCTTCTTTTGTTCTGTAGAAGATCGAGAGTTCCTTAAGGTCGAGAGTAATTCAGTTGGGTGCCTTTTGTCCTCTATGCTGTGTGGGTGGTATGAAGGACAACTGTTTGTATGTTGCTGGTAAGGCCCTGTGCAACCAATCATTCACTGGGTGGCTTTTGGTGCATTTTCAAGCAAAAAACCCTCCTGCTGACAGCCCTGTTTTATTGGATGAGCGTTGAGGATGTACATACGTCACTGGCTTCGTCTATGCCCCTTAAGGAAATTTTTGGCTTCTTTTTAGGGTCCATCCTCGCTGACATAACACAGGTCTGATAACCAAAAAGTCTGTATTACAACTGACTACCAACATTCAGGTAACAACATCCTAAATTGGCAGCTACATATACGTACATTTTTAGAGGGGTTTATGCATGTATACCATTGGAGGCGAGTGTAACCATGCAATCCAGGCTTCATCATGCCTTTAGAACTCAGGTTAAATATAGTGACCTTCATTCATATCTTTATTGTGCACGGGGCAAAGCATGTTAACATGTGTACAAATGATGGCACACATGCAGGCTCAAATACTAAAACCCACATACTGTATGCATGGCTGCAGAAAGATTCACGGCACAAATATGCTGTAAAAAGAGCATACTAAAAGAACACACACACACACACA